>JAKSZT010054267.1:5583648-5741378 GCA_026826555.1 Tolypeutes matacus | reverse complement strand
ATGGATATGGATATGGATATGGATATGGATATGGATATGGATATGGATATGGATATGGATATGGATATGGATAAGCATATGGATATGGATATGATATGGATATGGATATGGATATGGATAAGGATAAGGATATGGATATGGATATGGATATGGATAGAGATAGAGATAGAGATAGAGATGAGAGAGAGAGAGAGAGAGAGAGAGAGAGAGAGATGGATAGATTTAGTGTTAAGCTCATGGTCACAGCTGCTCAGTGTATTTTAAACCCTCAACATTTCTCACTCTTTATTGCCATTGTTTTAAAGGCTCCCACAGTGGACAACTCATATTTCTTTCCTTTCATTACATGTATGACATCAATACATTCTTAGTAGTTTTCTTATAATGTCTATTGTCAAAATGTATTATTTGTTTTATGGCAATAATTCTTCTCACCTGAATCTCTTCAAATTTCCTTTGATGTCTACTAACTGCAGTCATCAAAATAGCATATTCCCTTTGAATTCAAGATGGGATTTTAGGAGCTATTGTGGATTAAACCCTTATCATGACCCAGAGAACAAGCAAGAATCTTGACCAGATATTCTTTTATGTAAAACTGAAATACAATTATTTCAAAATGGTTTAGAATCAGAGAATTCTGAACCACATATTTATATTAACTTCAAGATATACCTGCACATAAATATTCAGAAAGACAAAATTGATGGTCTTGTAACTTGTCAACTACCATAAATTTTCTGTTGAGATGAGGATTAATAGTAGCTTAGCCCACTGCTGCACCCATGAAACCCTCAACCCACTAAGGTCAACTCTCATGCATGAGATCCAGTATTAAACTGAGTGAGAATCAGGAGATCTGATTTCTAATATTTTATGTATTACATACAGATTCTGAAGAATTACTAAGATTCTCTTCATCTGATTCACTTTTACTGATAAACATGGACTTGGATTAATTGAGTGATATACAGTTAAGGCTGTTTTCTAGCCTATTTATATAACATTTTCTTTAAAACAATTTATTTTAGATATATAAATATGTATGCCAATTTATATTAAGACATCCCATGAGCAATCAGTATCACATGGAATAAAAGAGACCAAAGAACCATCCCTTAATTATTATTATTATTTATTTACAGTTGACTATGAAATACACTGTACCATTTGTGATGGATAATTATTACTCTTTGTTAATAAAAGGAGGATAGAAAGCCTTATAATGGTGCTGATGAACAAATAGGAATGCAATGAGAGTTTTTATTGATGAAATTAAATAATTATTAAAAAGTCTCACAACTAGACATTATTTTAATGCCTTAACAATTATTTGTTTGACCTCTAAAATCATCCTAAAGACACAAAGTTTGAATTTGTGAATCAATTCATGTGATGGTTTCTAAGTAAACTTGCTACAAAGTTATCCTGCATTTTTAAAAAAGGACATCCAGAGGGGAAAATATGGCTGCTGCTTTGCATTCAGACTAAGATAGAAGATGTGCTATAGCTTTTGCAGCTCCAGTGGGTGCCTGATAATTACTCATTCTTTGATAAAGTAGGTCATGGAATTATATACTCCATATTCTAAATTCTCTTTATCCCAATAAAAATAAAGTGTCAAGACTGTACAAAACATAAGTTTTTATCCATTCATTAATGTGACAATTAAACATCTATTGCAAACTGACCACAAAATTTATATTAGGTCATCTCTTTTTTTTTTTTTTTTGCATAGATTGTATATAAAATTTCTTGCAAAGCTATAAATTATAACAATCCAAACTTTTTTTTCTCTCAGCACTGTAAGCATTTCAAGTCACTGCTTCCTTACCTTCACTCTTTTGATCTTGTTTGCTGTTCAATGGGCTTCTTGGATGTGCATATTTACATCTTTTGTCAAATTTGTAATGTTTTCTTACATTATTTCTTCAAATATTTCTTCCAGTCTTTTTACTGCTTCTTCTCACTCTGGGATTACCTAAATGCTTATATTGTTATGCTTAGTCTATTTTTGCTTCCTCTAAATCTTTTTTACTTTCTGGTTCTCAGCCTGACTCATTTAAATTGTCTTGTATTCTAGTGCACTGATTCTTTCTTCTCTTAGCTCTATTCTGCTGTTGAACTTCTCCAAGGAATTTTTCACTTCAGTTATTTATCTTCATCTCCAGTTTGGTTTGGTTCCTTTTAAAAATTTCTATCTCTTCATTGAGTTTCTCATTTGTTCACTCTTTGTTTTCCTGATAGCCTTTAATTCTTTCTCTTCATCTCCTTAAGCATATTGAAGAACTTTTCTTGCTTTAAGTCTTTGGTTTGCACTGCCTGGTCTTCTTTGTTGGTGTTTTCTGGATATCAGGCTTAGATAGTTTTGTCACCTTCCTTTGGATGGACCATTATTTCTGCTGTCTGTTTCTTGAGTGTGTATAAAGCTAGAGATATGAGGGAGATTTTCTTGAGTACTAGAATTTAACATAACCAAACCAACCAATGCAAAAAAAAAAAAAAAAAAAAAAAAAAAAACCCCTTTCACAGTCTTTGCAAATTGGCTTTGCATTGACTGGTGGTCTTCTGAGTTTATAACTACAATCAAGAAGTTAGACCCATTTTGTTTATCCATTCATCAGTTGATGGACATTTGAGTTGTTTCCATCTTTTGGTAATTGGCATGTACAAACAATGAAATATTATCTAGTTTTAAACAGAAAAGGATTTCTGATACAGGCAACAACTTGCATGGATCTTGAAGAAAACATCATGAATGAAATAAGCCAGACACAAAATGGCAGATAGTGTAAGCTCTCATCAATATGAAATAATTAGAATAAGAAAACTCAGAATTAGAATCTAGAATATAAGTTATAAGGGGATAGGGTGGGATTATTGAATAGGTATTTAAGGCTTAAAATGTATTGAGTTCTTATTTGGAATGAGAGAAATGTTTTAGTAATGGGTTGTGCTAATGACAGCACATTGAGAATGAAAATAACAACAGTGAAATATATATTTCAATGTGTTTAAAAGAGAAAATGTTTGGTTTTATATATGGTAATGGAATATATATATATTTTTTAATCCATGGAACTACACTACACAAACAGTTAAACAACAGCTTATAGTAAATAGTACAATTAAAAATCTGCTTTCATCAGTTATAACAACTGTACCACACCAATGCAAGTTGTTAATAATAGTTTGTTGTTCCAACCCAACACTTGAAGGGAACAAACTGATGAGGCCATGAGACCAAAATGCACTGGGCAGAGAATCAGCCATAAGCTTTATTGGTACTTAAGGACAGGAGAAAATCTCTGAAGGTGTCAGAGTGAGATTTATGAGTCATATTAGTGAGTTTATATTTGGTGTGTCTTAACTCTTTTTGTGTTTGTCTGTTTTTTCAGTGTATATTCTCATACCTCTGGATGGTAATATTATATCAACAAATGAAATTTCTTAAAAGACCTCTAATAAAATAGCCAAAAATTAAATAACTGCTTATATTGGTAAATGAGTATTTCTGAAGTTCAAATTAGAAAAGCCAAACATGATAAAAGTCACATAAAATCTGAATAAAGAAACAATTTAAAGGAGAGAAACTAAAGTTTATCATGAATTCTTCCATAATCTTTCTATCGCCTATCCTATCGCCAAGGACTTCTCCTAACCTTGAATGAATTCCAATAATACCAGTTGAGGAAACTAAGGGGATGGGCTGGGTGTGGAAAGATAGGGGAGACATGTGTTTAGCCTACAATTCTATCTAGTAGGCCCGGAAATTAAAATGATAGGGACAGAGGGAATATTACAGAACAAACCTTGATTTGTATAGTCTGTACTGTAATTTCCCAATTAAATTTAACAGCTTTTGAGAGGACAGTAATAATCCAATAACCAAGTCTCAGTAAGTAAAGAAAAAGGCCTTGAAAAGTATGGAAAAGTATGGAAAGTTCTAAAGTTATGATTAAACAAATTAAACAATTATAATATATTCCAGAACTTGGCAGTCAGTATGCTTTTAAGGTTATTTACAATTTTGTATATATGTATTTTTTTAAAAAATGGGATTTAGCCTCCTGTGGAGGAAGGAAGAAAAAAGAATATCTCTTGTATAAATTATAATTGTTTTAATTTTATTTAGCTTGGGTGTAATCTTCGTAGGGCTATAGAGCACTAATGAAATAAATGATAAAATAAATGATGAAAATTGTAAGTTTTTGGCTAATTAAATTATTATCAACCTTTTTTAAAAAAATTGTTTTTGCCTAAATTGAAATGAATAATTTTTTTCCTCTTCACAATCAGGATGAGGGATATGAGACTTAAATGGATATAGAAAGAAGCAAAAGGTTTATGGAAGTGAATTCATAGTCAATACTGACTAAAATTTTATAATTTGTATAAGGGAATGTGCTTTGTCCTAAGATAAGATGGCTGGTTTTCATAAAATCAGGAAATATATAAGACAAGGCTTGGATAAGTATAGAAAGTTGTAAAAGGTATTGTAGAAGTAGTGTTAAGTAGGGGAATGTGCTTTTAAAAGGTGAAATTTGTCTTGAGATGAACTAACTACAGACTATGTGGTTCTGTATAGTTTTGGGAACTTTATAAAGGCATTTTCTAAACTGAAATATTTAAATATTAGTCAACCAAAGGCATCTTGATTCCAGGTAGCAGAAATCAGTTGACTTTTATAAAGGGTATTTATTTGGGGTAGAAGCTTACAGTCACAAGAATAATTTACTTCCCTCACTAAAGTCTGTTGCCATGTGTTGAAGCAAGATGCCTGCTCGTCTCTGTGAGGGTTCAGCCTTCCTCTTCCTCTTAAGGCTTTGTGGTCCCAGCTTCTTCTGATCTCATCTCTAGGATGAGCCCTGGGCTCATCTCTCTTCCCAGGGCTCATTTCTTTCTGGGTTCAGCTGCTCTGCTCTCTCCACAAGGCCAGCTATAAATTATCAGAAAAAGACTCAGCTCATTCCCCAGAGCTCCAGCATCAAAAACTAAGCTCTCTCCTCTGTCATATCATTTCCTTTGTGAGGGTCTGCCTTTCAGTCCCTCTTAAGAAAAATGCTGTAAACTCTCTTAGGGTGAAATTGAGGCAAGTTATTATAGGAAACAGGGAAGATGGCTGGTCAGAATAAAGACTGCCAAAGACTCTGGTCATGAGGTTCAGTTTGAAGTCCCAGACTACTTTGTTATCTGATAATGAAAATGCTGCTTGTATACTGTTAGAGCAGCATGATATGCCCTTTATTGTTCCTACAAATTGTTCCTACAAATTTCCTTAGTAAACAAACTATCCAACTACAAAAGGTAGTTTTACAAAATAGGATGACTTTAGATATTCTTACTGCATCACAAGGTGAAACCTGTGCCCTCATTATTGTTCAATGTTGTGCATATATTACTCCTATTATTCTGTTATCTTTTATACTTTTGTTGTGTAATGTGAATGCAATGCTTGTCCTGTGTCAATGTAGGCCACTACCTGGTGGTGAATTGTGGAGACCCACAAGCTCTCCATCATTTCACATCTCTGATTTTCACTGCTTTTAAGAACTCCTCTTGATTCAGTGTTGCTTGTAATATGCAAGCTCAATCTTGGAAACAGTTTTATGAGTAAATAGCAATGAATTAGGAAGACTTGAGCAGTATAAATGCAGTTAATCACTAATTTAGCCATTCAGACAGACAGACTTTTAACACATATATTCTTGATTACACTTCAGGAGTGCACTTAGACAAGCACAAGTTGAGGAGAAAGCTATTGATTCAAAATTGACAGTTGGTTTTAACACCTTGATAAAAATTCTGATCCAAAGAAAATGTGACTAAAACTTAAAACATTCTCAAAATAACATCTCATTTAAATCATCCACAGTTTACACAAGTATTATGATCTTTCGGTTTTGTAACATATTTTTAATTGCAGACTTAGACAAGTTGCTAGCATTTCTTTCTTTCTGTTTTTCAGAGTTTTCAGGTTCAAAGTTACTAAATTTTAGCAGCACCAATTTTATTAATGTGGCTATCCAGAATCTAATTAGAATTAACATGGAAACAGAACAGAAAACATTAATGTTGTTAAGTTTGCCTACTTCTCCAGCAGCTGAACTAATTCTATCAGCCCCCATCAGCCCACTGTAGCACCATCCAGGTTGCAGGGGGTTTGTAGAGTTGCTGCAGGAATTTTTGCCCTATGTTAGTTAACTCCTACTCCCATCAGTGTTTCTGGAGCATCCCCATACTCATGTGGAGTTCCACAACAGTCAAGCAAGTGGGTGACCCCATATTCTCTCAGCATTCCCCACTCATCCAGGAGGGCAGCCACCCCTCCTTACATGGGTGTTACAAAACAACTCAGGATTTCCCCCAAGATTCTCCTTTCCTTGAGCTCATGCCCACTACTGTTGGTGGTCCTTTATTCTCCTGGCTGTCTCACCAATTGTTACAACCCAACTCAAGAAGGGCATGAGTTGGTGAGGATGCATGACCAAAGTAAACACCTGGCATTTAGTCATGCATAAGATTTACTGGGACTTACAGAGGAGATAGAAACTATGATGGTGGTGGGTCAAAAAATGAATGAGTTTACTGCTCTACAAAAAGACAGGAAAAATGAGGGGTGATATAAGGGATCTCAAGACAAGGACATTCCATAGCAGTGATAACAAGACCATTCCATAGGGTATGAGAACAGAGTTCCTACTAGGGTCACGTGAAGCATAGACATGGGATGTAGTGATGTTTTCATTAAGCTCTTAGGAAGGACATTTGCCAAGGAAGTTTACTGCTTTGGGAAGATAATAGCTTATGATAACATCTATATACTCTCTTCTCTCTGGGAAGGGTTATTAACATTTAACTTAAGTCTAAGTCACACAGGCACCTTTGTGCTGAGGACTTAGAGGAAGCCCTGGGTCCCCACAGTTGTGTATGGGAATCCTGTATTTTCTGCATGATAGGTCTGCATATACACAACTTCTTTAATTTAAAAAAAAAATTTTTAAGTAGCTCAGCTCACGTTCAATCCAAAGTGCAAAGTCCCTGTGGTCTTTTCTGGGCCTGTGCCTTTTCCTGGGCTGTGCTTCTTATTTGCCTGAGGAAGTCCCCTAAATACAAGAATTTGAATGGCTCCTCTATTCCCTAGGAAATAGACATTCTCCCACTTCACTGTTCTATCACTACAATTAAAGCAGGTTAGCCTTTGTCCTGGACATCCAATTCCATTGTTTCTTACACTATTTTCACTATCTCAAGCTGATTTTTCCTGAAGGGCAAATTCAGGGAGGGGAACATGCCGGGGGGAATTTCACAAGTGAGTCTTTCCCAGCTGTAACATGACCAGTGACCTACAAATGGAATTCTGGCCAGCTCCAAACTGCCCTGAGGAAGGTAAGGGAGGGGCCAGGAAAGGTCCCATTAGCTTCTCTTGTCTCCTTAAAGCTATGTTTTCTTGATTTGGCACTTGCCCAGTAAATGCAGTCCTTTAACTGTTTTTGTAGTTTTGAGGATACATATTCTCTTTAAGTGTCCTCTGCAGCTTTTACCTAGAGAGGTTTGGAACAATGGCCACCCTCAGAGACAGCCACTAGTGATCAAATGGAAATCAGGTATAAGACTACACCACCTCTCAGATCTTGTGGAACTAGGTGAGTTTAAAACTCATTGCTGCTTGCTGCAAGTCTGGTGGATGGGTGATGGTAGACCTGCAGAGAGTGCAAGTCATCATTTATTTATTTATTGCATTTTTTGCAATTTACCAGCCTCTCTTCACTCTCTTGGAGGCTGTGCATTGTTCTCCTTATCTCCAGAGTTTTGAAATTGTAGATTTAAGCAGTTCCTGTCCCTTTAATAGTCATTCTGGTGGAGGGACTGATACCTGGAGCTTCCTGCTTTGCCATCTCCCCACCATACTATTTGCAAACTTTTTGTTTCTTAATGTTAGAAGTAATATCATTACATATTTTATATATTTTAAGAGAATAATAAGGAGTTATTATGAACACATATAGGCCAATAAGTTTGATAATTTAAATAGAATTGACAATTTTTTTTAAATAAAAAAATTTAAAGCTCTTGAATATAAATAATGGCTAATCTCTTGAATATAAATAATGGCTAATCTCAATAGCCATATATCTGTTAAATAAATTGAATGTGTAGTTTAAAATATTCCAGTAAAGAAATCTTATAACCAGATTTTACCTAGGTTCTTGGCTAAACTGCAAGAAATGAATTTCAAGAGCATGTCATATTGATTAGGTCAACAATTTATTAAAAATTTTATTTTTTATTAAAAAATTTTATTAAAAAATTAAAAATTAAAAATTTTATAAATTTACACCTTGATTTTAGCATTTATATGTCAATGTAATGGATCTAGATTACCTCCTAGACTTTAAAAAGAACAAATTTAGAGAATTCCACTACCTGATATCAAGGTATATTATAAAACTACAGAGATCAAAATGATGTAGTGTTTTCATACAAATAAGCAAGTAGTCAATCAAACAAACCTGTACATATATGCTCAAATAAATCTCAAAAAATCTCTTTCCAATTCAGTGAATCAAGGATATACTTTTCAACAAATGGTGATAGAATATTTGGACCTTCACATATAGAAAATTAGACCTCATTCTAAACCTTAAATATAATACAAAATTATTTCAAAATGGATCTTAAAAGAATATATGAATCTAAAAGTACAAAATGTTTGAATTGAGGGGAGAGAAAAGCTTTCTGAACTTGTATTAGTCAAAAGTCCACAGTCTTAAATACAGCTTCAAAAGCATGTTCCTCTAAGTATACACATTTATATCTATCTATATCTATATCTATATCTATATCTATATCATCTATATCTATATCTATATCTATCTATATCTATATCATCTATATCATCTATATCTATCTATCTATCTATCATATATCTATCTATCTATCTATCTATCTATCTATCTATCTATCTATCTATTTATATATCTATCTATATGAAATCATCAAAATTAAAGTTTTGCAGCAAAACAAAGAGTGATGACCAGGGATTTATTCAGAATTGAGTAGGCAATATTCCACATTATAAATAAGGAACTTGCATGCATTTCTAATGAGTACCCAGGTATGTGTGTTCCTGCAAGGATAATAGGAAGTATGACCAGCTACATCATTCTGTGTATTATTGTGATGGTAATTGATATAATGAACTTAAACAGGCCAATATTTTCTCCATAAATTATCTCATAAATATTTTAAGAAAGTAGATCTGAATCACATAAGTTACTATAAAGTACTGATTTCCTAAAGTTTTGTTTTTCTATATATGAGAAGTTGTGGGTTTACAGAACAGTCATGTACAAAATATAAGATTCCCATGTAACACCTCTGAGAGTTTGAATTTTGTGAATCCAATAAAAAATTTTTGGGGGGAGGAATTGTAAGATGCTTGATAGAAAAGTCCTAGATTGTTTTGAAGAGACATTGGTAGGAATATGGACCCTAAAGTTATTTCCAGTGAGACATTAGAAGGAAATGATGAAACTATCAAGGGAGAATGTGGTAAAATTGACACCTGATGTTAAATGGAAGGCAGACTTTGAATGATTGTAATTTGCATATGGAAAGAATACATCTTTTTGGGTTTCAGAGGGTGGAGTGTGACTGTTTGAATCTGTGAATCTGAAAAAGCTAAACGTTATACACTAATCAATTTCTGTGGGTGAGAGATCCATTTGACTGGTTTTTGCCAGTGGGGTGTGATTCATGTTGACTCTCTGCCCTCTTCCTGGGACTGACATAAAGGAAGACACAAAGAGACAGACACAGAAAAAGGGAGCTGCCACATTTAATTCTGCCATGTGAAAAAAAGTATTGCAGGAAAATAGAAGCTCCTGAGAGGCTCAAAGTGTTGAATTCCAGAAGGAGATAAGCCCTATGACTGGTTACATACAGCAGAGCTCCAAGATATGGTAGATTCTGGATGAGAAGGCAGAGACCTCCACAGAGATCATGACCATCTGGCATCACCACGTGGCAACAACACCAAGGTCAACATTAACTGACATTGGTGAGAAAATATTTCTGCTGATGCCTCTATTGGATATTTCATGACCTTGGAACTTTAAGCTCTTACCCCAAATAAATCCCCATTATAAAAGACAGCAAATTTCTGGTACTTTGCATTGGCATCATTTTGGTAAACTAAAACACCACCCTATTACTAACAGCTTGCCTTGGTGTGGAATATTTGTTACAACTGAAGAAAGCTCTTTGTTATAATTGTACTATTAACTATAGTCCATACTTTAAATTAGGGTTCACCTCTTGTGTAGTACAGTTCCATACTGACAAAAAAAAGAATGATATTATTACCCTTTTGTCCTATGCATGATTTTTTTTTTCATTTTGTTATTGGTTTTTCAATTTCAGTTTTGGAATTTATTATCATCCAGAAATTTTGTTGGTGTTGTTAATTTTATAAGGTCAAAATTTTAAAAATCTTATAGTTAAAGGCTACTGAAAAGAAAAAAAAAGAATATTGGAGGACTCATAATTCCTGATCTTAAAACTTATTAAGTAGTCATAATAATCAAAAGAGAAATAACCTCATGGTAAATAGAGTAAAATCCATGCTGTGTTTTGATTGTTGATTTCCTCCGTCATTTTCATTGTGTTCTAATTTTAATTGCATATTATTTTCAGACTTGAGATGCATAGGGGGAACTATTTTCACTCTTTTCTTTTCTCTTGTCTCCCATTCCTAAACCATCTATTCCAGAAATGTTAGTCCCTACCAAAAATAACCTGTTCTCAGTCATGATCTTACACTGCCTAATTTTATTGATCTATCTCTTTCTACACATCTATGTTATTTTTATAATGGCCCATATTTTAACTGTATTGTCTATAATTTGTGCTCTTTGTTATTCTTCATCTCAGACTTTCCTGGTAGCTAACCTGATACAATTCATCTTTCCTAGAGTTTCATGAACTGCTATGTGACTGATGATGCATTTTGAAACCTCCAGAGAAACAGTGCCTGAGCCAGGCAAAGTAAAGGTTGTAAAGTAAATGCCCAGAGGCACAGGGGCTTTAATATGGACAGTAGTTTAGGAACATTAGGAGAGATTATGGTTGATTGCCTTAAGGAAAATAATTTCTAAGGAGTTTCAAAACTATTAATACTTGCATTATCACATGAGGTCTTCTTCCAAACTAATTTCATTAATTAATGGGCATAAAACAGATGACTCCCAGGATTTAAATTTCAAAATCCTTCCTGTTTATTTTTATTCTAAGTTGGACTGCAGATATTGAATCTGCATTCAAACGTCCTATTTGCTTTTCTGCAGAATAAAGATTCATTTCTGATTGCATGTCTGATAAGTTTAGTGGATATTTAAAATCCACTCAAAATACAAACTTATAGATATTTCAAAAGCATTTTGGGATTTTCAGATATTTTTCACAATTAACCCAGCTTTGTTTAAATTACTGCTTTGTATCTCTCTTCATTTACTGCGGATTCTATTATTGAGGAAGAATTAGCAGAATTCTCAGAAAGAATTCTTCTGGATGCAAACTAAACCTAACCTGAGGTTGATTCAGACTTGGTGGTAAGTGAATTACCCATGCCACCTTGCCTTGGAGAAAGCCGAACTACCATGCATTAAGGTGGTTATGTGCTATTTACTTTTCATTTTGGAACTATAACTCTCTTAAAGCATGAGATAATTTGATAACCATGAAAATGTTTACTACACTGCAATTTTAACTGCATATTATTTATGGGTAGAATTCTAGTGAAAATGTAGAGTTATAATTAACAACATTTTAATTGTTTGCAGTGAATTTCATTGAGTCTCATTCTGGTGCTTATGCCTTCCTCTATAATCCTTTCAAGGAACAGGCCCATTTATGTTTGAATAATAACAATAAAGAAGAATTTCCTACCTTTCCAAAAACCTGAAATCCTAAAATTTGAAAAAAGATTCATCTGTTTCATCTAAGGTAAGTTTTTAAAATGGTACATTTGATATCCCTAAGAGGATATTTGTATGTATGGTGGAAACTGTATTTTATCTAAGAACATCTATTCTCTTTATGGAATGGCTCACACAAAAGGAAATGCAGAATAATTATTCAATCTAACAAAGAAATATAGTAATAATTTCACTATGTTTTTATAAAAAAGAAAAGTTTAGACTGGTGATTAGTGTTAAGTGTTAGTAATTAGTGATTAGTGTTGGCCTTAAATAGTCAATTTATCATCAGAATAAATATTTTCATTGTTTATCAAATTTGAAATTTAGCTGATTTCCATCTTTATAACTATATTATGCTTTTGTATTTATTGTTTATTCTTTACTGGAGCTCTCTACATATGTGTGCATGACTGTTTCAGTGGCTGCTAAATCTTGCTCAATAAAGATGGAAAGTAAAAGACAAATGGCTTGTGTGTCATGAACCATGTTTGATTCTGGAGATACTTAATATTACCTAATGTATTCCTTAATATGTTTTTAAACTATGTAACAAATTCTCACTTGTAAAGCTGATGAAAATGAAGTTTAAGGATATTAAACAATAAGCTCAATGTTCTCAACTATGAAGGCTCATTCATTAATCTTTCTACTTATTTGTTTTGCCACTTTTTTAACCACTTACACTGTTTTTGGCTATGTCCTTTGCTCATTTACAACTGCAATACATCCATAAGAGGTCTTTTTTTTTTTTTTTTTTTTTTTTTTTTTACTATCTCTATGGTCAATAATTATTTGTTTCAGTGACATCCATTCTTCTCATATAAATCTATTCAGGTTTCCCTTTACCTCACTAGCAGTGATTGTAATATCACATTCCCTCAGAATGCAGGATTTTAGCAACATTTATGGATAAAACACTCATATGATCTAGAGAACATGAAAGAATTTTGACCTAGTAAATGTACATAGGTAAAACTAAAGTACAATTATTATAAATAGTTTAGAATCAGAGAATTCTGGGCCACATAGTTACATTAACTGCAACATATACCTTCGCATAAATATTCAGGAAGGTAGGCTGAGTGATCTGGTCACTGGTCAACTTCCAAAATCTTTTCTACTGGGAGGAATATTTACAAGACTTGCCCCCAAATCCTACCCCGTGACACACTCCCTACCATTCCATGTGTGAGAAGTAGCAATAAACTGAATGAGAATCATGATAGCTGGTTTCTAATATCCACAGTGTATTGTTTACAGATTCTGAAAAATGACTCAGATTCGTGTGATCTGACTCACTTTTATTGAATATCATGGGCTGGAATTGAGTGAGTAATATCCAGTTTAAGTTGTACACCAACCTATTTATATAATAATAATTATTAAATCATTTATTTTAGTTGAATGAATGTATTTGACAACTAATATCACACCATTTCATAAACAAAATGTGTATCATTTGTAATAGTTAAAAGGAAGGCCATTGAATCATCCCTTTATTATACAAGAATGTTTAGATGTACTTATCTGCTAAACTCTCTGTGCTTGATAATTAATTTCTCAATCTATTTTAAAAAAATGAGGATACTAAGTCCTATAGCAGTACCAATGACCTAAAAGGAATACAATGAGAAAATCTCATTAATAAAATTAGAATTAAATAATGATCTAAAATTCTCACAAATGGACAACTTTTTAAAATGTCTTATCTGTTATTTATTTCATGCATATTATCAACCTGAAGACACAGAGGTTGAATTTGCAAAGCAATAGATGTGAGGATTTTCAAATAAACTTACCACAAAATTATTTTCTATTTAAAAAATAAGCATCCAGAGTGCCCATTTATGGCTGTCACATTGGATACAGACTAAGGTAGATGATGTTGTGTACCTTTTATATCCCCACTGGGAGGCTGATAATTCTTCAGCCCTGGGTAAAATAGCTCATGCTAGTTCTTTCTCCCTATTTTACATTCTCTTTTTCCAAAAGAAAATAATCACTCAATATATCACCCATTTATTATTGCAGCATTTAACCTCTGAGTGTGAGCAGAGCAAAAGGTTTGTTACAGTTACATTGTGTCATCTCTTTTAATAACATTTATTTTGTGTTACTGGGATTGTATATAAAATTTCTAACAAGAGCCATGAAATATATATAATTCATACAGACTTGGGCAATTCACGAGTTATATATCTCCTTTACAAATTTTCATCACAAACATAAATGAGAGCATGTCCTAATATATGAAATAAAAATAGTATAAAGGAATGAATTTGCAGTTTATTTTTCAGAACTTTCATCATGAGTTGACAATCATTTTTTTAGTGTATAATTCTCAACCATTCTTAGCTATTTGATATATATGAAACTTAATTGGTTCTGCATATTAAATGGCAATATTTGCCTATAAAGTAAAATACAATAGCCTCTAGGAAATTAAAGCCCACAAATCTAATTTGGGGTGTTTCTAATATTTTATTTTGTGCATTAAGAGCTCGAGAAAATTTACAAAGGCCGTCAATTTATGTTGAAAGAAGAATTTGACACCATGGCTGGGAGAGATTCAAATATTTAATTTATGCAACAAAACCTGTTATTGTAATTAAGTAAATTAATCTTTTGTTGTTATTTAAAAATATAATTAAGAGGAATAAAATGTATTCTTTATGATCAATCTAATTTAAAAATATTCTCTAATCATTACTGAAATAATTGAATAAATGCATTACAATTCCTATTATAAAATTTTCAAATAAGATTTGTAAATTAAGACACATAAAAAAGAAAAAGCAACTTAAATCTGTGAATAAATAATTAATATTAATATTCTATGCATAAACATCCATTTTTGGTAACTTTTCTATTATTGTGATATATTGGTATTTTTCATCAAACTAATTTTTTTCTTTTCAAACTCACAAAGCACCAGTGCAAAATATATACCAAACTGAAATACATGGACACAGAAACATCTCCAAATTCATTCTTTTGGGACTTTCTTATGATAGGAACATACAAATGTTTTGCTTTGTGCTCTCTTTATTCTCTCATATTTCCATCTTGGCAGGAAATCTCCTGACCTTTGTCTCCATTTAATGCAGCTCCTGTCTTTACCAACCCATGTACTATTTCCTTAGTCATTTATCCTGTATGGACATTTGCTATACCTCTAGTATTACACCCAAACTGATCAGCGACTTGTCAGTGGGAACAAAAATCATCTCCTTTTGAAACTGCATGTTGCAGGTCTTGACCATGCACTACTTTGGAGGTATTGCGGTCCTCAGTATTGCTGTCATGGACTTTGATCACTACATTGCCATCTGCAAACCACTGCAGTGCATGATTATCATGAACAGAACAAGATGCTACCTTCTAATTCTAGCTGCTTGGGTGGGAGGAACTGTCCATTCCTTCCCTCAATTTTATCTGGCAGTGCAGTTGCACTTTTGTGGTCCTAATGAAAGTGATCACTATTTCTGTGATAGCTTCCCATTGCTAAAAGTTGCCTGTACTGACAACTACATCACAGGTGTTCTTGTGATTGCCAATTCAGGTATGGTTGCCTTGGTAACCTTTGTTGTCTTATTTGTTTCTTACATCATTATATTATTCACTTTAAGAAATCATTCAGCAGAAGGAATTTGCAAACCCCTTTCTACTTGTGGGTCTCATATCACAGTAGTTGTCTTAATTTTGGGGCCTTCAAATTTGTCTACCTTATACCCCCTGACACTTCCCTGAGGATAAAATATTTGCACTCTTTTACACCATCATTGCACCTATGTTCAATCCCATAATCTATACTCTCAGAAATACAGAATGAAAAATACCATGAGAAAAGTTTCGTGCCAAACATTATTTTTTTTAAAGGTACACAATTAAATTATAAAGCAAGAAACTTCCCAGAGATCAAATGTTTTATTGGTCTCATTAATATAATAGATGAAGGTGATAGGATTCAGAGTTTTAAAGCAATATCTACTCAAAGATTAATGATACCATATCAAAATAATATTTACACATAATTAATTTTGATAGTGAGATGGAATAAGTGGGATTATCTAAACAAAAATCATTTTTGTCAAAACAATGAAGATGATGCTTTCTTGAGCAGTGAATTTTAATGGAAAAAATCTAATGACAATTTTATTTAAAACTTTTGATTTACAAGAAGGACACATCATGACATATTCTATAATAATGAGAAGATAAAATCTATAATTTAAGTAATCATTTGAATTTTGGTAGATTTTTACCTATATAACATTTAGTGGCATTCAAAATCCATTCTGCAATGTAGAAACTAGTAGAGTAGAATACGGTGTAAGGTGGTTTCTACAGGTCAATTCACCTAAATTTTTGTTAAAAAATAATAACTAGTGAATAGAGAGTAAAAAATACTATAATGGAATGTTGAAATCATGTTCTATATATGGACCAATATTGAAAATCATTTTTCATAAACTTTAACAAAATGAATTATATGATGCATGTGTTGAAATAACTTTATTAAAATTGGCAATTAAATGGCTACTCATTAGATCCAGAATCAGAGACTTTCATATTACTATGGTAAAAAATAAGGAAAATACAAAAAGGATGTCATCTAAATAAAAAAATACTTAGAAGCAAAAAAGAAAATTGTGACACAATAGATAAAGCAAATCCTCCTGAACTATTATGAAGAGGCAACTTAGAAAGATTTCCTATAGAACAGAGAAAAAAATTGATAAAATATATACATTTTAGGAGGTATTGGGGATTGAAACCAGGACCTCGTACATGTGAAGCAGGCACACAACCTCTGAGCTAAATCCATCAGCTCCCCAATGGGAGTTGGTTTTTTCATTTGTTTGTTTTGCTTCTTTTTTTGCAGGTACTATGGATTGAAACCAGGACTTCATACATGGGAAGCAGGCATCAACCACTTGAACTATATCAATTCCCAATAATATAACTCTTAAGAAGCAGAACACCAATCATAAGGAAGAAAAGTTTGAATAACCATACTATATGAAAAAGAAAGTAATTAAACTATGGAAAGTATCATATTATGCACTTGAATTTCAAGAGTTACAATCATTCTGGTGATACAGTACAAAGAAAGATAAATGATAAGAAAAAATAATGAAGGTGTTAAAATTAAGTACATCATTTATAGTTAGAAGGAATTGGAAAATTATTAATTTATAAAGATACTAACAAAGGATTAAAATTATTTCCAGATTTAATACCTCTTTCAAAAAACCATGAGATGACAATATTGCAAATTAAAAACATGTGAGAAAATGGTTTGGAACATGAAACATTTTATTAGTACACTATTTGTATTTCATTGTTGAGAGAAAGTAAAATAAAACATTCATATTGATTAGGCTCATGGTATAAAAACGCATGTGCTTCTTTTAAAAAGTGTATTTTCTAAAAAGTATTCAATTAAAAATACATAAAAGATACGGTGGGTTGGGGTTAAGAGACACCAAATGTAAGGTTGTTTCACAACAATGCAAGGTATTGGTGGTAGGGTGAGGTATGAGAGCCCTGTATGATGTTGTGTATGTTTGTTTTATAAGTTCACAATTATTACTATACACTTATTGTTTATGTATGTTCATATATGAGTGATCTATTTCAATAAATTATAAATAAATGCATAAATAAATAAAAAGTGTTCAATTATAATATTTCATCCTTTATTAATTTGACTGGTGTCACTAACAATCATGCATTAATAATGAAAAATGAGATGTCTGAAAGGAAATACACTTTAGTATATATCTTTAAGTGCCTATCAGGGAGGGAATGAATTCCAACAGACTATAACCTCCTATGGTATCTTTTTTTTAATTTTTTGTATTTCTTATATAAAGGAATCACTATTATCCCAATTAATCTTTACACTCTTATAAAGCAATCTTATTTTGTGCCTTGGTTCAAGAATTTCTTTGTGTCTAAGCACTTGCCATTTCTCAACAGAATGTTTGCATTATTCCAATACAGCTCTTCCTAATTAAGTCATACCTGCCCCACAGCCAAGAGTATACCTGGGAAAACATTTGATGCAGCAATGCTTATCTTCGATGCCAGGATCTCCTCTTTTGATCTTTCACCTTTTAGGGACTGTAGCAATTTGATATGGTTTATGAATCCCAAAAATAGATATTGGGTTATGTTTGTAAACTGGTCTGTACCTGGGCATGATTAAATTATGATTAGGGCTTTGATTGGACTACATCAGTAGGACATTGTGTCCCCACCCCCTTGGTGTGTGGGGACTCACAGATAGAACTACATGGAAGAGCAGAGGAGCTAGTTGGAGTTTTGTTGCTGAAGACTGGAGCTGGAACCCTGGAAGTAAGCAAAGAGGACCTTGGTTGTGAGGAAAGAGAGAAGGCCCCAGGAAGGGAAACAAGCTGTTTACCTAATAGTCTGAAACTGGCCTTATGGAGATAGCAGAGCAGCTGAGCCTGGAAAGAGGCAAGCCCTGGGAAGAGAGGAATCCAGGAAGCCTGAACCCTTACAGATGTTGGCAGCCATCTTGCTCCAACTTGTGGCAATAGAATTTGGTGAGGGAATTAACTTGCACTTTATGGCCTGGTAACTGTAAGCTTCTACCCCAAATAAATACCCTTTATAAAAACCAACCCATTTCTGATATTTTGCATCAGCACCCTTTTGGATGACTAAAACAGAATTTGGTACCAAGGAGTGGGAAAGTGCTTTTGCAGTTACCAAAATGCTGGAAGAGTTTTATAGATGGGTAACAGATACTTTTTGGAGGAATTGTGAGATTCTTGGTAGAAAATACCTAGAGTGGTTTAAAGAGACTGTTGATAGTAATATGAACACTAAAGAGACATTTTGGGGGCCTTAGAACTAAATGATGAAACTATTATTAGAAACTGGAGGAAAAGTGATCTGTGTTTTAAAGTTGCAGAGAACTTAGCAAGATTAACTCCTGGTGTTTTATGAAAGGCAGAATTTGTAAGTGCTGCACCTGGGCATTTAGCTGAAGAACTTTCCAAAGTATATTCGGGAATGTAGTTTGGCTTTTCCTTGCAGCTTATAGCAAAGTGCTAGATGAGAGAAATATGCTGAGCACAGTACAGGCAAGCCCTGGGAAGAGAGGAACCCAGGAAGCCTGAACACTTATAAATGTTGGCATCCATCTTGCTCCAACACATGGCAATAGACTTTGGTAAGGGAAGTAACTTGTGCTTTATGGCCTGGTAACTGCAAGCTTCTACCCCAAATAAATACCCTTTATAAAAACGACCCATTTCTGGTATTTTGCACCAGCAACCTTTTGGCTGACTAATACAGGGACTTTCACATAACTCATAACTTATTTCCAGTGGAGTCATGGAGCCTCTTGTATATATGGGAAATCATCCCCTCTTTTCCAGAGAAAATTAGCCTTAACTAATTTGTTATTCACAGTTCTGTTGATTGTGTATAAAGTACTATTTTTCCAAGGAATATGGTGGATTTCTTAAGTTAAAAAAGTGTCCATGTTTATGTGTGGATGTGTGTATGGCATGGGGGTTGCTCATGTTTCTTGAGCAAGGGTCACAGGAAAGACCTTTGCAATCAAAGAGAATGCTGTTCAGAAGAATGTTTGCTATCTGACTAAGAAATGGATATACAATCTCAGAGTATGGTCAAGGATGATTTATTTCTACTCTTTGAGTTTAATTTGTTAAAATGCCCTTTAACAATGATTTCAAGGAGGAGAAGCATGATAGAAATGTGAGCATATACAACCTATTTTTCTTCCTAAGAACAGATATGGTACTCTTATTACATCTAATTGATTCTTTGGTGCCAGATATGCAAATTTGTAGTACTGCAAATCAACAGCTAGAATGGAAATGGCTGGATTATAGTTTATGGTAGGTTTTATTAAAAAAATGGCAAACAACATTTCAGTGTGTTTGTTTAATTTTGCAGTGCTACTAGCAATACATATGATTTCCATTATGTTGGTATTTTTTGTTGTTTTTCTCTCTCTCTCTTGGTTGAACGTGCTAAAGGTTTCTGAATGATATTAATTTTTCAAAATAATCAATTTTAGCTTTACTGATAATTTTATTTAAGATTGCTATTTATGATATTACACCCTCTTTTAAATCCTTTTCTCTATATTGTTTGGTTTTTGTTTTTAATCCCTTGATACTTAGGATTGTTACATCACTGATTAAGTTTTTTGTTGTTGTTTCTTAATGTTGCAGGTATCATTACACCTCCTACAGACTTTTAAATGAAAATAATGGAATATTATTAACACATTAAGACCAAAAAATTCAACAACTTAAAAAAAATGGAAAAATTCCTTAAATATTATGAACTTTTTAAATCTCATGAAAGTAATTATTTATTAATATAATCTCACAAGCCCTACCTCTTAAGATGATTTGATAGTTTCAAATCATCAAACAAGGAAAAGCCCTATATGCAAATTAAAATCTTGATACTGATACATGACTTCTAGAATGGCTAAAATTGAATACTGAACTTAGGTATCACTGATGAAGATATGGAGCAATAGAAGTACTATAAATTACTTAACATAGGTGAGACAAGAAGAGTAGAGGAAAGTGTGGTTGAGCATTTTCTCTTTACTAAATTAGTTAGGTTTTTCAAAAATACACATAAATAATCCTCTCTGGTAAAATATCTTGTAGGCAGATTTTTGCTAAGGACAATAGACAGTTATGGGATTATTTCAAAGTGCTTTCTCTATTTTGCTTTGTGGGAGTGTATTAGTCAGCCAAAGGGGTGCTGATGCAAACTACCAGAAATCTGTTTGCTTTTATAAAGTGTATTTCTTTGGGGTAGAAGCTTACAGTTGCCAAGCCATAAAGTATAAGTTGCTTCCCTCCCCAAAGTCTGTTGCCTTGTGTTGGAACAAGATGGCTGTGGATGTTTGTAAGGGTTCAGGCTTCTTGGTTTCCTCTCTTCCTAGGGCTCCATTTCTCTCTGGGATCAGCAGCTCTGTTTTCTCCACAAGGTTAGCTGTAGACTATGAGTGTCTCTAGGCTTTGCATCTCTCTACAAGGCCAGTTGTGAGCTCTGAAGTGAACAGCTCATCTCTTTTCCCAGGCCATTCTCTCTTTCCTCAGGACCAAGCTCCTCTGTGTGCTTACTTCTCAGGGCTCCAGTTCAAAACCTCCACCATCAGAACTCCAACATAAAAAAACTCTGATTCTGTCCTTTGCCATGTCTTTTATCTGTGAGTCCTCACCACCAAGGATCAAGGACTCAATGCCCTATTGATATGGCCCAAAGCCCTTATCATAATTTAATCAATTAAAAGTAAAATCTCTGAATCGAATACACTCTTTTACACCCAGTGGAAAATACCAGTTTACAAACCTAATCCAATATTTCTTTTTGGAATTCATCAATAATATCAAACTGCTATAGGGAGCAAATTGGATTTTTCTCTGAAATTCACAGTGGGAACTGGATTGGGCTCCTGGAGTTAAGACTCAAGAATATATGAGGACACTTCCACAGTAGACAGCTCATATTTCTTTCCATTCATCAGGTATAACATTAATACTTTCAAAGGAGTTTTCTTATAATTTCTATGGTCAAAATTTATTAATTGTTTTATGAGAATGATTCTTCTCACCTGAATCTATTCAAGTTACTTTTTACCTCTGCTAACCTCTGTGATCATAATAACATAGTCCCTTTGAATGCAGGATGGGATTTTAGGATCTATTGTGTATTAAACCCTTATCATGACCTAGAGAACAAGCAAGAATCTTGATCTAAGAAATACACATTTATGTAAAACTGAAGTACAATTTCAAAATAGTTTACAATCAGAGAACTCTGGACTGCATATTTATATTAGCTACAAGATATACCTGTATATAAATATTCAGAAAGACAGAATTGGTGATCCTTTAACTTGTAAACTCCCATAAAATTTTCTACTGAGTTGAGGATTCATAGCAGTTTCTCCCATTGCTGTACCTGTGAAACCCTCCCTTCATTCTGCTCAGCTCTCATGCATGAAATCAATTATTAAACTGAGTGATAATAGCAAATCTGATTTCTAACATTTTAAGCATTACATACAGACTCTAAAGGATTACTAAGATTCTTTTCATCTGATTCACTTTTACTGATAATCATCAGTTGGGTTAATTGAGTGATATCCAGTTTAGCTTTTTTTCTAGCCTATTTATATAACATTCCTTTAAAATAATTTATTTTCAATATATAAATATGCATGCCAATTCATATTAAGACATCCCATGAACAATCAGTATCACATGAAATAAGTAAAATATAGATAAAGAAACCATCCCTAAACTGTTGAATATTATTTATATTGAATATTATCTAAACACTATTGTACCTGATAATTATTTATTAATAAGAAGAAGATAGTAAGTCTTATAACAGTGCTGAAGACCTACTGGAAATATAATAAGACTTTTCACTGTTGAAATTAGAGTTAAATAATTATTAAAATGTCTCACCAATGGACCATATTTTAATGTCTTTTCCGGTTATTTGTTTGACCTCTAAAATCATCCTAAGGACATGGAGTTTGAAATTGTGATGGTTTCTAAAGAAACTTGCCACAAAATTATCGTGAATTTTAAAATTGGACATCCAGAGGGGCCAGATATGGCTGCTGCACTGCACCCAGACTTAGGTAGAAGATGTGCTATAGCTTTTACAGCTCCACTGGGTGCCTGATAATTCCTCATATGAGAAAATAGCTCATGGAAGTACACACTCCATATTCTAAATTCTTTTTTCCCCAAATAAATAAAGTTTCAAGACTGTACAAAACATAAGCTTTCATTCATTTAATAATGTGACAATTAAACTTCAATTGTAAGACAATTAGACTGACTGAAAGGTAGTTACATTGTGTTTTCTCTTCTATTGACTTTTTTCTTGTCTAGATTGTGTACAAAACTTATTGCAAAGCTATAAAATATAACAATCCAAACTTTTTTTTATCTCTCAGCACTTTAAGTATTAAATATTTCCACCCACTGCTTCCCTACCTCCATTCTTTCTGATCTCGTTTGTTATACAATGTGCTTCTTGGATATGCATATTCATATCTTTTGTAAGATTTATAATGCTTTCTTTCATTAATTCTTTAAATATTTCTCCTGCTCCTTTTTCTCCTTCTTTTCACTCTGGGACTACCAAAATGCTGATATTAATATGCTTAATGTTATCCCACAGGTTATCTTAGACTATTTTTGCTTTTCTAAATATTTTTTCTCTCTGGTCTTTAGCCTGACTCATTTCAATTGTTTTGTATATGAATGCACTGATTCTTTCTATTGAAAGCTCTATTATACTGTTGAAACTATCCTGGGGTTTTTTCATTTCAGTTAGTGTGGTCTTCAACTCCAGTAATTTGGTTTGGTTCCTTTTTAAAATTTACATCTCTTCCTTGAGATTCTCATATTGTTGATTATTTGTTTTCCTGATATCCTTTAGTTCTTTCTCTATATTTCCTTCATCTTTTTGAGCATATTGAAGTTCCTTTTTGTTTTGTTTTGTTTTATTTTAAATCTTTGAATGATTTGTCCATACTCTGGTCTTCTTTATTAGTGTTTTTTCTTGAATACATTTTAGGTTATCTTCTTCCTTTGGGTGGACTATCATTTCCTGTTTCTTTGTCTTGTAATCTGTTGCATGCTGTACATTTTGTTATTGCAAAATGTTAACTTTGATATATAGTCCCTGAGCTGTTTGTTTCTTTAGTGTATATCAAACTAGATATATGAGGGATATATTCCTGAGTCGTAGGAGTAACATAACCAAACCAATTGATGCAAAAAGCACCTTTCATAGTCTTTGCAAATTGTCTTTTGCATTGATTGGAGCTCTTTGGAGTTCATACTTCCAATCAAGAAGCTTAGTCCATTTTGTTAATGCATTCATTGGTTGATGTATATTTGGGTTGTTTCTATCTCATGGTTATGTGGTACTTACAAACAGTGGAATATTATTCAGAAATAAATAGGAATGAATTTCTGATACATACAACAACATGGATGAATATTGAAGACGTTGCATTGAGCGAAATAGGTCAGGCACAAAAGGACAAATATTGTAATATCTAAATGTGGTTAAAAAGGAAAATGTTTTATACATGGTAATGGAATAAATTTTTTAAAAAATCTATGGAACTGTACTACACAAAGAGGTAAACTATGGACTATAGTAAATAGCACAATTACAAATCTGCTTTCATCAACTGTAATAACCATACCACATCAATGCAAGGTGTTAATAATAGGGCTGTATATGGGAATCCTGGATGTTCTGCATGATTGTTCTACAAATACACTTGTCTAGAAAATAAAATAAAAAATGAAGATAATCAGCTCAAGGTAAATGCAAAGTGAAGGGTCTTCCTTGTCTTTTCAAGGCCTATGTCTTTTCCTAGGCTTGTGCTTCCTAGAGGCCTTAGGAATACCCCTAATGACAATAATTTGAATGACTCCTCAACTCCCTAGGCAACAGACCTTCTACCTCTCCCAGAGTTTAACCACAGGAATTAAAGCAGCTAAGTCTTTGCCCCTGGACATCAAATTCAATAGTTTCTAACACTATTTTCCCTGGCTCAAGCTGCTTTTACCTGGAGGGCAAATTCTGGAAGGGAACATGTCAGTGAGGAATTTCCCAAATCATTCTTTCCAAGCTGGAACATGGTCAGTGACACCAAAAGAAATCTCTGGCCAGCTCCAAACTGCCCTGGGGAGAAGGTAATGGAGGGTCCAAGAAGGGTGACAGTAGCTTCTCACCTGTGTCTTTAATGCTACATTTGCTTGATTTGGCACTTGCCCACTAAATGCAGCCCTTTATCTGTTTCTGTAATTTTGAGGAAACATATACTCTTTAAGTCTTCTCTGATGTTTTTGCCTGGGAAGTGTTGGAACTATGGCTGTACTCGGAGCCAGGTCCCATTGATTGGAAGTAGCTAATCAAACAGTGATCAGTTATTAGACCACCCACACCCAGATCTTGGGGATCTAGTTGTTTTAGTCCATGCTGACACCAAAAAGCTGCATCAGGACCCAGCATTCAAAATTCACAGGAGCCTGCTGCAAGTCTGGTGAATGGGTGATGTTAGCCACTACAGAGAGTTCAAGTCACCAGTATTTACTTCAGTTTACTAGCCTCTTTTGCACACTCTTCAATGTTCCACAGCGTTCTAGAATCTGGAGTTTCAAAATTGTCGATTTATATAGTTTCTTTCTGTTTAATAGTCGTTCTGGTGGAGGGAATGATTCCTGGAGCTTCCTACTCTACATCTTCCCACAACCCTATTTGCAAACTTTTTGTTTCTTAATGTTAGAGGTGATATCATTACACATTTTGTATATTTTGAAAGATTAATAGGGGATTATTATAAACACATGAAGGCCAATAAATATGACAACTTAGGTAGACTGGGCAAATTCTTTGAATAATATAAATTTTTAAAGCTCCTGAATGTAAATAATGGATAATCTCAATAACTCTATACCTATTAAATAAATTGAATGTGCAGTTTCAAATACTCCCAAAAGGAAATCCCTTGTTCATATAACTCCACTGGTGAATTCTACCAAAAATACAAAATAAGTAATATGAATTCAAAATAACTCTTCTAAAAGAAAGTGAAGAAGATATTATACCTGTACTCTTTATTTTAGGCCAGTATTTCCTAAAATAATTGTATTAGTCAGCCAAAGGGGTACTGATGCAAATTACCACAAATCTGTTGGCTTTGAAAAGGATATTTATTTGGGGTAGAAGCTTACAGTTACAAGACCCTAAAGAGTCCATCTCATGTAACTTTGTTTTCTCACCAAAGTTACTTGCCTCTTGTTGAAGCAAGATGGTAGGCCATCTCTGCCTGATCTCTTGGTCCTTTTTAGCTGCTCAGCTGCTCTGTTCACTTCAGCTGCAAACTATAAGGCAACTGGCTTATCGTTCTTCCTAGAGCTTTTGCTGTTTGAGCCTTCTCCTTTCTGTCACATGCCAGGACTGAAATGACCAAGTCCTCTCCTTTTCTGTGTATGTTCTTGAATAAGTGTCCATTTATAAAAGCCCACCAAGAAGGTGGGGAATCAAGCCTGAGTTACACCTTACTGATGTGGGTGAATCAAAGGCCCTAAATTGATTTCATTAAATAAACTTAAAACCTTGACTTTAATACAATCAAATGGCATTACACCCAGAGGAACAGACCAGTTTATAAAAATGGTATTCACAAAAATAATCTCAAACTGCTACACTTTTCAAATATCATAGATTTTCTTTAATTCTTTTTAGGATTTTCTACATGGACAAATATATCACCTATAAATAAAGACAGTTGTACTTCTTCCTATCCAAAACAGATGATTGTTTTTCTTTAACAAGGTAAATGAGACTTCTGAGCTATAAGATCAATATATAAAAATTGAACATACAGAATTTACATGTAATGAAATTCAGTCTTGAATTTATAAATGACACAATAGCATCAAAATACTTAATAATTGATGAAATATTACATTTTCACGAAATGTGACAAAATATTCACAAGTAACATCTACACTGAAAAATGCAAAACTTTGTTGAGAGAACATAAAGAACACCATAAATGGAGAGCCATTCCAAATTCATAGATAAGACAACCCTACATTTTAAAGATGTCAATACTCCCTTCTCCCAAATTAATCCCTAGTCAATGCAATATATGCAAAAAATCCAAGAAAGCATTTTTGTTTTTTATTTTAATCCTAACGCTAACATATATATGCAAATGCAAAAGACCTAGAACTGCCCACACAACTGCATAATAGAACTTATAAGTAAACTGTGCACTGTGTGAAATCAAGGCATATTTTAGAGCTACAGTAATCAAATCAGTATGGTGTTTTAATATCGATGGACAATTAGGTCAATGGAAGAGCCTAGAGCATTCAAGAGTAGACCTGTACATGTATCTTCAAGGGAACAATAGTAAAAACTTTAGTCAATTCTGTGAAGAAAAGATAGCTTTTACAAGCAATCATGATGGAACAATGAACATCCCTATGCACAGAAAATGATCCTCAACCAATACTACCCACTTTATACAAAGATTATTTCAAAACGGAACAGAGATGAGTTTAAAAAATATATTAAATATATTTAAATATATATAAAATATATTAAAAGATTTTAATAAACATAGGAGAAAATTTCAATGACATAGCTTATGCAAAGGGTTGTGAGATATGATTTTAAAACAAAAGCATAATCCTTAAAAGACATGATAAATTTAACCTCGTAAAAATGAAAATTTTTGCTATAATAAAAAGACTGCTAAAAGAATGAATACATAATTGAACACTATGCAAAATATTTGAAAAAGATATCATTATTAAAGATCTACTACTCAGAATGTATAAAATTAGCTCAAAATTTAGGAAAAATGAATAAATCAAGAAAATTAAACATGTATTTCCAACTGATACTTCATAAGGAAGATATACTCATTGCAAATAATTAAATGAAGAGACACTAGACAAATATTTATTAGGTTAATGCAAGCTAAAACTTTATAGACACTGCTGCATTCCAAACATATTGGTTAAAATTAAAGGCTAAACATAAGTTTTGTCAAAGAGGTGGAAAAACAGAAATCCTGTATAATATTTAATATCCTTAAGGTGAAGACAGGAGGCTTAAGGGTATAGAAGTTGGGTATTTAACTTCCCCAAAGTCAGTTAAAATTTGGAAAAGCTCACATCGACTGTGCTCTGATACAATAATTTCCCTTAAGGGCAGGTATTTGTCATTGCTCTGGACATATTTCAAAATGGTTACTTCTACTCTGCCCTGTTGAAAGCAAATGAAATTTCTCTGAAATTCACAGTGGGAACCTCATGGATCCCACCTCAATAAAGTGGGAGGGTCACCAGCACTAAGCCTCCATTAGATTATTTTTTTTTAATTTTTTATTAAAAAAAAAAATACTTAGATTATATAAATGTTACACACAAAAATATAGGGATTCCCATATGCCCCACCACCCACACCTTCCACCACCTCCTACATAAACATCCTTCATTAGTGTGGCACATTAATTGTAATTGATAAACATATCCTGGGTGTTTGCCATTAAGCATGGACCATAGTTCACATTGTCCCATACAGTTCTACATGTTATATGATGATATAAAATGGCCTATATCTGTCGTTGCAATGTCAAACAGGACAATTCCCAAGTCCCGAAAAAGCCCCTGTATTACAACCGCTTTTCATTCTCCCTGCCCCCACAGCCTCCAGTGGCCACTGGCTCCAGCTCAATGTTGTAATTTCTTCCATTGCTTGAATCATAATATGTCTAGAGTAGAATACCAGTAAGTCCACTCTAGTCCATAGCTCTTCCCCCATCCTGAGGAGTCTGGGATGGTGATGTCCACTCCACCTCCAACTGAGAGGGGAAGATGGATGGTATTATCCTGCCTGCAGCTGCTGATACTCTCCAATCCCTGGGATGGCCATTGTTCATCATCATCTCCCCGCCACTTGTGCTGGGTGAGTTCAATGAGCTGTAGAGTAGGAGTTGCTGCACTACCAAGGTTCCAGGCCCATGGCACACGGAGAGCACAAAGACTCATGTCTCTGTATGTACCCAACAAACTCCAGCACCAAGCATAGGTTTGAAAAGAAAGGACAGATGAACCATGTGGAGGGAAGACTTAGCTGAGTCCAACACTGTCACTCTCAGGAGCACAAACTCCAAAGTAGGGCCCTCTGGCAAAGCACCAAACTCTGGAGCTATATGCACTGACCATAGGGCCTGGGTGTCTCCAGAGCCCTCAGGAACCTCACTATTTGGGGTGATAGCCATTTTGGAATTCTATGAGACCCAAATGAGATGTGCGTAAGCATTTCCTCTGGGATGACCTCCCGACTCATTTTGAAGTCTCTTAGCCATATAAACTCATTTGTCTTTATCTTTTCCCCCTTTTATTCGAGATCTTTTTCCAGTCACATTGCCAGTGGGTGCTTGGTAGCAATCCCTCAGAGCCAGGGACACTCATTGCCAGGTGTCATGTCCCACGCTGGAAGGCAGGAAATGCATTCATATGCTGAGTTTAGCTTAGAGAAAGGGCACATTTGAGCAACAAGGAAGCTCTCAGGAGGCAACCCTTAGGCATCCCATAACAATAGGCTAAGTTTTAATTTCAAGAGCAGAGACTCATAAGGCTAGTCATCTATATCAAGGGCCCATCAGAAGATCATCCTCCTTTGCTAGTCAATGCCCCTGCACTTGGGGGACCGTTGTTGCTCCCTTAGAGAATATGGCAGAACTCTCCAGGATGGGAATTCAATATTCTCTCATTTATTGAGTGCATTCTCCACCCACTGTGACAATGCCCTGTGAACATTTGACCATTTTTACATACCTAATATTTATGCTCAGGTGAACTTCCTCCCATGCATCTCCCATCCCTGATACCCCATACCAACGATCCCCCCCTACCCCAATTGCAACCCTTCTGTGATCCAAAGCTTCTTCAAAGATGAAGCCATTACAATAGCTGAATACAATGAATAGGAAAATGAAATAATAATGATAAGTTTAAATGTAAGAGATAAAATACATAAAAAAAATTTTTTTAAACTAAAAATAAAATAAAATTAAAAGATTGGGATATTAAAAAGATGAAAAATATTAAAAAAAATTTTTTTTTGACCTTTTACCTTTCATCACTGTAATATATGGTGTCCAGTATGTACCGTGGCACCTTCCCCCTCTCATTCTCCAGTGTCTCGCTATTTTTCATTTTGTTTTCAAAGAAGCTTTCGGTCATAGCAAAGTCACTCACAGAATACAGGAGACATTCATATACCCAAAATCCTCCCCCTTTTCTCCACCGCCATATTAATACCTTTTTATATGTGGATGGTAGCATTTTTATAACAGATATACAAATAGTGAAACATAGCTACTAAACATTGTCAATGGTTTACACTATGGTTTACATTTTAGATCGTACACTTTTATATATTTTAGTGATATTTACCATGTCCTGTGCCCATCACTGTATGGTAATTAAGAAAATTTCCACTGACCACTAAATACCCCCTGTTTAATCTATTCTATTCTTCCCATCCCATCCCCCTGGGGCCCATGACAACCCCCTTGCTTGACTCGTTGAATGACAAGATTCATAGTTACATGCAACAAGAGGTCTTGACACACTGGTTTTTCCTCCCATATTAGGAACTGCCCTTGCTTTTGAGAGACTCCTGTCTGTCTATTTCTGAACAAATTAGTCCTCCCAAAGAAGGGAGTCCAACTCCTCCCAGCTCATTATGTGGGTATCCACCCACTGATACAAGACATTATTACAGAATGAACACTCACACACTCCTTAGAAGCCTGCTCCAGGTGCAGTCTGTCCTGAGTCCTGAGTGCCCCCCAACCAACACCCTAAACCAGTGACCCTTCCTTGTCATTTTGCCATAAGAGCACTCTGTACTTTCAACCTAATACCCACAAATCCCTAATGTTCACCAGGTCGTTCTCCAAACCATCTGCTCAGAATCCTGGACCTTCTAACACAACCTTCCCATTCTACCCACCTGTCAACCTTGCACCACCCAAGCCAGTAATATCACTAACCTCCTGTCCTATCCCTTCAATACGAAACTACACTCTATCACTTTACCATAGATTACATCTGTATAGGTGATGGCTCACAACCTTCTCTTTTCTTTCTATTTCTTGTAAAGCTATCTTACAGACATAGCTCTCTGAGACTGCTCAATTTCCTTAATTCATATCAGTGAGGTAATGTACTGTTGATCCTTCAAAGCCTGGCTTGCATCACTCAACATAAGGTCTTCAAGATTCATCCATTTTATCCCATGTGTTAGCACTTTATTCCTTCTTACAACTGAGTAATATTCCATTTATGTATGTAGCACATCTTGTTTATCCATTCATGTGTTGATGGGTACCTGGGTTGATTCCAAATTTTGCAATAGTGAACAATGCCGCTATGAACATTGGTATGCATATATCTGTTCGTGTCTTTGCTTTCAATACTTCTGGGTATACACCCAGCAGTGGAATTGTTGGATCATATGGAAGTTCTATAGTTAGCTTTTTGAGGAACCGCCAAACTGTCCTATATAGTGGCTGGAACATTCTATGAGCAGTGGATGAATGTTCCTATTCCTCCATATCCTCTCTAACACTTATAGTCTGCTGTTTTTTTTAATAATCACCATTCTAATGGGTGTAAGATGGTATCACATTGTAGTATTGATTTGCATTTCCATAATAGCTAGCGATTCTGAGCATCTTTTCACGTGCTTCTTAGCCATTTGTATTTCTTCCTTGGAGAAGTGTCGTTTCAGGTACCTTGCCCATTTTTTTTTTTTAAAGATTTTATTTATTTATTCATTTATCCCCCCCTTGCTGCTTGTGCTCACTGGGTCAGCTAACCATGCTGTGCGGGCAGGCTTGCCTTCACCAGGAGGCCCCGGGAACCGAACCCGGGGCCTCCCATATGGTAAACGGGAGCCCTATTGATTGAGCCATAGCCGCTTCCCCCTTGCCCATTTTTTAAATGAGTTGTTTGTCTTTTTTATTTTTGAAGTGTAGGGTTTCTTTATATATGCAGGATATTAGGCTCCTATCACATATATGGTTGCCAAATATTTTCTCCCATTGGGAAGGCTGCCTTTTTACTTTCTTGCTAATATCCTTTGAGGTGCAGAAGTTTTTAATTTTGAGGAGATCCCATTTATCTATGTTTTATTTTGCTGCTCAGGCTTTGGGTGTGAAGTTCATGAAACCATTTCCTATTACGAGGTCCTGTAGATACTTTTCTACATTATGTCCGAAAGGTCTTTATGGTCTTGTCTCATATTTAAATCTTTGATCCACCTTGAGTTGACTTTTGTATAAGGTGTGAAATAGTGTTCCTCTCTCATTCTTTTGGATATGGATATCCAGTTCGCCAAGCACCATTTATTGAAGAGGCCATTCTCTCCCAACTGAGTGGGCTTGTTGGCCTTGTTGAATATCAGATGACTGTATTTGTAAGGATCTATATTGTAACTCTCAATTCAGTACCACTGGTCCATCTATCTATCTTTGTGCCAATACCATGCAGTTTTGACCACTGTAGCTTTGTAGTATGTTTTAAAGTCAGGTAGTGTGATACCTCCAACTTCATTTTTTTTTTCAATAAGTCTTTGGCAATTTGGGGCCTCTTACCCTTCCAAATAAATTTTGTAGCTTTTCCAATTCATTAAAATATAGTGATGATTTTTATTGGAATTGCATTAAATCTGTAGATTAGTTTGGGTAGGATAGACATCTTGATGTTGTTTCATCTTCCTATCCATGATCAGGGAATATTCTTCCAATTATTTAATTCTTTTTTGAATTCATTTAACAGTGTTGTGCGGTTTTCTGTATATGTCCTTTACATCTTTAGTTAAATTTATTCCTAGGTATATGATACTTTTAGTTACTATTGTAAATGGTATTTTTTTCTTGCTTTCCTTCTCAGATTGCTCGTTATTGGTCTCCCTCACTAAGCCTACATTAGATTTTAACTCTCAAGGTAGTCCATATTCACTCCCCAGCAATTAGTCAATTACCTTTCAGTTTTCCTATCAAAGGCTGAGTCCTCTTGAGTTTTCAGCTCCAGGTCAACTGTGATTCTTTGTATCTTCCTATTTCTCCAGTTTTGGGGGCAATGGTTTGACCTATGACCTCAATTCTCTGGAGGATAATGATTTTTAGTTTTCAAGGTTTTTTTTTTTTTTTTTTTATGAGACTGGATGGCTGAGCTATATGGATTTTGTCTTTTCTTTAAAATTATTGATGATTTTTTAATACCCTACTAATGAACTTTTAAAAATATTCTCCTTTGGATGTTAGATTATTCTTTAACTTTTGCAGGTATAATTTCACATATACCAAACTATGAATATATATGTCCTTTAATTTTGCTGTTCTATCATTTATCCCTTACTGACTTATTGCATGCTTTGCTAATCAATAGTTGATAAAAAGAATATTTTATTCTTTCCTGCTAATTTATCTGTTTATTCATGTAGCTCTTTCCAATGTTGCAACAAATCTTTCAAATCTTTATGAATTAGTACTTTTAGTCAGGGTATTAGAACAATAGATGGTAGAATCAAATGCTGTACTAAAGTGAGTATATAATAAGAGATTATTTTTCAATATATGTGGACAGCTGAAAGTAAATCACAAGGAATGTACCGTACCTGGAGGCGAGTAAGAGTGGAAGTCTGACATCGTTAAATAGAATATAGTAGGTGACCAGGTGGCATCATGAGGGATGGAAATGGTGGTAAACTAAGGGATAAGATTAACTCAACTCTGGCCCCTTTCATTTCAACTGACACTCTTCCTCTACCTTTATCAGGAAAAAACAAAGTATAAAAACAAACAAAAACTAAAAAAAGAAAAACATTTACTATGCATTTTGATGTGTTCCTTATACTACCCAATATAATAATACTAGCTGATACCCAGTTGCACAAAATGTACCTGATAATGAAACTGCCACTTTCTTGGCCCTCAAAACCACCACCCACAAACTCACTTTTCAGAGTAGTCCCTCCCTTACTGGTTTGTAGAAGTTTCCAGAAACTTCTGTTTAAGGGTCCCACCTTTCAATGTTTATTCACAGGAGGCTTGCTGCCTCAAGAGAAAAGTTACTGTTTCTAAAGCCAGCACAAACCAATTCTAGTCACAGGGCATGCTAAACCTCCATTTTAGGACCAAGCATAATCGCAACAGAGCATACTCTGTTTGACCCCACCTTTCCCAAAACAGAGAGACTTGTGGCACCTCACCCCATCTTTAGCCACTCCTTTAAACACAACTTCCCCAGTCATTATAAAACCCCAGTGCCCATTTTATTTGGTGAGAAAGATCTGAAACTTGCCTCCAGGCTCCTTGCTGGCTATATACATAATGACCTCTTTCTTTTCTCAAAATCCTGGGACTCATTATCGGTATCTGTGTGCATCAGGCAAACAGACCCTCTTGGCAGTTTCAATAACACTATATATAACAAATTAAAGAAGTAAAAGCCCACTATAATATTGTGGGTTTTATTTCCACAGGCATAACTATTCAGGCATTTGCTGCTATACAATGCCCTGTGGAATAATTCTTTCTGGGAACCTCAGGTGACTTTTTTTTTTTTTATTGTGGGTAAAAATCAAAATTTTCACAATACATACCAACATTTGCAAAATGATATATAAATATATATGCATATATGTGCATTTGCTTACAAAAATGTCATTTTAATTCAAGGTGTTCCTACAAATTTCTTTTGAAAGGAAGCTTCAAGGAAAAGTTAGAGACCTTCTACATTTAATTACTGTTTTTATAGCACAATCACAGAAAAGTAAAATGACCCAGTCTGAAGGACTCCTGGATATTCTATAAATTTATAAAATGTTGCAGAAGAAGTGAACTTCATGGTTAGTAGTATATGTATTTATGTGAATATATAGAGAGTGCAGATGTGGCTAGGTTCATCTAAAAGTTTTAGTTAATCCTCTGGATTCCAAAACAACTCATTATTTTATATAAAAATTTGATCTTAGTAAATTCAAATGTTTAGGTTAAATCCTCCTAAATATTTTTGCTGGTTGAGATGAAGATGAACAGAATGAACATAGGAAATATCCAGCAGAGTGCCTAGAATTTTTTATTGCTCACTTTATTGTACCTAAACATATCATTCTAATACCATCAAATAATTAATTCCATGGCTGTCACTTTCACAATTTTTCTTTATTATGAATATAATAAATTATTAAAGAACCAGAAAAAAAAAAAAAAAAAAAAACAGGTGCAATTACCATTGATGGAAATTTACACAATCCTTATCTTCTCTTGAATATAGTTATAATTCCCTCTTCTTAGCAGTTTTATTTAAATATTTTTATTCTTTTAAAATGTGTTGACATACCATTGCAAACAATTTTTAACAGAATTTTCTCTAGGATTGAAATTGTAATGACAAAGGGAATTTAAGAAAGTTGTCTTTAACTGAAAGATATGTAAAAATGTGGATTAGTAATTGTCTCCACAAACCCTGCATACCTTTACATGTGCGCATACACATGTGTGAGAGAGCATAAGAGAAAGAAAGAGAAAAAGAGAGAATATGGGTTTTCTTATAGCACAGGGAGTTTTTAAGGATTTGAAATTACTATGAAAAGAATGATGTAAAGATGTTTCCAAGGGTTTCAGGGTGAGGATGCTTTTTCAGAAGCATCCTAGTTAAAACTCTATGGGCTCTGTTTTCAAGAATCTTTTCATACAGGAGCTATGTTTTCCCAACTGATGTTCAATCATTCTAAGTACAGCAGGGGTGCAACTATGTGTTAAGAGATACTAAAGTTTTAACCAATATTAGGGAAATAGTCTAAAACAAGAGTTTGGTCTCTACAGTTTCATTTTTTAGCTTTTCTACAATTTTAATGTAAAGTTGTAGAAATTAATTTTAATGTAAAGTTATCCCTCTGTTGTTCTATATTCTTTTAATATTATTATTATTTTTTATTGTGGGTAAAAATCAAAATTTTCACAATACATACCAATATTTGTAAAATGATATATAAATACATATGCATATATGTGCATTTGCTTACAAAAATGGTATATATGTATATATATATATATATTTTTTTTAAGAGGTGCTTAGATTACCTAAATATTACATGGAAACTACAGGGATTCCCATGTTCCCCACCTCCCACACCTCCCACCACATCTCACACAAACATCTCCCACAAGTGTGACCCACCACCCTCAATGGACTTACACATCCTGGGGCCTTGCCACCAACCGTAGACCACAGTTCACATCGTAGACCACACTCTCTCCCACACAGTTTTGAATGGTGAGTACTATTTAAAATGGCCTACATCCGTTGCCACAACAGCACTCAGGACAACCTCCAAATACTGAAAAAGCCCCTGTATTTCAACTGCACATCCCCTCCCTGCCCCAAAAGTGTCCAGTGGCCACTGGTTCCACCTCACTGTTATAATTTCTTCCATTGCTAGAATCACCATATGTGTACAACAGAATACCATCAAGTCCACTCTAGTCCATAGTTCTTCCCCCAATCCTGAGGGGACTGGGATGGTGATGTCAACTCCACCTCCAAGTGAGAGAGGGCTTATATCCCATGGATATGGTGGATGGGATGATCCTCCCTGCAGATGCAGGCCCTCTCCATTCCCTGGGATGGTTGCTGCCCACAAGTGTCTCCTTGCCAGGTGACTTGGATGAGTCCATTGAGCTGTAGCATTGGAGTTGCAGCTCCACTGAGATTCCACACACACCTGGCTCATAGGTAGGCCAGAGACTCCAGTCTCTGAAAGTATACCTAAAAATTCCCACATCACATATAAGTTTGAATAGAAGGGACTGATGAACCATGTGCAGGGAGGACTTATTTGAGTCCATTTCTGTCACACTAAGGAGCACAGACTCCAAAAAAGAACCCATGTATAAGGCATCAGTCTCTGGTGCTTTCCCCCCTTATATAGGACCCGGGTGTCTCCAGAGCTCTCAGGAACCCCTCTGTGTGGGGTGATATACACTTTGATGTTCTATGAGCTCCTACTGAGATGTGCGTAACCGTTACCTCTGGGATGACCTCCCGACTCTCTTTGAAGTCTCTTAGCCACTTGAACTCATTTGTCTTTACCTTTTCCCCCTTTTATTCAAGGTCTTTTTCCAGTTGTGTTGCCAGTTGGCACTTGGTATTAATCTCTCATTGCCAGGGAGGCTCATCCCCGGGAATCATGTCCCAAGTTGTGGGGAAGGTAGTGCATTCCTATTGCTGAGTTTGGCTTAGAAAGAAGCCACGTTTGAGCAACAAGGAGGCTCTCAGATGGCAACACTTAGGCACCCAATAACAGTAAGCTAAGTTTCAGTTACAAGAGCAAAGACTCATAAGGGTAGTCATCAATAAAAAGAACTCATCAGTGGGCCGTCCTCTTTTGACAGACTCTGTCCCTGCACTCAGAGGACTGTTGCTGCTTCCTTGGAGAATGTGGCAGAGCTCTCCAGGCTAGGAATTCATATTCCCTCATTTATTGAGTGATTGTCCACCCACTGTGACCATGCCCCATCCTTTTTTCCCATTTATCACTGGGTTATCGGAAGTCCAGTGTGCCATGACACCTTTCCCCTCTCAATCCCCAGAGTCTCACAAATTTGCATTTAATTTTCAAAGAAGTTTTAGGTCACAGCAAAGTCACACACGGAATACGAGAGACTCCCAGATACTAAACCACCTCCCCTCCCCCCCCCCATTTTAACCCCCCCCTTTTTTGGATATTAGCATTGTTATAACTCTTATACAGATAGCAAAATATAGCAACTAATCATTGTCAATTATTTACAGTATAGTTTACAATTTAGATGATACAGTTTAATAAGTTTTGATGATATTTACCATGTCCTGTGTCCATCACTGTAAGGTAATGAAAAACCTCTCCCATTACCACTAAATACCCCATTGGGTCTTAACTGTTCCTTCCTTCCCACCCCCCTGGGGCATATGACACTTCCCTGTCTTGACTCATAGAATGTCAAGATTCATAGTTACATGCCATGGGTATTTGAACCTACCCATCCTAATCTACCCACCTGTCAACGCTGCACCAACAAACCCAGTAATATCACTACCCATCTGTCCTATCCTTCAATACACAACAATACTTTATCCTTTTACCATAGATTATGTCCATATGGGTGATGGTTCAAAGCCTGCTCTTCTCTTTCTCTCCCTTGTTAACCAATCTTTCAGACAATGGTTCTCAGAGACTGCTCACTTTCCTCAGTTCAGATCAGTGAAGTCATATACTGTTCTTCAGTGCCTGGCTTGCTCCACTCAACATAAGGTCTTCAAGATTCATCCACGTTATTCCATGTGTTAGCACTTTGTTCCTTCTCAAAGCTGAGTAATATTCCATTGTATGTATGTACCACATTTTGCTTATCCATTCATCTGTTGATGAGCACTGGGGCTGATTCCAACTTTTGGCAATGGTGAACAATGCTGCTATGAACATTGGTGTGCATATATCTGTTTGTGTCTTTGCTTTCAGTTCTTCTGGGTATATACCCAGCAGTGGAATTGATGGATCATACAGAAGATCTATTGTTAGTTTTCTGAGGAACAGCCAAACTGTCCTCCACAGAGGCCGGACCATACCACAGTCCCACCAGCAGTGAATGAGGGTTCCTATTCCTCCACATCCTCTCCAACATTTAGTGTCTCCTGTTTTTTTAATAGCTGCCATTCTGATGGGTGAAAGATGGTATTTCATTATAGTTTTGATTTGCATTTCCCTGATAGCAAGTGATGTTGAGCATTTTTTCATGTGCTTTTTAGCCATTTGTATTTCTTCCTTGGAGAAGTGTCTTTTCAGGTCACTTGCCCATTTTTTAAATGGGTTGTTTGTCTTTTTATTTTCAAGGTGTAGGATTTCTTTATATATGCAGGATATTAGGCTCCTATCAGATATATGGTTCCCAAATATTTTCTCCCATTGGGTAGGCTGCCTTTTTATTTTTTAAAAAAACATCTTTTGAGGTGCAGAAGTTTTTAATTTTGAGGAGATCCCATTTGTCTATTTTTTCTCTTGCTGCTTGTGCTTTAGCTGTGAAGTTCATGAAACCATTTCCTATTACAAGATCCTGTAGATGCTACCCTACATTACCTTCCAAGGTCTTTATGGTTTTGGCCCTTATATTTCGATCTTTGATCTCTCTCCTTCAACTCTCTCTCCCTTGTTTTTTTTCCTTTCAACTTGTAGAGATTCCTTTAGTATTTCTTTAAGTGCTGGTTTCTTATTGACATACTCTCTTAATTTCCATTTATCTGTGAATATTCTGAACTCTCTATCATTTTTTAGTGCCAGTTTTGCTGGATAGAGAATTCGTGGCTGCAAGTTTTTTTCTTTTAGTATTTTGACTGTCATACCAATGTCTTCTTGCCTCCATGGTTTCAGCTGAAAAATCAGCACTTAATCTTATTGTGCTCCCCTTGTATGTGATGGTTCTCTTTTCTCTTGCTGCCTTGAGTATTTTCTCTTTGTCTTGAGCATTGGACATTTTGACAAGTATATGCCTTGGAGTTGGCCTGTTGGGCTTTATACTATTTGGGGTGTGCTGTGCTTCCTGGATCTGCACATCCATCTCTCTCAATAGGGTTGGGAAGTTTTCAGCCATTATTTCCTTCAACACTCCTTCTGTTCCCTTTCCCTTCTCTTCTCCTTCTGGGATGCCCATAATGCGTATGTTTGTGCGTTTTGTGTTATCGGTTAATTCTCTGAGTCTCTGCTGGATTTTTTCTATCTTTTTGTCTATCTGTTCTACTATCTCTTTGATTTCAACTGTACTGTCTTCCATATCACTAATTCTTTCCTCTGCCTGTTCAAATCTGCTGTTATGTGAATCCAGGGTCTTTTTGATTTCTCGGATTGTGCCATTGTTCACCATCATATCCATTACTTTTTTAGGCATGTTTGCAATTTCTTCAGTATGTTCTCCCAGTATCTTCTTTATATTCTTACTCTCTTCCTTCACTTCTTTAAGTTGGTCCATGATATTTGTTTGGATAGCTTTGATTACTTGTTCTATGTTCTGCATCGCTTCTTGGTTTTTATTTTTTTCATTGGACTGGTCCATGTTTTCCTGTTTCTCAGAGTCATTTGTATTTTTTTGTTGCCCTCTGGTCATCATATTATCTTTATGGGTTTGTTCAATTGATTAGCTTTTCTTTATGCTCTAGAGTTTTATTTAGCTGGTGGTTCTGCGTGTGAGTTAAGTTTTCTCTTTGGCACTTTTTCTTCTTATTTTATTTCTTTGCTTCTTTCTATGTTCCCTTGAAGGCAAAAGATTAGGGCCAGAGGAATCAAAAGATGTAAGGAAGGCAGAAGGATAATAGTAATATTGATAAAAGTTAGAAGAGGGGCCAAATGAGACTTAATGAGATGAATATTTAACTTGTGTAGGCAGTGTAGAGTAATAGGAAAAAAAGTGGAGTTCCTACAATGGACTGGGAAAACAAATGGAGGAATATATATATAGTGATTTAGAAGGGTAGAATTATGAGGAGGGAGAGAAATATAAAAAGGGGGCTGAAAGGAAAAAGTTAATACTAATAAAAAAAAGAAGAAAACAAAATAGATGGAATAGAAATTGACACCCTTAAGTTGTGGGCCTATGAAAAAATGTTGTATCTAAGATCCACAACAGAAAGCAGAAGGCAGAAAGATGAAGGAAAGTTAAGCAATAGTTTGGAATACAAAATCAATATAGACAGTGAGTGGAAAATTACTGAAGAAGAAGCACAGCAAAGAAGCGACAAGCTAGCAGCACCTAAATTAAGAAAATGAAAGAAAAAAGAAAGGGGGGAGGAAAGAGGAAAGAAAAGCAAGAGACCAGAAATAAACAGAGAAAGCAGTCAAACAGAGCTAAGGAGGGTCAATGATTCCCCTAGGGTCCACTTGGATCCTCTCTGCCTGCTTGTGTTTATCAATCAATTTTCCCGCAAGTTTCTATATGCAGGTCCTGAAACAGCTTTTAGCTATTAAACTAAATTAATAAGAATTTATTTTTCATTTATTGAAGTGACCTTCTCACATTTTTTTTTTCTTTTGGCGAAATACAGGATCCAAAATAATTCCTCCTCTAGACCAACCCCCTTACAGAAGGGACCCTAGCTGGGCTCGTGGAAATTAATCAAGCACGTCCCACTTCCTGGACTCCCCAGGGTAGCTGTGCAGAGTGCTAAAGACGTGCTAGAGTGCAGAGTGCTAATGACGGCCGACTCTGCCCCTTCTGGAGCAGAGCACCAGCGTCACCGGGTTGCTATGTAAATCAGTTTGACTTTGCAGATTCACCTCTCCTCTCAGCCTGATGCTGCTTCATGTCGGCTTATCTGCTCCCCAAAGTGGGGCGGTTCAGGCAGCCAGATCCATGTCAAAAAAAAAAAAAAAAATTTCCCTTCCCTGTCCTCCAACAGAACCCTCCCTCTTTTGGAGAGAGCCCCCTCTTCCTGGCTCCGGGGCAGCCTGGGTCTTATCCCTGGGCAGCTAGGCAAATCAACTCCCTCCCCCAAACAGAATCACCCCTCCCCTCCACCAGGTGCCAATTCGCTCCAGCTGTTCTGTTCACTCAAGGTCCAAGGGGCTCCAGGCAGCCAAATCCCCAGAAAATAAAACTTTCTCGCCCCTGCTCGTGGCTCCAACTGGCCATTTTTTTCCTCCCTAACCACGGGGCTCAGCCGTCTGTGTCAACCACCACCAGCAGGCTTAAAACTCACGAATCTCTACCGTTCCATCCATGCTGTTGATCTGTGCAGATAGATGTCCCAAGCTTCTCATTCCACGCATGCACAGCACAGACCCCCGGGCAGGAACCCATCCACAATCTGCTTTGCTCCAGGAGCTTGCAGTGTGTGCCCTCCTACACTAACGCCATCTTCTGTCTATATTCTTTATCTCATCAGATTCTTCCTCATTCAGATAACAGGACTGGATATTTTTAATGTATAAAGAAGTACTTTTTAAGCTGTATTTTGAACCCAGAATAAATTTATAATAGAACCCAAGTTTTTCCTTGAACCCAGAAAGCAGGCAAACTAATTATTGGAAGAAACTTCTGATGTCCACTTTCTTATGCAACAGTTTCTTCCTAACCAAAGCATTTTCATGGAGGCTGTCTGTGGACTGGACTTAAGTTAAATCATAACATTACATGGACTTCCTTTCTTGGCTTTTGGCAGAAGATAAACAGAACCAGTATCATCGGTTGAATGTGACAGTTGAATAAGAAATCTCAGAGTATGCTTAGTAGAAAAGAGGTATCAGTTATTCAGACAAGACTGACTACTTGTCCTCATGATCCTTAGACTAGGGATCTGTATACTGAATTATATTAGTCCCTCACTGCAAAAAGGGAAAAACAAAAAACAATCCATTAAACCATGGTATTGATGAGGAGGACATATAGTCTCAACACATGATCTCCCTCATCCCAAATACAATACATCTGGATGTCTAAACTCATATGAATGTATATTTAAATAAACAGGTAGTTCTTTCATTTCATTAGTTCCTTCAACTTTGCAACAGAAAACAATTAACTTCCTAAAGTGTTTCTAACAGCAAAATCAAAAATGTGCCTTTGAAATAATTAGGAGAAAGTCGAAGCTTTCATATAATAATATCCTATGTTATTATATTCAGATGCCCAGCCATTGCTGCTTCAATTTCTCTATTTCCAGACTATCCATGTCTTCAACCCCAAACAAATATGCTAAATATAAATTCAGTGAAATTATTAGTAACTAATTCAGGTTATGACTTCTTTATGATAAAGATCCCTGATTTTTTAAAATATAAAGAATAAATAGAGTTTCACCAGATATAAAGAATTTTAATCTGAGATTGAGACTGCATAGATAAATTATATGTGGCATAGAAAAGGGGAGTTATTTGCATAAATTTATACAGAGAAAGACAAAGATGTATAAAGACCATATTTCTTTATTGAGATGGAAAATAGCTGGAATCCACTTGGTCTGTAAATAATGCAAAATAGCTGTGGTGAACATGGAATCTGGCATGAGATACAGTTTCATTACTTAGATCTGATACTTGAAAGTTTATTATTTCATCTAATTAATTAGATCCTTCTTGTATCTATTTCCTTATACATAAAATGAATATAAGATTAATACTACTAACTCATTGGGTTATTATGGAAGTTATTTGCAGGTAAAATATTTGTAAAAGGACTCTCATTAAATCTCATTTGACATAATAATGCCCAAATCTACAAAGAATCTAAAATATTTATCTTGAACTAAAACCATTATTATGTGTGTCATGTTTCAATTTATAATTCTCTCCAATGTTAATAAAATCTTTAATATTAATTTCTGTATTATTTCATTTAAATTTAATTTCTAATCTGTTTTCTGAACTCACCTCATCCTCATAGAACATCAAAAAAATGTCACTGAATTTGTCTCCTTGGACTATGGGTGAATAAGGAAATACATCTATTCTGTTCTTGTTTCAGCTCTGTTACTTGACAGTTTTAATAGGGAACTTCATCATATTACACACAATTACCTGTAGCCATCTTATCAAACAATCAAAGTACTACTTTCTCTGCCACCTCTCCATCACTGACCTCTCTTTCACCTCCTCTGTGGTTCCCTAGCTAATCAGAGACTTAGCAACAGATAGTAAAAACAATTCCTAAAACAGCTCCTTTGCCCAGTTCTTTGCTTTCCACTTGCTGGCAGGTGTGATGATGTTTACCTTGGTGCACTTGGGTTTGACAGCTATGATGTTATTGTCAAGCCCCTGCTCTACATTGTCATCATGAACAGGCAGAGTTGTATTGTGTTGATCATGGTGGACTGGGGTGAGTGATTTCTGTACTTCTCATGGTCCTTAGTTTATCTTTCTGTGGCCCTAATCAGATCAGTTACTTCATATCTGATGTAAAGTCTCTTTTTTTTTTTATTGTGGGTAAAAATCAAAATTTTCACAATACATACCAACATTTGCAAAATGATATATAAATATATATGCATATATGTGCATTTGCTTACAAAAATGTTATTTATATATATATATAAATATATTTTAAGAGGTGCTCTTTTGAACTGGTCTGCAAAGATATTCACATTGTTAGTTTCTTACCAATTGTCAATAGCTTTTTTCATCCTGGTCGCTTCTTCCATAAACATATTTACAATCTTATGGCAGATTATGCTGCAAAGAAACACAAAGTTCTCTCAACTGTAGCTCACATAATGGCTGTAGGTTTTGTAGTTGTTGTTCCCTGTATGTATAACTATGCTCTGCCTGCTGAGAATGAGATCAAGGACACCTCTGTGATTTACACTGTGATTGTTTTCATGCTGAATCCTCTCATTCACACCTTGAGAATGTGGAAATAAAAATTGACTTGAGGAAGAAATTGTCTCATATGGTACTTTTGGAATTAAAGTAAAGTGACAATTGATCTAGGAATGTAATGTGTTTTATGTGCCAGATCAAACAATTAGACTATCATAAAGAGTTCTTTCTGGACCCAGAACTTATGTTCTGGGTCTCCATAATGCACACTGTGCATCATGTCCTCTTATGTGAGAACATATTTTAGTCACTCAGATGAAAATATATGAACTGCAATGAATTATGAGCCTGGCAAAAAGACCCTGCATAGTCATCTGATATATTCCAAGTCCTTGAATAAAGAGGGTTAGAAAGAATGGATGCTCACTTACTTTTCCTTAAGGTGAGTCCAATTCACTTGATGATTCATTTTAAAATAAAATATCGGAATACTAATAAAGGCTCTTTGTAACACTTTCAGATGTTCTGGGTCCAGAAAGAACCCTTTATGATAGTCTAATTGTTTGATCTGGTGCATAAAACACATTACATTCCTAGATCAATACTTGTCATAGAATATAGTAAGTGTCCTATATTTTGTTGTATTGCTACTCTTGTTACTAAAATCTCAGAGAATTTATGTACCATCCCCAGAGGAATTAAAGAATTTGGATAATTAGAGGTTGTCAGCAGACTTTGAGTTTGCAACTCAAATTTTAATATCTGTCCTACATTGTCTCTCCAGTAGCAGCTGCAAGAGTTCTTTCTATAATAGTAACTGATTTAAACAAAGTACAGGTGTTTAGTTCCCTCATCAGCTGGGGCTACCTATTGAAGAAGAGGGAGAAAAAGGCAAAGCTTGATGATTTTCTATCTGACAGTAACTATATGTTGGCTGGAGCTTTTTTGTTAAGGAACAAGTGTGTGGTCTGAGGTCACTTTTTTCTCAAAGGAAGGAAGAAGTTTGGAAAGTCCAGTGGCCTTTGTTCAGTCACTAAATTTCTTCCCCCAGTTTGCCAGTGATAAATGTTACTTCAAGATTTTATTTCCAATTTCTTTTAGCGTTGTATTCCCCAAATATTTTAAGTCTATTGTGCTGTTTTCATTAATCTTATTTGTTTTCATCTCCATAACATTTGAAAAGTTTATGTTAATTTTATGAGATGACATGTAAAATGATTTCACAATATCATAATTATACCTACTATGCACTGGATATTTGTTTTCTTCCAAAGCTGAAACATTTTCACTTGGTCAAGCCTTTCTTGACAGCTCCTTTTATTAAAATAAGTATTATTAAAACCTCCTCCCTAGTCTTCCATGTAAACATGTTTCTCTCAGGCTCTTCATCCAATTCAACCAAATTACTAAGCTATAATAAAATTCATCCCTGGTTTCATCTTAAAAGATATACACAGGAGAATCTTTAGGCCCATTTCAAACAGATCTTTGTAGTATTAGATTTCCAGAATGCCTAACATGTTCAGTTTGGTGAAATTCTTCTCCCACATGTTTCATCCAGTAGATATCTGTTGGAAAAGATTCTGGTGGTAGTGTTTTGGGCATCTGACCCTGAAGTGGATATATATAATCTCACTTTATTCCCAAGGGGTAATTCATTTTTCCCTCTTTGAGCTTAATTTCCTAATTTGTTAGTTGAAATTGAGTGTAAGTAAGATCAGGTAGGCCAGAAATATAAGCCATGTGCACATGCAAACCTGATAAGACTGGTATAGCTACATCCTACCACTATTAATTGAGGATGCATTGGGGCTAATCATATATAGTATATGGTATTGTATATCATTATCTGGGAGTAAAATTAGTAGGTAAAAGTGTATAGTAGTTATAATGGATGTTGTCCAGCAATATTTCAAATTTTTGTGCAATTTTGTTCTACTACAAGCAATATAACAGATTACCATTCTTTCTAATGATACCATGTTTTCTCTCACAATTCACTTGACTGATTAATTAAATATTTATGAGTTTTGATACTCCATCTGGGGCATTTTGAGATTATTTTATGATTTCCAAAAAGGGAAAGATTATGTTTGTAATCTAATTTAGTCCTCTGGATGTGATAGCCATTGATTGTATTAAATTTAGTGAAGGGCCTCTGATTAAGTTGAATTGATAAAATCAATTCAGGACTTCTGAATGGACTATATCAGTAAGGCATAACTTGGTTTGAGTCCTTGTCCTGTTGATGGGCTGATATAAATGGACACTCACTCAAGAAGACACAAAGGAAGAGAGAGAGCTCTGTCATTTTTTATCCTGGGGCTCCGGACAGAGATGAGCCATTTACCTTTTAGTTTGCAGCTGAGTGAGAGGAAGTCCTGAGAGATAAGCTCTATGCCAATCTATAGTTGAGATCTGGAAGAAGCTGGAAGAGGAGGCCCAGAAAGGAGTGACCAGCAGAGATCAGCGACCATCTTGCTTCAACGCATGGCAACTGATTTTGTTGAGAAAGCACCTTTGAGTTGAACTCTTTAGGGCCTTGTAAATGTAAACTTTTATCCAAAATAAACACCTTTTATGAAAGCCAACAGATTTCTGGTACTTTGCATCAGCACCCCTTTGGCAGACTAATATATCAACTGAGAACTAACTTTGGCTTTGTAGATATTCACTATTTAGGACTGTAAATTAAGTAATTAAGTCTTTTTGTCTTTCCTTATTTTTTATTATATCCTTATCTCAATCTTGTTTAGATTTTATTATCCTAGATCTTGACACATAGATTACTTAGATCATTAGTTACCTCACTCCCTTGTATCTTAATCACTATATATAGTTTTTTAAATAACTAATGGATAGTTTTGAACTTATTAAGATAAATAAATTCAACTACTTAAATAGAATTAAAAAAAAACCTTGAATGATATATTACTACAGCTCATAAAATTAAACAATGAACAATATTTTAAATACATTAATTCTTTTAAAGTAATTGAATTTGTTGCATGATAGTCTTACTAGGAAACACCATGCTCAGATTGTTTCATTAGTTCATTCTATCAACTATTAAATAAGAAATAATACAAATTATATACAATCTTTTCCAATTTTCATTCTATTAGACTAATATATCTTTGATAATTATAAGTTACAGTGGGAAATATATATATGTTTGTATATATATATATATTTATATTCTTTCAGATTTTCTACATAAATTACCATATTTGTTTCCAAATAGAGATAGTTTTACTTCTTCCTACCCAACATAGGTGCCTTTGTTTTTTAATGAGCAACTTTAGCAGGGTTTTATGATAAGAGCAACATAAAAAAATATTTTATTTTTATACTATTAACAAAATTTCAGAAATTGAATTTTTAAAATGTCACTCATAAATCCCTAGGACTGCCATAGCAAAGTACCACAATTAGGATACTTTGAACCATGGAAATTTATTGCCTCACACTTTTGGAGTAGAAGTTCAAAATCAGTTAGTCAGCAGGGCCATGCTTCCTCAAAAACCTATAGAGCACAATCTTCCATTGCTTTCTTTAGCTACTGGTGTTTGCTGGTGATCCTTGGTGTTTATGGGTTTACAAATGTATCACTCCAGTCTCTACTTCCATCATCACATGGATTTCTCCCCTCTTTTTTGTCTCTGTGTTCTAATTTCCCTCTACTTATAAGGAAGTCAGATTGGATTAGGAACCAACCTAATCCACTTTCATATCATTTTAACTAATTACATCTTCAAAAACTATTTTCAAGTAAGGTAACATTTGCAAGACCAGATGTTAAGATATGAATGTTTATTTTAGGAGGACAAAATTCCACACACAACTGTCAATTATAATAGATCAAAAATATGAAATACTTAAGGATAAATGTGATATAACACGGTGAAAGACACATACATATAGACAAAACCATAACATATGTTTGGAGAATAGAAAGACCTTAATAAATGGATATACTGTTTTTATGGATTGGATGTCCAAATTTATTGTGTCATCAACTCTTCTTATATTAATCTTTAAGCCAATGCAATCTCAAAATAAATTTAATCAGGTATTATTTTTATAAGTTAACAAACTTATTTTAATATTTGTTTGGAAATGTAATAGATCTAAATTATTCCCAGACTTTAAAAAGGAAAAATTTGAAGAACTTATAGTATGTAATATTAAGTTATATTATAAAGCCTCAGTGATCAAAACAGTATGGTGTTTTCATAAAGAGAGACAAGCTGTCAATGGAACAGACTAAAGATTGTAAACCTGCACATATATTCTCAGCATAATCAGAATAAAGTTATGTAGGCAGTCAGTGGAGAAAGAATAATCTTTTCAAAAAATATAATGTATGAAATAAAGAACTTCAACTTATACTGCACTCATTATACAAAATCAATTCAAAATGCATCTTGGACCATATATAAAATGTAAAAAATACAAAATATTTAGAATAAAACCAGGGAGAAAATCTTTCTGACCTTGGATTAGGCAAAAAGTCCTTAAATATGATACTGACTGAAAGAATGACCCATACAAAAGAGAGATATATCCGACTTCATCAAAATTAAGCCTTTCAAGGCAACAAATTTGAGATAACAAGAGAATAGAATTCTCTATTCAGCAAATTTGGCATTTAAAAATGATGGAGAGATCAAAGTATTCACAGATAAGCAGAAATTAAGAGAGTATGCCAATAAGAAACCTGCCCTTCAAGAAATACTAAAGAGAGTTCTGCAGGTTGAAAGGAAAAAAAAAAACAAGAGAGTGAGAGGTGGAGGAGAGTGTAAGAACAACTAAAAAGGCAAAAAGATAAATAAAAACAACATATGACATACATAAACCCAAAGAAAATATGACTAATGAAAGTAATTCCTTGAAAGTAATAACACTGAACGTTAATGGATTAAACTCACCAGTCGAGAGACACAAATTGACAGAATGGATAAGGAAATATGACACATCTATATACTGTCTATAAGGAACCCCCTTTAGACCCATGGACTAAAGGAGGCTGAAAGTGAATGGCTGAAAAACAATCTTACCATCAAGCAATAACCAAAAAATGACAGTAGTAGCTATACTAATATCAGACAAAATAGATTTTAAAAGCAAAACTATTGTAAGAGACAAAGATGGACAGCATAGATTAGTAAAAGGGGTAATCTTTCAAGAAGAAAGAACAATCATAAACATTTATGCACTTAATCAGGGAACTTCAAAATACATGAGGCAAACACTGGAATAACTAAGTAGAGAAATAGATGCTCCAACAATTATAGTGGGAGACTTTCATACACTATTATCACCATTAGAAAAAACATCTCAAAAGAGAGTCAATAAAAAAACAAAGATTTTGAATAATACATTAAAGGATCTTGACCTAACAGACATATACAGAACACTACACACAAATGAAGTGGGATAGACATTCTTCTCGATTGCACATGGATCATCATCCAATATAGGCCACATGCTAGGCCACAGAAAAATTCTCAATGAATTCAGAAAGATTGAAATTATACAAAGTAATTTCTCTTACCACCAGTGGAATGAAGCTGGAAATCTGTATGGGTCCAAGAACCAGATTAGGCACAAAGATACGTAAGTTAAAAAACACACTCTTAGATAAACAGTGGGTCAAGAAGAAAATCTAAAAAGAAATCAGTAACTACCTTGAAACAAATGAAAATGGCCACACAACATATCAGAATCTATGGGAAATTCATACCCATCAATGCATTTATGAAAAAAGAATAAAAAGCTAAAATCAAAGACCTAACTTCACACCTGGAAGAATTAGAAAAAGAACAACAAACTAACCTGAAAGGAAGTAGAAAGAAGGAAATAACAAAGATTACTGCAGAACTAAATGAAATAAAAAATAAGAAAGCACTAGAAAAAAAGAAACAAAACCAAAAGTCGATTTTCTGAGATCAATAGAATTAACAACCCCTTTGCTAGACTAACAAAGAAAAGAAGAGAGAAGATTCAAATACACAAAATAAGAAATGAGGTAGGGGATATCACCAATGACCCAAAAGAAATAAAGAGTACCATAAGATGATACTTTGAAAAATTATATGCGAACAAGAAGGATAATTTAGAGGAAATGGACAAATTTCTAGAAACACACAAGCATCCTACATTGACAAAAGAAGAAATTGATGAACTCAACAGACTAATCACAAATAAAGAGATAGAATAACTCATCAAAAACCTCCCATCTAAGAAGAGCCCAAGACCAGATGGCTTCACAGTTGAATTCTACCAAACATTCCAGAAAGAATGAACACCAATCCAGCTTTATCTCTTCCAAAAAATAGAAGTAGAAGGAACAATACTTAACTCATTCTACTATGCCAACATTACCCTAATACCAAAGTCAAAGACACCACAAGAAAGGAAAATTAGAGACCAATCAATCTAATGAACCAAGATGTTAAAATCCTCAACAAAATAGTTGCTAATCATATTCAACAACACATCAAATGAATTATGCACCATTACCAAGTGGATTTCATCCCAGGTATGCAAAGATGGTTCAACATAAGAAAATCAATGTAATACAGCACATAAATAGATTAAAAGAAAAAAATCACATGACCATCTCTATAGACACAGTAAAAGCATTCGACCAAATATAGCAACCTTTCCAGATAAAAACACTGCAAAAGATAGGAATAGAAGGAAACTTTCTGAACATAATAAAGGGCATATATGAAAAACCCACAGCTAACATCATATATAATGGTGAAATCCTAAAAGCTTTCCCTTTAAGATCGGGAAAAGACAGGGATGCCCACTATCACTGCCCCCGTTTAACATTTTGTTAGAAGTACTTACTCCACCACTGAGGCAAGAAAAAGATTTAAAATGCATCCAAATTGGAAAGGAAGAGTTAAAAATGTCACTATTTGCAGACAACATAATTCTATACATAGAAAGCCCTGAGAAATCTACAACAAAGCTTTTTGAACTTATAAATGAGTTCCATAAAGTCACAGGTTATAAGATCCATGCACAAAAATCAGTAGCATTTATGTACACCAATAACAAACAATCTGAGGAGGAAATCAAGAAAAAAATATCTTTTACAAGAATATGTACAAATATCAAATACCTAGGAATAAATTTAACTAAAGATGTAAATGACTTATACACAGAAACCTTTACAGCACTGTTAAAGGAAATCAAAGAAGACTTAAATAAATGGAAGAATATTCCCTCTTCATGGCTAGGAGACATAATATCATTAAAATGTCTACCCTACCCAATCTAATATACAGATTTAATGCAATCACATTAAAAATCAACACAGCATTTTTTACTGAATTGAAAAAACTCTGAAATTTATTTGGAAGGTCAAGAGGCTCTGAGTAGTCAAGGACATACTGAAAAAGAAAAATGAAATCAGAGGAATCACAATACCTGACTTTAAAACATACTACAAAGCTACAGTGGTCAAAACTACATGGTATTGGCACATGGATAGACATACTGACCAATGGAACTGAATTGAGAGTTCTGATATATATCCTTGCATATACTGTCATCTGATATTTGACAAGGCCACCAAGCCTACTAAACTGGTAGAGAATGACCTTTTCAAAAAATGGTGCTTGGAAAACTGGATATCCATAACCAAAAGAATGAGAGAGGAACACCATCTCACACCTTATACAAAAATCAACTCAAGATGGATCAAAGATCTACATATAAGAGCCAAGACCATAAAGACCTTGTCAAATAATGTAGGGAACATCTATAGGACCTTGCAATAGGAAATGGCTTCATGAACTTCACACTGAAAGCACAGGAAGTGAAAGAAAAAATAAATAAATGGGACTCCTAAAAAATTAAAACCTTTTGCACCCCAAAGGAGTTTGTCCAGAAAATCAAAAGACAGCCTACCCAATGGGAGAAAATATTTGTTAACCACATATCTGATAGGAGCCTAAAACCCATTATATATAAATAAACCCTTTTTCTCAAAAATAAAAAGACAAACAACCCACTTAAATATGGGCAAGTGATTTAAACAGACACTTCTCCAAAGAATCAATACATATGGCTAAGTAGCACATGAAAAGATGCTCAACATCACTAGCTATTAGGGAAATGCAAATCAAAACTCCAATTAGATACCATCTTACACCCATTAGACTGGTGGCCATTAAAAAAAAAAGGAGAGGACTACAAGTGTTGGAGAGGATGTGGATGAATGGGAACCGTTATTCACTGCTTGTGGGAATGTAAAATGATCCAGCCATTGTGGAGGACAGTTTGGCGGTTTCTTAAAAAAGCTAAATGTAGATCTGCCATATGATTCAGCAATTCCACTGCTGGGTATATACCCTGAAGAAATGAAAACAAGGACACAAACAGATAAATGCACACCAGTGTTCATAGTGACATTATTCACAATTGCCAAAAGTTGGAATCAACCCAAATGCTCATCAACACATGAATGGACAAACAAAATGTGGTATGTACATACAATGGTATATTACTCAGCTGTAAGAAGGAATACAGTACTAACACATGGGATAATATCTTGAGATTATTATGTTGGGTGAAGCAAGCCAGGCATTGAAGGAAAAATATTACATGACTTCTCTGATATGAATTTTAAAAATTGAGCTGACTCAGAGAGCTAGAGTCTGGGAGATAGGCTTACAGGATATAGGGATGGAGAGGAAGGTTGTGAGCCAACACCCATACAGGCAAAATCTATGATAAGGTAGAAGTGAGTTGTTGTGCAGTGAAGAGATATGACAAGGGTGTAGGGATACTATTGGGTTTGGTGGTGCAAGTTTGAAAAGGAGGTAGGGTGGGGAGCATAAGTTGGATGGTCCATGGAACTAGGGGGAAGATTGAAGGAGGGAGAAGGTGAACACTGGGGATTGATGGATACATGAGTGAAACTACAATGTTGAGAAAACTCTTATGGTAATATGACAAGGAAGGGTTACTGGTTTAGAGTGTTGAATGGGCGGACATTTGGGACAGAGTGCCCCTGGGAACATCTTGTAGAGAACGTGCAAGTGATCATTTTGTCATATTGTGATGTGTCAGTGGGGGGAGACCCACATAATGTGTGACTCTTGCTCCCCATGATAGGGAGGCCCAATATGTTTTCAAACAGAGGGAAAGGTGTCTGTCTAGAGCATGGGCAGTTCCTTAAAAGGGAAGACAGACTAATGTGTACAGCCCTCAGCATTGTTGCAAGTATCTATTAATCTTGTCCTTTAAGGAGTGAAGCTTGGTGGTCGCTGTGGGCCCCAAGGGGAAAGGGAGGGAGGGATAAGAATAGATTGAAGAGAGGGTATTTAGGGGGCAAATGGAAGTGTTCTGCATGATCCTGCAATGATGGATACAGGACATGTTAAATTTCATTTAAAAAATTATTAAAGTGTACGGTCTAAAATGTAAACGATAATGTAAACCATTGACTATGGTTTCGATATTTATACATCAGTTGTAACAAATGTATCACCACATGTAAAAAGATTATTAATAGGGAAGGGCAAAAGGGGGGAGGATGTTGGGTATATGGGAGTCTCCCATATTCTCTATGTAGCTTTACTGTGACCTAAAACTTCTTTGAAGACAATATAAAAAAAGTAAGACACTGCAGAAGAAATGGAAGAAAATGCCACTGTACATACAGGACAACTAATATTACAGTGATGAAAGGCAAAAGATTAAAATAAAAATTCTTTTTTCTTTTTGTAATAATTTTCATTTTTTAAATACCCCCAGTTTTTCACTTTATTTTAATTTTAGTTTCTCTAAATTATTATGTATTTTACTTCTTATCTTTAAACTTATCATTGTTATTTCATTTTCTGATTAATCAAATTCGGCAATATTCTTGGCTTCATTTCTGAAGAAGTTTTGGATCACAGAAGTGTTACAACTATGGCAGGGTAAGATCAAAGGGGTTCAGTGTCAGTGATGGGGGATACATGGGAGGAAGTTCACCTGGGCATACATAAAAGGTATATAAATATATTCAAATGTTCATGGGGCATTGCCACGGTGGGAAGAGAATCACACAACAACTTAAAGATTATTGAATTCCCATCCTGTGGAGCTCTGCCACTTTCTCTAATGGAACAACAATAATCCCCTAAGTACAGGGACAATGACTAGTGTAGAAAGATGGTCAATTGATGGACTCTTGATATTGATGACTATGCTTATGAGCCATTGGCTCTTGAATTTGCAACTCAACCTGGTGTTGTAGAGTGCCTACAAGTTACCTCCTGCAAAGCTCCTTGTAGCTCAAATGTGGTATTTCTCTAAGCCAAGCTCAGCATATAAATGCATTATCTTTCCCCCAGTGAGGGACATGACTCCCAGGGATGAGCCTCCCTGACACCAAGGGATTACTAACAAGCACTGGCTGGTGAGTAAAAGGGGGGGTGGAGGTTAAGGCAAATGATTGTATATGGCTAAGAGATTTCAAAGTGAGTAAGGAGGTCATCAGAGAGGTAACACTTATGTACGTTTCAGAAAGATCTCATAGACATTCAAGGTAGAGGGCTATGGAGACACCCAGGACCTACAGTTATGGTAGATAGCTCCAGAGTTTGTCGCCTTGCCAATGGGCCCTGCTTTGGAGTTTGTGCTCTAGAATGTAACAGAGGTGGATTCAGATGAGTCTTCTCTACACATGCCTTTTCTGTCCCTTTTACATGAACCTATAAATGGTGCTAGAGTCAGATGTTGTACATCAAGGGGACTTTTATCTCTGAGCTGTCCATGTGCCAGCTGTGCCCTGAGCCTCAGTGGAGTTGCTACACCCACTCTCCAGTTCATTGTCCTCATCCAGGACAAATAACAAGGTGGCAAGGATGGACAACTAATACACCAAGGAGCCGAGAGTGTCTAAAACTGGAAACAAGAAAGTCCTGTCCATTACCCATATGATATTGAAGCCTCCTCTCGAAAAGAGGTGAAGTGGACATCACCATCCCAGAATCCTCAGGATTGGGGAATAAAATATGGACTAGAATAGACTTACTGGTATTGTACTATAGACCATTGTGATTCTAGAAATTAAAGAAATTATATCATTGATGTGGAGACAGTGGTCACTGGAGGTGCTGTAGTCAGGAAGAGGGAAAAAGAGGTACAATATAGGAGCATTTTCAGGACTTGGAATTGACCCGGATGACATTGCAATGACAGGTACAGGCCATTTTATATCTTGCCATAATCTACAGAATTAAGTGGAACAGATTGTAAATTACAATGTAAACTATAATCCATGCTTAGTGGCAATGCTCCAAAATGTGTTCAGCAATTGCAATGAATGTACCACACTAATGAAAGAACTTGTTAATGTTGGGAAAAGTGGGAGGTGTGGGGAGTGGGGCATATGAGAATCCCTTATAATTTTTTATGTACCATTTTATGTAATTTAAGTATCTTTTAAAAGTAAATAAATAAATATATATATATATATATATATAAACAAAACAAAAAGAAAATAGAAGCTACTACAGAGATTATTCTATTGCTATCAAGAATGCAACAGATGTGGTTAATAAGATTCAGAGTTTTCATTCAATTACAATTCAAAAACTAAAACTACCATCCAAAGGTGATTTAGAAAAATAATTAATTTTTTGAAGAGTTGTAATGAAATTGATAGAGTAGCTGCAAAGAAATAATCTAGGTCAAAACAATTAAGGTGATGCTATATCAAAGAATAAATTTTAATGAAAAAAATTAATGATATTTTAATTAAAAGTTCATGCTGCTACAAAGACTACATGGAGACATGTTACTACATGCCTTTGAAATGAAGAAGTTAAATTTATAGTTTAAGCAATAACTGCAAATTTATATATTTTATATTTATCCATACATCATCTAGAGGCCTTAAGTATTGAGCAGTAAGGAAACCAGTATGATATATCTTACTTACTGTGTTTACTGGGGGTCAACTCTCCTGAATTCCCCTAAAAACAACTAGGAAGACAGACTGTAAATCCACAATTCAGAATCCTGATTACACAACTACTGGTGTTCCACCTGTTGACCAGAATTGAAAATTACTTCTCACATATCTTAGGGAAGTGAATTATAGAATGCAAGTATTGACCCACCCCTACCTACCTAAAATTGGTAAGTAAATGATTAGTAATTGGTTCCAGAAACAAAGACATTTCACATTAATATGAAAACAAAATAAGCAAGGAAAAAGAAAAAAAAGATGATGTCTAAGAACAAAGAAACCTGTAAACAAAAAGTATTATGATACTATAAATAAAGCAAATTGTCTTATAGCTATCCCATGGATGAGACTTCAAGGAAAGATTTCTTGAAGTAACCAGAAGAAAATTTGCTAAAATGCCACTCCTAAAAAATGATCTTTTAGAAAACTGAGCATTTATATTATGGGAGAAGGGCATAGATTAGAAGATTATATGAAAAGAAAAGTAATTAAAATACAGAAAGTGATTCAGAATACGTACATGCAATACAAGAGCAATGTTCATTCTAGAGGTAATGAACAAAGAAAGATGTATGATAAGAAAAAATAATGATGGAGATAAATTTAAGCAATGCTCTTATAGTTGAACAGAATTTGACAAATTATTATTTTGTCATGTTACTAATAATGGAACAAAACTATTATCAGATTTATGTTCTCTTTGGAAAATCCATCATAAAACAATATGTTCAAGTGTAAAAGGTTTGGGGGCAAGGTTTGTATCATGAAACATTTTATTACCAGACTGCTTGTACTTCATTATTTAAGGAAGAGAAAAATAAAATCTTCACATTTAATAATCTCAGGATGTAACAAATGTATCTTTCATTTTAAAAATTATAACTTATTGAAACATAACAGCTCTTCTTTTTATTTGAATGCATAGACTTTCTCACATGTGAACATTCCCTATCGCACCAAAAATTATGCATTAATAATGAAATAATTGACATCTGGAAAGACAAACACCTTAACACATAAACATTTTTCTGATGCCCTAAAATATAATGGGTTTTCTGTACATTAGTTCAAATTTACTTTTTAGAAATCATATCAACAGTATGTGCTTTAAAAAAATCAATGAAATAGCAGGTTTGAGGGATTTGAAATCAATGTACAAAAACTGATAATAAAGATTACACTTTAAAAAAATCAGAAATTTGAATTTATAAAACGATCACATAAAAGCACAAAATAATTAATACTTTAAAATTAATATCTAATAATAGTTAATGAAGTATGATAAAATATGAATAAGGAATCTAGACTGAGAACTACATGACTTTGAAAAGGAAAATTAAAGAATACTATGGTAAATGGAGTAACATTCTGTATTTATAAATGAGACAATTGAAAATTTAAAAACACTTTGTACAACCAAAAATTTAAGCCTTTGATTCAATGCTTTCCTCCCAAGGAATCCAAACTGGTTTTCTTAAAATAGAATTTTAAAACTTATTCTAATATTTATTTGGGAATGCAAATCATCTAGGTTAGCCAAAACAAATTTACAAAAGTACAAATTTGGAGAAATCACACTTCCTGATTTCAAGGCACTATTATAAAGCTACAGTAATCAAATCTACATGGTACTTTCATAAAGATAGATAAGGCAAACAATTAAACAGCATGTACAGTCCAGATTTATTTCCACACATATATAGTCAACTAAACCTAAACAAAGGACTGTAAACAATTCTGTGGGGAAAGAATAATGTTTTCAACCAGTGTTGGTAGAACAATTGGACATCCGTACACATGGAAATGAATTTCAATCTGGACCTCACATATTATACACACATTAATTCAAAATGGATCATGTGTCTACACAAAATAAAAAATATATATATTTAGAATGAAATAGAAAAAAATCTTCACATCCTTGGCAGTATTGTTAGTTACAGCTAAGTTTCATGAGCTGTAAGAATGAGGTTATAAATATACTGATTAAAGAACTTATACATGAGGAAAAATACTTGAAAATCTTCTATTTATACAGAAATAGTATTGAGATTATAAATATGCCATCACTAATATGAAAAAGTTGCACAACACAATAAAAATTAATGAATTCTATCAACAAATATTTCATCAAAGAAGATATATACCTTGCAAATAGCACATGAAAAGATGATTGATGTAACGTCATATTGTAAATACAAATGATATCACTTCTTGCCACTTGAATGGTTAAAATTTAAGATTAGCCATACAAAGTGTTCTTGAAGATGTGGAGCAACAGAAATCTAATACAACTTTTTTCAACCCTTAGGAAATGTAGGAAGGCTAGAGAATACTGAAGTTGGGTATTTCTCTACACCAATTAGGTTAGGCTCTGGAAAAATCATCTTGCTTAGGCTGTGGTAAAAGAGTTTCCCTTGAAGACAAGCATTTGTTAATGATAACAGCCTGTTCTGGTTTTATTTCAGCATGGTCACTTTTACTGTCTGTTGTTGGACACACAAAGGAATTTTTCTCTGAAATTCAGAGTGGGAATCAGATGGGGCTCCTCAAGGTTAAGTGTTATGTATGTTAGTGCCCCTAAGGCTTGGCTTTTGGGAAATTTTGTCTCCCAGGCTAGCCCAAGCTTGGGCACCAGTATTTCATCAGTTACCCTTTAGTTTTCCTTCTCATAGATGATTCCAGCTGTAGGTTCTGCTTCATATAAACTGTGATTCTTTGTATCAGCCTCTTTCTCAGGACTCTGTGATCTCAACTCATTGAAGGATCTAAGACAGTTTGACCCTCATTTTTTCAGCTTTATTTTCTTTTGTGCAGGTGGAAGTTGTTTATACATCAGAAATGAAACAAGTTCATTATCACTCAATTATAGGCATTTAAAACATTTTCCATTATTGTTTATTCCTTAAGAGATTTGGTGTGATATACTTTTAATTTCCAAATGTGCATAAAATCATTTTATTGTTTACTTCTACTTTAAATGTTTCTTACTTAAAATTTATTGAGGGCGTTAGAGAATGCTCTAATAAGTATTTTAAAACATATTCCATCACTGTATGTAAGAATACTATTTATCAATTGTTGGATGTACTGTTGTATATATATAAGAGCGTGTCTATATGTATTTTGTAATAGCTTTAGCTTTTATTCCTTACTTTTGCCTATTTTATTTATCAGTAATTGAAAAATTAGTATTTAATTGTTCCACTGTGAAGGTTAATTTATCTTTTTTTCCATGAATCTTTATTCCACTTTGCTTCAGATATATTGAGATGATATTAAGTTTTCATATCTGTCTGAGTCTTGGCGCAAACATAGGATAGAATCAAATGTCATAAATGAATGATAATATATAATAAGAGATTATTCTCCAAGATGTGGACAACAGGAAAAATTCAGAATATTGTGCAGAACATGAGGGTTAGTTAGTGCTGAACACTGACGTGGCCCCAGGATGTGTTAGTCCATTGAGGGTGGTGGGCCACACTTGTGGGAGATGTTTGTGTGGGATGTGGTGGGAGGTGTGGGAGGTGGGCAACATGGGAATCCCAGTGGGTTCCGTGTAATATTTTGGGTATCTAAGCACCTCTTAAAATATATTTATGTATATACACAAATAACATTTTTTGTAAGCAAATGCACATATATGCATATATATTTATATATCATTTTGCAAATGTTGGTATGTAATGTGAAAATTTTGATTTTTACCCACAATAAAAAAAAAATAATAAATAAATAAATAAATAGAGTTTGATAGTTAAGTACATGTATCAAATTGTTTGAGTTATAGTGTTCAGTTATTTGATCAAGCAAGCACTGATGCAATTGTTGCTATGAAGGTATTTCATGGACTTAAATCATTTGCAGTTTGATTGCATCTATGGCTGAGTATATCTATAATCAACAAAGGAAATTGCCTTCGTTCAGAAAGCTAGACTAGCACAGAACCAGCAGAGTTCTCTGAACTGCAATAGGTCTGAGCAAAGCATCTTGGGGCCTCCAGAGAATCAGTGCCTGAACCATTATATTTAATTATATGTAAAACAGTTTTATTTTTATTAGGCAAATTAAACTGTTTTTTGACAAATACAATAAAACAGAATAAAATAAATTATTGCTAATCAAACTAACACTTGAAATATAATATCTAATGGTCAAATTTAATAAAATACATAGTTGTGTTTATTATAAAATGATTCCACATATTTTAATAAAATTAGACATGTTGTAAAGTAAAATCAGCATTATTCTGTAAGTAAAGATAATTAATATTTTTATTCTGTGTCCACACATTACTGTAGTAAATTCTACATTTTTGTGATCATACTGCATATTTTTATCCAAATTCATGTCTGTTTTTTATCTTTTCAGATACTCAGCAAAACATACCAAACTGAAATACATGGAAAGCCACAGTAACATCTCAGAATTCATTATTTTGGGACTTTCTTATGACCAGGACATACAAATATTTTACTTTGTGCTCTTTTTATTCTGTTATGTTTCCATCTTGTTAGGAAAATTCCTGATTCTTGTGTCCATATAATGCAGCTTGCTATTTCACCAACCCATGTGGTATTTCCTCAGCCATTTATCCTATATGGACATCTGCTACACCTCTAGTGTTACATCCAAAATGGTCAGTGACTTGTTATTGAGGACAAAAACCATCTTCTATGGTAATTGCATGTTGCAGGTCTTGACCATGAACTTCTTTGGAGGTACTGAGGTCTTCGTTATTGCTGCCATGGCCTTTATCACTATGTTACCATCTGCAAACCTCTGCACTACATGATTATCATGAACAGGACAAGATGCAACCTTCTAATGTTGGCTGCTTGGGTGGGAGGGGCTGTCCATTCAATTCCTCAATTGTCTATGACAATCCAGGTGCCCTTTAGTGGCCTAAATGATATCACTATTTCTGATATCTTCCCATTGCTAAAAGTTTGCCTGTACTGATACCTACATCACAGGTGTCCTTGTTGTTGCCAATTCAGGTATTATCACCTTGGTAACCTTTGTTGTCTTATTTGTTTCTTATGTCACTATACTATTCACTTTAAGAAATCACTCAGCTGAATTAGCAAAGCCCTGTCTACCTGTGGGTCTCATATCACAGTGGTTGTCTTATTCTTTGGACCTTCAATCTTTGCTTAACTTAGACCACCTAACACTTACCCTGAGAATAAAATATTTGCACTATTTTACACCATCATTGCAACTATGTTCAATCCCCTAATTTATACTCTCAGAAATACAGAGATGAAAAATGCCATGAGAAAGGTTTGGTGTCAAATGTTATTTTCAAAGGAAGCACACAATTAATATGGAATCAAAAAATATAAACTAACACTGAGAATAATTAATCTATTACTATCATGATACAATGGATGAGGTTACTAAGACCTAGAGGTTTCATGAAATTCAATACTAATTCTAACATATAAAAGTGATTTGGAAACATAATTATATGAATAATTGAGATGAAATTGATAGGGCAGCTGCAAAGAAATCATCTAGGTCAAAGTAATTAAGGCAATGATATATTTAGGAATGAATTTTAAGGAAAAATATTATTGCATATGTTATTTAAAAATTCACATTGCTAGCAAGACCACATGGTGACATGTTACTATATTCTGTTGTAATGAAGAACTTAAATCTATAGTTTAAGGAATAATTTCAAATTTTTATATTTGATATTTATTCATACATCCTCTTGAAGCCTTCAAAATTGAGCAATAAGGAAACCAGTATGATACATCTTACTGTGTTTCCTGGGAGTCAAAACTTCCTGAGAGTCAAAAATAACTAAGAAGATAGATTGAAAATCAACAATTCAGAAGGTTGATTACACAATTATTGGTGTCACTTGTTCACCAGAATTGAAAATTATTTCCCACATACTTTAAGGAACTGAATTGTGTAATGCAAGTGGTGATTCAACTCTATTTACCTAGAATTGGTAATAAATAGATAGTAATTAGTTCCAGAAACAAAGACATTTCATATTAATATGAAAACAAAATAAGCAAAAAAAAAGAGATGTGCTCTAATAACAAAATAATCTGCAAGCAAAAACATTGTGATACAATAAATAAAGCAAATAATCTTGTAAATAACCTATAGGTGAGATTTCAGGGAAATCAGTCCTGAAGAAACTAGAAGAATAATTTGATAAAATGCCATTCCTAAAAAATTATCTCTTAGGACACTGAGCATTTATATTAAGGGAGAAGGGAATAGATTAGAGGATTATATGAAAAGAAAAGTAATTAAAATACAAAAGATGATTCAGAATACATACATGCAGTACAAGAGTTACACTCATTCTGAAAGTAATGCACAAGGAAGGACGAATAATAGGTATAAATAATGATGGAGATAAATTTCGGTATGGCACTTATAGTTAAACAGAATTGGTCAAATTATTATTTTGTCATGTTTCTTATAATGGAACAAAACTGTTGCCAGATTTAACTTCTCTTTGGAAAACCATCATAAGATAATATGTCAAAGTATAAAGATTTGAGGGAAAGTTTTGGATCATGAAATATTTTACCATACTATTTGTATTTCATTATTTAAGAAAGAGAAATATATATATATATACATATTTAATAAATTCATAGTGTAAAAACATTTATCTTTCATTTTTAAAAAATTATAGCAAGTATTCAAATGTAACTGCTTTGCTTTTTATTTGTGTGTAACCATTCTCATATGGAACATTTCCTGTGGAACTAACAATTATGCGTTAATAATACAAAAGTGACATCTAAAAAGACAAATGCTCTAACATATATCCCCAAGTGTAAATCAAGCAGGGAATGAAATCTGGCATACTATCACCCTCTCATAATATCTTTTAGTTATTTATTTTCTATATCAAGGAAATATTATTTTCCCAATTAATGCTTACCCACACATTTAAGCACAAGAACACATAAACCAATTTCTCTCCATGTCTTGGTTCCCATTTCTCCAGGCTTTTCTCCCTGCCACCAGGTACTTGTCATTTCTCAATACAAAGTTTGTGTTACTTCCACACAGTTCTCTTTATTTTTTAAATATTTTTTATATTTTTTAAAGATACTTAGATTACACAAATGTTACACAAAAAATATAAGATTCCCATATGCCATGTTCCCCATATCTTACCACAACTTCCACAGAAACAACATCCTTCATTAGTGTGGCACATTCATTGCAATTGGTAAATGCATCCTGGGGCATAAGCATTGAGCATGGAACATAGTTCATATTGTAGTTCACACTCTCTCCCACATAATTCTGTAGGCTATGGGAAGATAAATAATGGCATGTATCTGTCAATGCAATGCCATTCAGGATGATTCCCAAATCCCGAAAAGCCCACACATTACATCTATCTTTCCCTCCCCCTTCCCCCAGAACCTCCAGTGGTCACTGCCTCCACATCAATGCTGTAATTTCTTACACTGCTAGAATCACAACAAGTCTATTGTAGAATACCACTAAGTCCACTCTAGTCCATAGTTCATTCCCTGATCATGAGGATTCTGGGTTGGAGATGTCCACTCCACCTTTAATTGAGAGGGGGCTTCAATCCCATACAGCCAAAGGATGGGAATCTCTTGCTTGCAGTTGTAGTCTCTATCATTTACTTGGTACAGTGGTTGTCAGTCTAACCTCCTTGCTAGTTGTCCTGGGAGAGTCCAATAAACTGCAGAGTGGATGTTGCAACTCTGCTGAGGCTCAGGGCACAGCTAACACATAGACAGCCCAAATATTCAAGTCTCTTGGACATACACCTACCAACTCCAGCAATAAGCATAGGTTCAAATTGAAGGGACAGTTGAGCCATGTGTAGGGAAGCCATAACTGAGTCCAACTCTGTCACTGTCAGAAACACAAACTCCAAAGTAGGACCCACTGGCAAGGCACCAAACTCTGGAGCTATCTGCCCTGATGATAGGACATGGGTTTCTCCAGAGCCCTTGGGAGCTCCACTATTTGAGGTAGTATCCACTCTGGCAGTCTATGAGATCCTGCTGAGATGTGTATAAGCATTACCTCTGGGATGACCTCCTGGCTCACTTTGAAATCGCTTAGCCATATAAACTCATTTGTCTTTACATTTCCCCCTTTTATTTTAAGTCTTTTTCCAGTTGCATTGCTATTTGATTCTTGGTAGTAATCTCATGGGGCCAGGGAGGCTCATCCCTGAGAGTCATATCCCATGCTGGGGTGAAGGTAATGCATTTTTTTTGCTGAGTTTGGCTTAGAGATAGGCCATATTTAAGCAACAAAGAAGCTCTCAGGGGCAACTCTTAGGCACCCCATAACACTAGGCTAACTTTCAATTTCAAGGACAAAGACTCACAAGCATAGTCTTCAATATCAAGGGCCCATCAGTAGATCATCGTCCTTTGCCAGTCATTGCCCCTGCACTTGGGGACAGTTGCTGCTACATTAGAGAATGTTTCAGCGCTCTCCAGGATGGCTATTCAATATTCTCTCAGTTATTGTGTGAATTGCCACCCACTGTGACAATGTTCGGTGAACATTTGAACACATTTATATACTTTTATGTATATCCAGATGAACTTCTCCCCATGTATCCCCATCACTGATACCCTACACCAATGATCCTCCCCTGCCCCAATTGTAACCCTTCTGTGATTTAAAGCTTCTTCAAAAATGAAGCCAAAAAATAGCCAAATACAATTAATAGGAAAACAAAATAATAATGGTAGGCTTAAACAGAAGAAATAAAACACATAATAACTTAAAGAAACTAAAAGTAAAATAAACTTTAAAAATTGGGATATTAAAAAATAGTGAAAAATATTAAAAATTTTTTGACATTTTGCCTTTCATCACTGCAATATATGTTGTCCTGTACGTACAGTGACATTTTCTTCCATTTGTTCCCTTGTTTTACTTTTTTTGTTTTGTTTTCAAAGAAGTTTTATGTCACAGTAAAGCCACATACAGAACACAAGTGACTCCCATATACCCAAAATCCTCCCCCTTTTTCCCCTTCCCATATTAATATATTTTTATATGTGGATGGTACATTTGCTATAATTGATATACAAAGAGTGAAACATAGCTGCTAACCATGATCAATGGTTTACATTATGGTTTACATTTTAAACTGTACAACTTTATGAATTTTGATGATATTTAACATGGTCTGTTTCCATCATTGCAAAATAATGTAGAATACTTCCATTGCCCACTACATACACCCTATTCCATCTATTCTATAATTTCCTCCCCTTCCACTTGGGGCCCATAGTGACCACTGGGGTTCACTTCTTGAATGACAAGACTCATAGTTACTTGCAACAACACTAAGTCTTGACACACTGGTTTGTCCTCCCCTATTAGGAATTGTCCATGCTCTCAAGAGACTCCCAACCCTCTGTTTGATAACATATTGATCCTCCTCAGGATGAAAGTCCAGGTCCTTTCCACTCATTTTGTGGGTCTCCACCCACTAATACAACACATTATGACAAAATTATCACTTGCACACTACCTCGAAGCTGGCCTCAAGTGTGCCCTGTACCGACTGCCACCCATCCAATACCCTAAACTAGTAACCTTTCCTTGTTATATTGTCATAAGAGAGTTCCCAATTTTGTACTTTCAACCATGAACCCTCCAATCCCCAGTGTTCACCTGGTCCCTCCCCAACCTGCCCCCAGTTCCATAGACTGTCCAACACACCCTCCCCACTCTACTCACCTATCAAACATCCACCACCCAACCCAAAAGTATCACTATCCCCTGGTCATATCCCTTCAATACCCAACTACACATTCCATCCTATCACAGATTATGCCATTTGGGCATTGGCTCACAACCTTCTTCTCTTTTTCTATTTCCTGTAAACCTATCTTCCAGACAATAGCTCCTCAAGATTCATCCATGATATCCAATGTGTTAACACTGTATTCCTTCTTACAACTGAGTAATATTCAATTGTGTGTGTTTACCACATTTTGTTTATACATTCATCTGTTGATGGACATTTGGGTTGATTCCAACTTTTCACAATAGTGAACATTGATGTGCATAAACCTATTCATGTTCTTGCTTTCAATTCTTCTGGGTTTATACCCAACAGTGGAATTGCTGGATTATATGGCAGTTCTATATTTAGTTATTTGAGGAACTGCAAAACTATCCTCCACAATGGCTGGAACATTCTATATTCCCACCAGCAGTGGATGAGGGTTCCCATTATTCCTCATCCTCTCAAACACTTGCAGTCATATGTTTTTTTAATAGCCACCACGTTAATGTGTGTAAGATGGTATCTCATTGTAGTTTTTATTTGCAGTTCCCTAATTACTAGTGATGTTGAGCACCTTTTCATGTGCTTTTTAGCCATTTATATTTCTTCCTTTGAGATGTGTCTTTTCAAGTCACTTGCCCATTTTTTTTTTAAATGAGTTGTCTTTTTATTTTTGAGGTGTAGGATTTCTTATTTTACATTGGATATTAGGCTCCTATCAGATATATGGTTGCCAAATATTTTCTCCCATTGGGTAGACTAACTTTTTACTTTCTTAACGTCCTTTAAGGTGCAAAAGTTTTTAATTTTCAGGAGATCTCATTTATGTTTGTTTGTTTGTTTGTTTGTTTTTTGCTGCTATTCTTTGAGTGTGAAATTCATGAAACCATTGCCTTTTACAAGTTACCGTAGATGCTTCCCTACATTATCTTCCAAAGTCTTTATGGTCTCAGCTTTTATATTTAGATCTTTGATCCATCTTGAGTAGATTTTTATATAAAGGGTGAGATGGTGTACCACTCTCATTCTTTAGGATATGGATATCCAGTTCTCCAACCACCATTTGTTGAAGAAGCCATTCTCCCACAGTTGAATGGGTTTGGTGGCATTTTTGAATATCAGATGACTGTATATATGAGGATCTATATCAGAACTATCAATTAGGTTCCATTCATCAGTATGTCTATCCTTGTGCCAATACCATGCAGTTTTGACCATAGAAGCTTTGTAGTATGTTTTAAATTCAAGTAGTTTTATTCCTCCAATTTCATTTTTATTTTTCAATATGTCTTTGGCTATTCAGGGCCTCTTGCACTTCCAAATAAATTTCATATTTAGTTTTTCCAATTCAGTAAAAAAATGCTGTGTTGATTTTTATTGGGATTGCATTAAATCTCTAGATTAGTATGAGCAAGAAAGACATCTTAATGATGTTTTGTCTTCCTATCCATAAACAGGGGATATTCTTCCATTTCTATAAGTCTTCTTTATATTTCCTTTAGCAATGTTGTGTAATTTTCTGTGTATAAGTTATTTACATCTTTAGTTAAATTTTTTTCTTCAGTATCTTATTCTTTTAGTTACCATTGTAAATGGTATTTTTTTCTTGATTTCCTCCTCTAATTGCTAATTATTGGTGTACAGATATGCTACTGCTTTTTATACATTGCTCTTATATCCTATGACTTTACTGAAATCATTTATATGTTCTAGTTGTTTTGTTGTAGATTTCTCAGGGCTTTTTATGTATAGGATCATGTCATCTGCAAATAGTGAAATTTTTACTTCTTCTTTTCCAATTTGGAAGCCTTTTATATCTTTTCCTGCCTCAGTGCTCAAGCAAGTACTTCTAAGACAATATTAAATAGGAGCAGTGATAGTGGACATCCTTGTCTTGTTCCCGATCCTAGAGGGAAAGATTTTAAGATTTCAACATTGAATATGATGTTACCTGTGGGTTTTTTATATATACCCTTTATCATGTTCAGAAAATTTCCTTCTATTCCTATATTTTGCAGTGTTTTTATCAGGAATGGTTGCTGTATTTTGTTGAATGCTTTTTCTGCATCTATAGAGATGATCATGTAATTTTTTTTCTTTCAATCTGTTTATGTGGTGTATTACATTGATTGATTTTCTTACATTACATTGGTTGATTGCATACCTGGGATGAAACCCACTTGTTCATGGTGTATAATTCTTTTGATGTGTCGTTGAATATGATTAGTAAGCATTTTGTTGAGGATTTTAGCATCTAGGTTCATTCAAGTGATTGATCTATAATTTTCCTTTTTTGTGGTATCTTTGTTTGGCTTTGATATTAGGGTAATGTTGGCATCATAGAATGAATTAGGAATTGATCCTTCTACTTTTATTTTTTGGAGGAGTTTAAGTAGGATTCGTGTTAGTTCTTTCTTGAATGTTTGGTAGAATTCACCTGTGAAGCCATCTGATCCTGAGCTCTTCTTAGTTGGCAGGTTTTTGATAACTAATTCTATCTCTTGACTTGTGATTGGTCTGTTGAGCTCATCAATTTCTTCTTTCATCAAAGTAGGCTGCTTGTGACTTTCTAGGAATTTGTCTATTTCCTCTAAATTATCCTTCTTCTTTGCATATAATTTTTCAAAGTATCCTCTTTATTTCTGTGGAGTCAATGGTTATATCCCCTTCCTCATTTCTTATTTTTTGTATTTGCATCTTCTGTCCTTTTTTCTTATTTAGTCTAGCCAAAGTTTTGTCAATTTTATTGTTCTCAAAGAATCAGCTTTTTGTTTCATTTATTTTCTCTAGAGCTTTCTTATTTTCTATTTCATTTAGTTCTATTCTAATCTTTGTTATTTCCTTCTTTCTACTGCCTTTGGGGTTAGTTTGTTGTTGTTTCTCTAATTCTTCCTGGTGTGCCGTTAGGTCTTTGATTTTAGCTCTTTCTTCTTTTTTAATATATTTGTTTATGGCTATGAATTTCCCTCTCAGTATAGCTTTTGCTGTGTCCCATATGTTTTGATATGTGGTGTTGTCATTTTCATTCATTTCAAGGTAGTTACTGATTTCTTTTGAGATTTCTCCTTAACTGAGTATTTGTCTAACTTCCATATCTTTGTGCCTAATTTGGTTCCCTTGTTCTTACTGATTTCCAGCTTCATTCCATTGTGGTTAGAGAATTTACTTTGTAAAATTTTAATATTTCTGAATTCATTGAGCATTTTTCTTGTGGTTGTTCCGAACCACTTGTTGGCGGAAGGGAAACGCTGAGTGGCAACCAGCGTTCGGGGGCCCAGACGGCGTGGAGGGCGCACGGAGGAAAGACCACCGCGGAGACGAGGTAAGTACGCAGGTCTAATTTATTACAGGAAGGTTTGTTGTTTATATAGGTTCTGATAAGGGAAGTGAGTTAAAGATATGATTGGAGGAAGAGGGGTGACGTACATAGTAACTGGCAAAAAAGAAGATTTTTAGAAAAGGTTATGATTGGACATTGAGGATTGACTGAAAGAAGTCTTTTCAGGTTCATGCCGGGAGTCACGTAGCACTTGGCAGCCATTTTAGCCGCTTGGGGGCACCATTTTAGGTGTCCCTACCACATTTCTGTGGCCTTGCATGTGGTCTATCTTGAAGAATGATTCATGTGCACTCAAGAAGAATGTTTATCCTGCTGTATTTGGGTGTAGTGTTCTGTAAATGTCGATTAGGTCCAGATCTTCTAAAGTATTATCCAAAATCTTTGTTTCTTTACTGATTTTCTGTTGAGATGTTCTGTCTAATGGTGATAATGGTGTATTAAACTCCTTCACTATAATTGTTGCTGCCCCTATTTTTCCACTTAGTTTTTCCTGTGTTTGCCTAATGTATTTTGAGGCACCTCAGTTAGGTAAATAAATGTTTATGATTGTTCTTTCTTCCTGTGAGATTACCCCTTTTACTAATATATAGTGTCCATCTTTGGCTCTTACAGTGGTTTTGCATTTAAAGTCTATTTTTTCCAATATTAGTGTAGCTACCCCCATAATTTTGGTTATTGTTTGCTTATAAGATTGTTTTCCAGCCTTTCATTTTCAGCCTCCATGTGTCACTGGGCCTAAGAGGGGTTTCTTGTGGTCAACATATTGATGGGTCATATTTCTTCATTGATTCTGCCTATCTATGGTTCTTGACTGGTGAGGTTATTCTATTAACATTCAATATTATTACTCTCAAAGAATTAATTACATTTGCCATATGTTCTTTTGGTTTATGTATGTCATGTTATTTTTATTTCTATCTTTGTCTTTTTAATTGTTCTTATACTCTCCTCCAACTCTCTCTCACCTGTTTTTTTTTTTTTTCCTTCAACATGCAGAACTCCCTTATTATTTCTTGAAGGTCTGGATTCTTATGGGCATACTCTCTTAATTTCTGTTTATCTCTGAATATTTTGAACTCTCCATCAGTTTTGAATGCCAGCTTTGCTGAGTATAGAATTCTTGGCTGTAAGTTTTTTCTTTAATACCTCAACTATGTCATAACACTGCCTTCTTGCCTCCACGGTATCTCAGATGAGAAATCAGTACTTAATCTTATTGAGCTTCCCTTGTATGTGATGGTTCCCTTTTCTCTTGCTGCCTTCAGTATTTTCTCTTTGTCTTGAGAATTGGACACTTTGACAAGTATGTTGGGATTTATACCTTTTGGGGTGTGCTGTGCTTCCTGGACATGTACATCCATCTCCTTCAATAGGGTTGGGAAGTTTTCAGCATTATTTCCTCCAACACTCCTTCTGTCCCCATTCCCTTCCATTCTCCCTCTGAGATGTCCATTATCTCTATGTTTGTGTGCTTTGTGTTTTCGTTCAAATTCCTAAGTCTCTGCTGGATGTTTTTCTTTTTATCTATCTTTTATACTCTCTGTTTGGTATCAGATGTACTGTCTTCCACATCACTAGTTCTTTCCTCTGCCTGTTCAAATATGCTGTTATGTGCTTCCACTGTATTTTTGATTTCTTGGATTGTCCCATTCATCATCATCATATCTTTTATCTTTTTATGTATGTTTCCAATTTCTTTAGTAAGTTCTCCAAGTGTCTTCTTAATAACATTGATTTCTTCCATCACTTTGTTAAGTTAATCCATGACTTGGACAGTTTTGATTAGTTGTTTTAATGTTCTGCATCTCTTGCTGGTTTTTCATTTGTTTATGGGACTGGGCCATGTCTTCTTTTTTCTTAGTATCGTTTGTAATTTTTGTTGCTGTTTGGTCATCTTTTTATCTTGATTGATTTAGTTAGTTGATTAGCTTCTCTCTCTAATCTAGGATTTTATATTTAGTTGCTGTTTTTGTGTGTGTTTTAAGTTTTCTCTTTGACACTTTGTTCCTCTTATTCTATTTCCTTGCTGTTGTCTATGTTCTGTTGAGTAAAAAAATTAGGGACTGAAAAAGTGAAAAAGGTAAGAAAAGAAAAAGGATAATAATAATAATAGTAAATGTTAGAAGATGAACAGTATAAGACCTTGGAAAATGAATATTTAACTCATGTAAAGCAGTGTAGAGTAATAGGAATAAAAAAGTGGAGTACCAACAATGAAATGGGAAACTGAATAAAGAAAATTATATAAAATGAAATAAAAGGCCAGAATGATGCAGGGAGAAGGAATGAGAGAAGAAAAGGGTGAAGGAAAATAATTAATAAAAGAAAGGAAACAGAATAGATAATATAGAAATAAAAACCAGAAAAACTGAGGACTAAACAAAGAGAGGTGGATTGTAAGAACAACACCGAAAGTGAAAGATAGGAAGATGAAGGAAGGAAAAGAGATAGTGTTGGTAGACAGAATTGGTATACACAGAAAATGGGTAATCAAGGAAGAGGAAATATAGCAAACAAGAAACAATCCAGCAGCCCCTAAGTAAGAAAAGAAAAACGAAAAAAAGGGTGGGGGAAGAAATAAGAAAGAAAAAGCAGTCAAACACTAACGAAAAACAACCTTCCCTCTGGCCCCTGAGGAGTGTCTCAGGCTGCCAGTGTTCATAAATCAAATACCCTGCAGCCTGCCTTCTGCATGTTTTGAAGAAGGTTTTAGTGACTAAACATTTTTTTTTTTTTAAGTAACATTTTTTTTTAGGAAAATAAAGAGACCCAAGAGATGCTAATACAAAAATAATGTCTATGTTCTCCATGTCCTAAAGCATCAGCTGGATATTTGATATCCTGGTGGAACACTGCTCTAAAGAGGAGCCAGGAATTGAAGTAGGGACATCGTATATTCAAGGTGGAATCTCCTCCATTTAGCTAACCTTTCTCATTGTGTCTGTTAGCTCTTTTGAAAGCTATCCAGACATTCTCCTTTGGGCAGGTTGATTTTTTGCAATTGGGTAGATTGCTGCTGATTAGGAGTCTGTCTATCTTTGCCCTTTCTCTATTCTTATTGCTTTCTCTTCCAGGGTGGCAGGATGCAATAGCCTGTGTGAGCAGATAACCCTTGCACCTCTCCTGCTCAGGTTGAGTTCCCTTCTGAAATTCAAATAGGACCCTGGTGACTGAACTCACCACAGAAAAATGACTCTCAAACCTCTTCCAGACGACCTCCTTCTCCCAGGGAAACCTAAATAGGCTCTTGGAAGCTTAATAAGCACTTCCTACTGCCCACATCCCTTAGGGGAGTTGAAATTTTGATAGTTTTCAGCATAGGACTAGTCAATTACCTGACTCCATATCCTCCCAGGCCAAATTTCTCTATCCCAGGATGGTTAGGTAAATCAGGCTTCCATAGCAGATTCACCTCTCTCCTCTCCCTGATGCCACTCAAGCTGGATAGTATGTACCCCAAAGCTCATATGGGTCCAGGCAACCAAACCCACAGAACCCTCCCACTCTCAGAGAATGCTCCTTCTCAGTGCGTTGCCAGCAGGAGTCAGAGTTCACAGCAGCTTCCTGCCCTGAGCATGGGGCTTAGCCATCCACAGTTTCTAGCCACAGAAAGAGAAACTCATGGTTTTACCTTAAGCAACCTATTCTCCTATCCAGCTCCCTCCAGATAGATGCCCCAAAGCCTCCCACTCTGTGGGTTCCTTCACACCATCTTCTTACCATTCTGTAGTCCCAATGAAATAGATCACTTCTGTTATGTGTATCCTTTGCTGAAATTGGCCTGCAATGATACATACAAATTTGGTCTCCTGATAAATGTCAATTCAAGTGTGATTGTTTTGGTCAGTTTTGTGATCTTGACAGTATCTTATTTCCTGATATTATACACCATCAGGATTTATCCTGCTGAAAGTCAGCAAATCTCTTTCCACTTGCAATTCTCACATAACAGTTGTGGTGTTATTCTTCGCACCTGTTCTCTTCATTTGCATTATACCAACCATATCTTTTCCAGAAGATAAAGTGTTTTCTCTTTTCTACACCATCATTGCTCCCATGTCCAACCCTCTGATTTACACTCAGAGAAACCTGGAGATGAAGGATGCCTTGAGAAAAGTATGGCGCCATCGTTTCTTTTTCAAAGGAAAGTAGTTTATTTGAAACCCATTGCTGAATTTCATTCTAAGTACTGTCAAATAGGTGTGTGCTTCACCCCGAGCCCTAATATAGATATGGAATGATAGATAAATTTTATTCAAGAGTATGCAAAAGACAATCTTAAATTATAGATCAGTGTTTACAACTCTTGCCAAGAAATCTTTTTGATAAGGAATATTTGATTTATTTTTTCATGGTAATTTTGCCTTCACTGTATTCACTTATCTTCCTCAAATCTGCCTTACTTTTACTATTCATTTGTATAAGGAAGTATTTTTTCTGTACCTCTTGTAATTGTCTTGACAATATCCAACTGGAAGCCATTCGATAGGAGAAATGATGTTTTTAGACTTCCAGTTCCAGTATCACAAAGCAGAGCTTAGAAATGTGGATTTTCCAGCTGAGGCCAATAGATAAATGAGTGAAACATTTAACTACCTTGGTTATTCAGTATTCATAAACATTTTTCTATACAATTTGAAGCTCCTAATAAAACAGAAACATCTTTCTGTTTACATTGATCACGATACTTCTATAAAGATATTCTCATCTCTGCCACAAAATGAGAAAACTATCATCCGCCAAATCTTGGTATATGACTGTATTAGTCAGAGTTCTCTAGGGAAATAAAATCAACAGGAGATATCTGTAAATAGTATGAAATTTTATAAAATTCTCTCATGTGACTGTGGGGATGCACAAATCCAGTTTCCGCAGGTAGGCTGCAAACCAGGGGCTCCAATGAAAGTCCAATGAAGGTCTTTTATGAGTTTCCAGGAGACATTGGCTATCCAAAGATGAGCTGGGAAATTTTCTCTGAATGCTAAAATCACTTCCACTTTTAAGGCATTCAACTGATTGGATGAAATATCTATCATTGCTGAAGGCAAACTCCCTGGTTGAACATAGATGTAATAGCCATCTATGCAGTAAACTCACTGATGACTAAAGTGCATAAATGTACTTGTACTACAATTGGTCCAGTGCTTGCTTGACCAAACAACTGGGTGCAATTACTTTGCCCAGCTGTCATAATAGCCTAACCATCACAATGACTCTAAATAATGTTGATTTAAAATGTTAATGGGAAGCGGCTGTGGCTCAATCAGTAGGGCTCCCGTTTACCATATGGGAGGCCCCGGGTTCGGTTCCCGGAGCCTCCTGGTGAAGGCAAGCCCGCCCGCACGGCGTGGTTAGCTGACCCAGCGAGCACAAGCAGTAAGGGGGGGATAAATGAATAAATAAATAAAATCTTTTCTAAAAAAATTTAAAAATTAAAAAAATAAAAAAATAAAATGTTAATTTCTCTTCTAGTTCAGATTATAATCACAAATGAATTATGTGTAACAGAAACATTAGATTGTAAAATTAACAATAAAAATATCTCATATAAAATAAGCACAATTTAATAGTTCATATATATGTAAATTAACAATCAAAGGAAATTATGCATTGCTACCACAGGTGTTATTACTATAATTGGTCATCAGATTCATTTGTATTTTCATTTCTACCAGTTTATGCTCCACTTTCGCTTTGCTCTCAGGCTGACATCTGTTTATCATTCATTACCTAGTCTTCCTATTTTTGACCCATTACTTAGAATTCTTGAGTGTCTAAATCCTCAATGATCCTGACATTTTATTTCCAGTATTTTTCATTACCTCTTACTATTTGTCTTGCAAATTTTAGGAGATCCTTAGAGAATCCCCTGGGTTGCAGATATTGGTCATCTACCCTAATTATGTTGGAACAACCACATTTCCCTTGGTCATCAGTACCAATCAATACATCTCATTTGTTGATTGGTTTAGTAGGAGGGTGAGAAGCCCCAAATGTCCAGGTGCTATTCTCACTTACCAATTCAATAAAATCATTTCTGATTTCCTCTACAATAACATAATCTTTTTGTAGCTGTGGTTTTGAACCAGCTGAGCTGAAAATGAAGAATCTGTAACAAAAAGACTGGATTGCAAACTTAACTACTTAAAATGTATTATTTGAAATAATAGAGAACATTTAATAACATATTTATATATGTGAGTATATATGTGTGTGTACATAAACATATATTTATACATATATAAATCTAACAAGCAAAAATATGAATTGTTACAAGAGTCCTTGTTGCTGCAATTGGTCATGAAACTTTCATCATTATAGCTTACATTATTTCTTTATTTTTTAATTATCTTTTGCATTTGCTTGATAATTTTAAGAGATACCCTGAGAGTCAATAGATAGAGGATATTGTTCATCTCTGCACTTATTGTGATGCATCTGCCAAATTTCCTCTGCTCATCAGTATCAATCAATCCAGCCATTTTTTTATTTGTAATATTAATAAAGGTGTGAGGAGCCCAAAATTTCCAGGTGGTATTTTCAATTACTAATTTAATAAAATAACTGCTGTGTTCCCTATTGAAACATAAAATCTTTGTAACTTGGACCTTGAAAGTAATTGACCAGAAAATGTGGGAGAGGAAGCAAAAATTTTCCAAGTGGGTTTTTATTGTAAAAGTAAAGGAAGCTACTTTCACTTTCCTCCTTGATATCATTAGTAGTTTATTCTGGCTATGGAGAAGCAACATTATATATTGGTCATTACATTCTTAAAGATAATGCCCAAGATTTTCAAGGTGATTTCTCTGAATTGGTACTTTAATGTTTAGTAAGATATTCCACCATTCTGTGATACCATCTACAACAAAATAATGTGTTCATGATGACACGTGAACTCCTTGAAATTGCAGGCACTGCCACATTTATTTTTACTATGATATAATTTACTTGATGAAACACAATGTTAGATGTGTGACAAGATGTTGAATAAGGCATTCCATATATTCATGGAATGTGCCATTATAACTTGCACCTAGCAAAACCTTCTGACAAGGACATCCAGAAAACTTGGTTTTGTTGTGGAAGTGTGATGACCATTTAAAGATTTAGAGAGTCATCAAAATAAGCTGGAAAAGCCAAGAGACCAGAAAATAATGTTATATGCATAGATGAGGCTGATATTCAGTGCAGTCTTGTCCTTGAGTCATGGGATGATTCTCGAACATCAGCCAACAGATGGATAGATTAAATATAACATGCATTTGCAAGAATTTGTTACAATTAGAAGACTCATACATTACTGGTGAAGCATAAGTTAATACAACCAAACAAAATACTTTAGAAAATAATTGATGAAAATTGACTATACCATGTTCCCATGTCCTAGAAATTCAATCCTAGATATAGATTGTACAGAATTGTTTATATAAGTTCACCAAAAGAGATGGACTTCAAAAAGCATTGATTGAGTTGCCCCAAATGTCTCTTTCTATGCTTTTTTTTCCTTTCTGATACTGGTACCAGGGGTTGAGCCCAGGACATAATATGTGGGAAGCTGGCACTCAACCACTGAGCCACATTGGCTCCCCTAGCCCCATGCTTTTAATAGGTCAAATGTAGAATGAATAAATAGATGGTGGTATATTCATATAATAAAATACCAACAATGATATTGAGGAATTATGGCTGCCCAAGATATTGAAAAATATCACAATCTCACAATTATAATAATGCAGAAAAAACACAGAATGAAAGAGTAAATATTCTACAATTACATATGTATGACGTTTAAAATAAATAAAACTAATCTATGTAATTAGATGTCAGAATAGCAGTTAGTTTTGGTGACTAGAGGAAAGAATCTTTAGTATTTCTGAAAATATTCTATCTCTTAGTCTATGTGGTGGTGATTTGGGCATGTTCATGTTACAAAAATTCACTTCATATACCTTATGATTGTGTAATTTTCTATATGTGAATAAATTTCAATAAAGTCCTTTAAAATAAAATTAGTTGAGGAATTACTAAATGAATGCTTTATTGGATGAATATTCATAACACTAAATGGCTACAATAGAAATATAAGAGTTTCAAAATTAATGAGCTAAGCATCCAACATAAGAAACTAGAAAATAAGTAGAATACAAATAAATAAAAGAGTAATATACAAAAATGAATGAAAAAATAGAAAAGAAACATGCAATATAAAATATGAATAGCTTAAGTTTATTAGGTATACACAATTTCTAATACATGATTCCTTACCCCAAAATTCCCTAAAAACCATTCTTTCCTTTAAGTTTGAAAGGAAACTTAACTAATATAATACTTTATAAAACTTATGGATCTTCCTTAGTCAATATATATTTTCTTGATTGCATTAACATGCTTGATTATAAAATCATACACCTTATTCTATTGGTATATAACACAATATAAAATCATATACCACATAATTTTCTAAATCTTTGAAAAATCTGTACTTACAAACACATATTGACCAATGTATATCATGTAAAATACTAAGAAATAGTATTTGAGAAGACAACTACAGTTAATATAAGATCTATTCAAATTCATAAAAATTTTAAAAATTAAAAACATGACATAACAACAGTTATTCAAGAATTCAAAGAAAATCTAAAAGTTTTGGTAAACATTTAAAATAAAATTAAATAGTTTTAAAAATATAAAACACCATGTATATAAACTTTTATAGCAGTTTATACTAAATATTGAAGGAACACATCATTTTTATCCTCTAAACTCCTTCAGAAAATAGAGAAAAAAGTTTTTTTAATTCACTTTATAAAATATTATAATCTTAATATCAAAGCCAAAAAAGAAAGGGACTATAGTACAATCTCATTCATAAATGTAGATATAAATCTCAAACAAAATACTAGCAAAATGAACAAAGTGAATTCACCAATATATGACTGATATATGATTACCAAAAATAGATCCTGCTACATTAGAGATTCACATGCTAATGGAGGAAAAAAATCTGTTTCTACCTCAAAAAATTTTTTAAATGGGGTAAAAATTCTTGGCAGAAAAACATATAAGAATATTTCTTATATCTGATACAGGCTATTTGAAAAAAAAAAGAAAAGTTACAGTGAATATATTCAATGTTGAGAAGGTGAAACATGTTCCATTTAATCAGGAACAAGTCAAGGAAATTTAATATCACCCTTTTCATTCAGTGTTGTTCTGGAGATTCTGGCAGCATATTATAATAAGCAGAAAACTTTTATAAAATCCAAGAATTGCAAAGGAAATTATAAAACTTTTATTCAAAATTTATGTTAATATCTCCATAGAAAAATAAGCTGTGACTCTATCAAAAGAATTATGAAGTGACTATCTTAAAGTTTTAAGAAATAGGACTAATATGCAAAAGTCAATTTCATTTTAGAACTGTCCAGAACCTGTTAGTAACATCATTGCTTATCTGTAACTTTTGTAACTTTTCCTATCTGTAAATTTTCTTCTTGAGCTTGTTTTTCAGGTGGCTACTTGAAAGTTATAGAACCTAAGCATGTGCAGAAATACAGACTGGCATCCTTAGATGACCTCCAAAACAGCAACTAAAAATCATCCACCCTCAGAAACAAAGTTGCATTAATTAGGAGGCATCATAAGCAAATCCAATGCATGAGGTCCTTAAACAAAGGAAATTTGGTCTGGAGCATTCCTTACCATACATGGACAAATCTGTGCCTAACCAATCAAAACACACCAAGCTAACCTTCCCCATAGCAACACCCACCTCCTATCCCAATAAAATCTCCCTTAGCCCTGAAGTCAGGGAGAAAGATTTGAAGCTTGAGTCTTACCTCCTGTCACCTTGATGGTTGAGCTTTCAATAAAACTCTTTCTTTTCTCAAAAACCCAAGTCATGAAATTGACTACTGTGTGCATAGGGTAGTAAGTGTTTGCTTGAAGACAGTTTCTATATATGAGCAGTCAACAGAAAATAAATCTTTTAAAAATACAATGTATAACAGAAAACAAAAATGTAAAGTATTCAGAAGAGAATGTCACAGTTTATATACAAAATTATAAACTTTTTTAAAAGCATGAGAGTGACTTGAAATAGGGAATTGCTGTACTTTATTCTTAAATAAGGAGATATTATATTGAAAAGAAGACATTTTTTCATAAGTTGGCTTGAATATTCAGTGCAATTACAATTAATATCAGAGAAATATTTCTCAGGGAACTCATTGAGTTTATTGAAAATATATGTAGAATATCAAAGTGCATTAAAACTGTGACAAACTAGATGGATAAAGAGAAGGGAGGGAGATTGGTCCTCACAAATATCATCATTTATTTTATAATATATGAGTAAAACAGTATAATATTAGCACAGGAATAGAAAAATTTAGTCCAGTATAACAAAAATAGCTCAGGAACATACTCATGCATGATCATCATATATGACACAAGAGAAATTGCTGTTTAGTGTTGAGATAATGAACAGTAATAAATCAATTATTCATGCTGGAACAAGACATTTTCTGTATAGGAAGGAGAAAAAAAAGAAATTTTTCACCATATAACAATTCATTTCACAATAGATTATGTATTTAAAGGAAAATGGAAAACTTATAATTTTTTGAAAAAATTTATAGCTGAATACAATTATCCTGTTATTATTGTAAATGAAACAAAAGATAAACAAAGCAAATACACATATATGCATATATATTTATATATCATTTTGCAAATGTTTGTATGTATTTTGAGAATTTTGATTTTTACCCATAATAAAAAAAAATTAAAAAAAAAAAAAGAAGGGACAGATGAACCATGTGCAGGGAAGACATAGTTGAATCCAACTCTGTTACTCTCAGGAGCACAGATTCCAAAGTAGGGCCCACTGATAAGGCACCAAACTCTGGAGCTATCTGCCCTGACTTAGAACCTGAGTTTCTCAAGAGCCCTAAGGAACCCCTCTCTTTGGGGTGATATCCACTTTGGAAGCTATAAAGTCCTACTGAGATGTGCATAAGCATTACCTCTGGGATGACCTCCCAACTCACTTTGAAGTCTATTAGTCATATGAACTCATTTGTCTCTACCTTTTGCCTCTTTAATTTGAGGTTTTTTTTTCCAGTCTTATTGCCAGTTGGTATTTGATAGTAATCCTTCAGTGCCCAGGAGGCTTATCTCCGGGAGTCATGTCCCACACTGGGAGGAAGGTAATGCATTCATACGCTGAGTTTGGCTTAGAGAGAGGCCACATTTGAGCAACAAAGAGGCTTTCAGAAGGGAACACTTTGGCACCAATAACAATCGGGTAAGTTTCAATTTCAAGAACAAAGACTTGTAAGGCTAGTCATCAATAACAAGGGCCCATCAATTGGTTGGGGGATATTCAGGACAGGGCACACCTGGAGCAGGATTTTAGGGAGTTTAGGTGCTCATCCTGTCATAATGTGTTGTATCAGTGGGTGGAGATCCACATAATGAGCAAGAAGGACTCCCATCTTTGGGACGACTGATTCATTCAGAAATAGACAGGCAAAGGCGGTTCCTAATAGAGGAAGACAAACCAGTGTGTCAAGACCTCTTGTTGCATGTAACTATGAATCTTGTTATCCAATGAGTCAAGCCAGGGGGTCATTGTGGGCCTCAGGATGATGGGGACAGTGAAAAAGAATAGATCAAATAGGGGGTATTTAGTGGTCAGTGGAAATGTTTTTCATTACCTTACAGTGACGGACACATGACATGGTAAATATCAAAATTTATAAAAGTGTACAGTCTAAAATGTAAACCGTACTGTAAAACATTGACAATGTTTAGTACCTATGTTTCACTACCTATATATCAGTTATAAAAATGCTACCATCCACATACAAAAAGATTTTAATGTGGGGTGAGGAAAAGGGGAGGAGGTTGAGTATATGAGAGTCTCTTGTACTCTGTTTGTGACTTTGCTGTGACCTAAAACTTCTTGGAAAACAAAATGAAAAATAGACACTGGGGAGTGAGAGGGGGAAGGTGCCACAGTATGGATTAGACACCAGATATTTCATTAATAAAAGGCAAAATGTCAAAAAAAATAGAAAATATATTGATTCATGATATATATTGATTCTATCTATCTATATTAATCATCCACTGATATCCCCTGATGGTCAATCACAATAGCTGGAAATAGAACAACACATAATCTCTAGTGAAATGTCTCAACTTTTATTCTTGAAATATATTCACCTCCACTGGAGCTGTTCTGAGACTCGACCCTTACTATTGGCCATAAAGCAATGAGGCATGATGAGAATAAATCAAATCTTAAGAAAATAATCATTATTTCTCCAAGAAAGAGCTATGGGTGAGTTTATTCTATCACCTCCAAACAAAAAGACTCGGTTTTCCTCTGGAAAAGAAGAGGGGACTTACTTGGTTCATCTAAAGGTTTCAGGAATTTGAGTGTTCAAAATTCTCAAACTGAATCTGTAGTGCCACTATTTCAGGATTCCATTTTTCCAGGGTTCTGTTGACATAAGAGATACTAGAAGCTGTGTATTCATTCTCCTTTAGAGTTCTGCCACCCTTACATCCAATTTTGGGTCTGATTTTCAGCATGGTCTACGTTTTGGATTCTGGACAACATAGCTCCAACAGAGCTATGGAGCCTGCTGGTTTTCCCAGCATTCCTTAGGTTGCTTTTAGGCCAAATATGTCTATTATATCCTTTAGATCAGGCTTCTGTTGTCAATGTCAGGCAATGAAACAAAGCTTATAATTATATATTTAACATTAGCATTCAGACTCCAAAGTTATTGAAAATCCCAAGAAATGAAATTTTCCTTCATTTCATCTGAGTTAGCACAGATGAGATGCTGGTTTAGTGTCCTGCATTTACATAATAGATGTGAGAGGATTTTAGGCCAGTGGAGAAAATTCTGACTTACAGAAATTGGAACCAGTGGAAAATTCTTCCCTCTTCTCCTTCCAAATGGTTTGTCTGAGACAGAGAAATTGATATAGATGCCCAAAAGACAAGCAAGATGGAGGAAACATCCTAATGCCAAACAGAGGCCAGCTGGAAAATGCACACCATTATATATTTTTCTCTCCTCTTTCTTGACTTATTTTCATTTTATTTCCTAATGGAATTTTAGCTCATGAGGTTTTACTCAATTTCCATTTCTTGGGAAACTTAGGTTAAGATATTTAATATCAGAAGTTGCCTAGGAAGCAGACCCACATTATGGAATTTTAGATTTTGTTTTTCCTCAAGTCTGAGTGCAATGGGGTCCTCATTCTTGTAAGAATTGGTGGTAATGGTCTCTGATCTGGTGGCATGATAGTTACCACTGATTCAAATGAAGAAATTCAGGAACAGGGAAATCTTTGGCAAACAACATATGCAATGTATGGACTCACCATGAAGGACTGACAAGCCTAATATCAGAGAAGCTGGAGAAGTAGTTGAAATGAGACTTCTTTGTCATTTTCCATTTTGTCTCAACTCAGACCCTGAACTTGGGAATTTTTTACAACATAAAGTACATGCTTTGTGACCTCACAATATTGAATGAAATGGACCCTTGGTTTATGTTCAAACTTCACAGGGTATAAAGGATTACCACCTTTGACATAAATACTTTTTAAGGACATGAGATGATTTTTGACATTTTAAACTCCACATCTGACCAACTTTTCTTCTGGAAGATTTTTCAGTCCACAGAAGAAGTGAGAAAGAATTTTGGTGTTATAATCTCCCAGGTAATCCATAAAATGCCACCTGGAAATTAAGCAGAAAATGTATAAATATATTTCCACCCCTGAGACAACAATTTATATACAACTTTTGGTTTGGGAAAAAAATCAACATAAATACCAATAATGATATTTCAAGATCAGGAGAGGCTGCTTCTCTGTGCAGACAAAAACAGGGAAGTCCTACACCCAGAACAGCCTCAATGTATGGTGAAATTCATTACTCTTTAGAAGTGAAAGCAAACATTTCTTCTGACTATATATATATATATATATATTTTTTTTTTTTTGCAGAAATGGCAAATCCAATGATCAAATTTATTTGGAAAAGTAAGGGGACAGGAATAGAGAAAAATACTTTTAAAAAAGGAATGAAGTTAGAGGACATTTACTTCCTGACTTTGCTACATTGGTTAAAAAAAAACAAAAACAGCAGGGTACTGGCATAAAGGTAGACATATTGACCAGTGGAATCTAATTCAGTATTAATAAATAGACCCCATCTACTGCTCAGTGATATTGTCAAAGCTCTCAAAAACACTAGCTGGGACAGAGGAGTCTATTCAATAAATGGAGCTGGGAAAACTGGGTATCCATAGACAAAACAAAGAAAGAGGACCCTTGTCTCACAACTTATGCCCAAATTAAAATAAAAGGGATCAGGGACCTTAATATAAAAACTAGTACCATACGTCTTCTAGAAGAAATTATAGGGAAACCTCAAAAACTTTTGTAATGTGTTGGTTTCTTAAACCTTACACCCAATGGATGAGCAAACAAATAAAAAGAGATAAATGGAACTTTATCAAAATTAAACACTTTTGTGCTTCAAATAAATTTGGTTAAGAAAGTGAAAAGGGAGCCTACTTGTATTAGTCAGCCAAAGGGGTGCTAATGGGAAATACCAAAAATGGGTTAGTTTTTATAAAGGGTATTTATTTGGGGTAGAAGTCCACAGATACCAGGCCATAAAGCGTTAAGTTTCTTCTCTCACCAATGTTCATTGCCACTTGTTGGAGCAAGACAGCTGCCGGCATTTGCCAGGGTTCAGGCTTCTGGGTTCCTCTCTTCCTGGGGCTGCATTTCTCTCCAGGCTTAGCTCCTCTGTTTCCTCCACAAGGTCAGCTGTAGACAATCAGGCAAATGGCTTGCTTCTCTTCTCCTGGGGCCTTCTTTCCAACATCAAAACTGCTTCTCAAAAGACTGCTTCAACTGTCCTTTGCCTTGCCTTTTATATTCAATTCCCCACCCACCAAGGGGTAGGGCTCAACGCCCTAATCCTAACCTAATCATGCCCAGATTAACAGATCAGTTTACAAGCATGATTCAATTATATTTTTGGAATTCATAATTACATCAAAGTCCCCAACGGTTACACTACTCTATCAGAGAAAACTTTTGGAAACCTCATACATATAAGATAATGGTTGGAACTCAATGTTATATAAACATATCACACAACTCAATGATAAAAAGACAAGGGAGGGGGAGCAGATGTGTCTCAAACAGTTGAGCTCCTGTTTCCCACATGGGAGGTCCTGGGTTTGGTTCCCAGAGCATCCTGGGAAAAAAAACAACAACAAACAGACAAATGAAAAAACCAACTGAAGGAAGCTGATGTGGCTGAGTTGTTGAGAGCTGGCATTCCACATGTGAGGTACCAGGTTCAATCCCCAGCCCTGGTACCCTTTCCATTCCTTTGAAGTCATCATCTATCTTGGCTCCTGCAGCTCTTCCAACCATCTCACTCATTCACTAAGTGGTTTTGGTGAACTGCTTCTGGAACCCAGCCACCAACATGATACGGGAGGACGCCAGAGTGCTGCACAAGAGGCCATGGTGTAGCTCAGCTCGCAGTTCGCTGTTCCTCTGACGTCGGGGAAGCTGGAATGCACCCTGACTGTATTTTAAACACTGAAAAGTACATTTAATTCAGAGTTAAATGAATTTATCTAATTAATTCTTCAACTGGTAAGTAAAATTGTAACTAACCTATAAGAAATGAATATTATTTTCAAATAGAAGATAAAAGTTTTCATATACAAGATAATTGAAATTTTCTCTATAAGTACTTATATTTCTTTTGAAATGTGCATTTTCCCTTTTTCCTTCAAGCTTTTGAAAACTTTTTTTTTAACTTTAATTCAACTTCAAAAAATATAATAATAGATAAAAGGCAGCCTAACAAATTATGGAAGCATTACTTTAAAAAAAAACCTGTCTGGGCACATTTATTTTATTTAATCCTGAAAACAACAAACATTTTTAATAATAACTTCCCATTATATAAGTAAAATTCAACAAATGACTAGTTCCATATCCTACAGAAAATGTCAAATAGAAGCAGGTGTTTTTATGATTTGGGGAAATTCATGAAGGAAATAATCGCAATTCTATTCAGTGTCACATATGGAGTGAAGTAGAGAAAAGTAAATTGATGGATAAACCAAGTGAGTGATATGCATTTTAAGCAAAAGAGAAAAATATAAATAGGATAAAGAGGCACAATTGAAAAGAAAGTAAGGAAATGCAGCAGAGTAGAAATTCGTTGCTTTCTTCCTTCCTCTTTCCTTCTCTATACATGTTATGTATGCAGGGTGAATTAATAGTGTGGAATGTTATGTGTTTAGAACACCTTAACTAGAAATCAATGTGGAATAAATTTAATGGGAGAAGGAAAGAATAATGTGAACAGTAAATAGAATGGGTTGCAGGAAAACATAACAAGGAATATGTTCCTAGAATAATTTCAAGAAAGATTTGGAACTGAAAAATATATTTTCAGTATCTAGACAGTAGGAAAATAATTAAAATATACCTTAACAATAGCCATTGTTTATCTATCAGCATTTATCCAAATTGTAAAGACTATTTGATTGTTTCATTTGCAAAGCAGGCTAATAAGATTTATGTAAGTATTGCATAAGTCACTACGTGTAAAATGCTGACAGTTGCGTTTAGGAGGTGGTAAGCATCTCAATAAATATTCACAATTATTACCACTATTTGATTTGAACTATAATAACTTTCATTTTTATTCTAATTTTATGCCTTCAATGTACTTTTACTTATTTTGGTCACTATCGAATATATATTGTATACACAGCAATGTAAGGAAAGGCAAAGAGAAAAAGAAAAGATTAATTCTTATTGCACACTATGTGCCTAATAAATTCATATTTACAATTGTGGGACATTGATATTAGAAATGCACAAATTAAAAGATGAGAAATGAATGTCAGGTAAATTTATTATCTTGCCCCAGACTATATGGCCATGACTCTTTCCCCGTTTCTTGTCTGAATCCAAAGTTTATGCACTGAGTATGAGGCCAAATTATGAATGGCAAGAAGAAATCAAGGTGGTGTTGCTGAGTGTCTGAAGAACTGCCTCAGAGAAATAAATTAAGAATAAATTTCCTGGCTGTTCAAAGTGTGAATGATGACATTTGGAAATATTTTAGTGAATGTTAAAGAAGGTAAATATTTCCATAGGTTTAAAGAGCCAAGGAAAGCTTGCTAGAAATGGAGAAGTAAATGCTGTCTTTTGAGCAGGGAAGTAATAAAAGGAACCAACATTTTAGAGACTCTAATCTGCCATAATATATGGGAATGAATTGCAAAAGGCCAAAGAGTTTTTAAGCTTGAGATGGAATAAATTTGTTACACTCAAGGAGACCAGTGTGGCTGCTATTATGAGACTTTACTGATAGGAATGAGAAAGAACTCAGGGTAGGTGGGGCCTGAAGTGTAAATCACCAACTGGTGTCAAAATTATCTATTGGGTGCAAATAGTAAAGGAACAAAAGTATGTTACCTGACATATCCTTCATATGTATTCATGAAATACAGGAGTCAATTATTAACAAAACTTTTTTTAAGAATGTAGGAAAGGATTGATTCCCAAGGTTTAAGAATAAATAGCAGAGCTGGTTTACAATTTAAAATATAAATTTTACAGATTCTAATCTAATACTTTCTAAGAAGGAAGATTGAGATCGAAATGTAAATGTTCCTGTTTGGGTATAATCCATTGAGGTTAATGCTTCCTACATATGCATGTTGACTGTACCTTCCAGGATGTTGATAGAGGCTTTTGTGCAGAGTTAGGAAAAACAGGATGATTGAGCCCACTAAGAAATGCAAGTTATAGATTTATATTGGTATTTCATAAATTTACTGTCTGAATCTTTTTAACAAATACAGAATATTTATGCAATATCTCCCTATTTGATGCTAAATTTGAGCAGGCAAAATAATGGGATTCTATTTTATTTCTAAAATTTCTTTTGTGTTTGTTCATGTAACCACCATGAGTGGCAAGATTTTCCATACCTGGCCTAAAACTCTGTTCCTACTGCCTAGCAAGGTGCATGTTATGTAGTAGAAACTCAAAGTATTTTTTTTGAATAAATAAATTATTTGTTTTTATTTTGCTGTCAATATTTTGAAACTCTTATTTCATGCAGTTGATTTGAGCTTTTGGAAAGTCCCATGTGTTATACAGAAGGCAAGTGTGTTATTTTAGTGAACAGATTAAAAATAGGAGGGATTATGATGAAGTGAAGAAACCTGGCTGGAGACATACCTAGTGAATTTATGTTAGTGTAAAATAGTCCTTATAGGTCCTGTTACCAAGCTCTCTCTTTAAGTCACCTAAACATGAAATTCAGGATCTTGTGGATCTATTCTTAGCAACAAAAAAATAAAATTGGAAATAAAATGCAGGTGTTGGAAATGTTAAGTTCTAATTTCATAAGATGTTTATGAATTCCAAAGGTATGTGATAGTAAGTTGGGGGCTGCCAGGAGGAACATTAAAGTAAAGGAATCAAAGGAGCCAGTGAGTTATCAATTTATTTGCCTGTTTTGTCAGTATGTAATCTATTTAACATCAGATAGTGTGTTTCAAATAATCCTGACTCCTTAATTAATGAAATTTTCTAAGTGCAGTTTATACCATTGTTTCCTGTAAGAGTCATGTTCCTCAAGGGCCTTATGAACAAAGTATTAAAATGATCTTAAACTCTGGGAAAGGAAAAAAGGTGTGCTTATAACTATGAACACAAATTGGCAAATTAATTAGAATTGAATGCAACAGTGATATAAACTCGGGTTATTTTTATAAAATAACTTCCGTTTTCTCTGATTATAGAAATACTAATATTATATACTATATTCTGAAAAATACTCCTTGGGACAATTTATGAAATCATTATTTCTAAAAAAATAATTCAGTTACCTTTAATAATAACAGGAGAATTAAGGAAACCATAAAATTTTCATTAACCCCTGTAAACCTTTGTTTATTAAAATAATAAATAATTGAAATCCAATGTAGTCTAAGACTCATTCACAGATGTGGGCATTCTTCTAGCCTCACCTTGTAGAGAACCTTCTATTCTCATTTTTAGGTAGTATAAAAATATTATTATTTAATGTATTCATTTAAATCAAAAGAGATATCACAACCACTTAGGATTCTCATGTTATCATATTTTATTATTCTCCATAATATTGTTAAATGCATAATGTTTTTAAATCCAGGATTAGGACCTCAGATGAGGCCAAAGAGGTATATTGTGTGCAAATAACTTAATAATTGAGATAAATAATATTTGATGCAATCTTTAAAAAATAATGCAAAATTCCACAGTAAAAACATATCAAAATTTTAAATAAATACAGGATCCTATCCTCAACATGTACAACTCATCTCACTCACTTCATCCTAGACCTGTATATAAGGAATGCAAGCTGCTCCAGGAGAAGAAATGCATCCAAACTAAGCTTGCCTTTGCATCCTATCCACAGAGTGGAAGCACATTTTTTTCATTCCCTAAACAAGTGCAACTATTAAAATCTTTCCTTTTCCAAAATAGTCTAATTTATATAGTCAGCTTATTCATATAAAGTTTAGAATTAATTATTTTAAAATAGAGCCAGGATGGATGATTAAATAAAAGGATTTATTTCTACAGTATGAACTCTGATTCACACTAGGCTTACCATTATTTCTGATGTTGAAATGTCATTTTTTTTTCAGGCAACCCTTTTGAGCATTAACTGGATTAGACCATGGAAACTGCCAATAATGTCACTGAATTTATTCTATTGGGACTTCCCTAGAGCAAGAAAATTAAAATTTGTGCTTTCTATTATTCTTATTTTGTTACACAGCTATTTGGATGGCTTGCTCATAATGATCTCTACCACATGCAGTCAGCTCTTTGAGCAACTCATGTATTTCTTTCTTAATTACCTTGCTCTCTCAAACCTATGTTATACCTCAAAAGTGATTCCCAAGCTAATTACAGACTTGCTGTGAGACAGAAATACAATTTCTTGCACTACCTGCATGGCACAGCTCTTTACCATGCACTTCTTTGGTGGCTTTGAGGTCTTCATCCTTATAGTGATGGCTTATGATCATTATGTGGCCATCTGCAAGCCACTGCACTACACTGTCATCATAAGCAGGTGGAGTTGTGAGGTCCTGGTCATTGCCTGCTGTGCTGGAGCATTTCTGCATTCCTTTGTCCAGTGTCTCCTCACTCTCAGTTTACCCTTTTGTGGCCCCAATGGGATAGATCACTACTTCTGCAATGTGTATCCTTTGCTGAAACTGGCCTGCACTGATACATACAGAGTGGGAATCTTAGTTATTGCCAGTTCAGGCATGTTGGGTTTGGTGACCTTTGTGGTCTTGATGACATCTTACATTTTGATATTGTACACTATCAGGATTTACCCTGCAGAAAGCCTCAGCAAAGCTCTTTCTACTTGCAGTTCTCATGTAACAATTGTGGTCCTGTACTTTGTGCCTGTTCTGTTTATTTACATTAGATCAGCCACAAATTTTCCAGAAGATAAAGTGTTTTCTCTTTTCTACACCATCATTGCCCCCCTGTTCAACCCTCTGGTCTACACACTGAGAAACTTGGAGATGAAGAATGCCTTGAGGAAAGTGTGGTGACAGAAACCATTTTTGATTGGAATGCAAATGATCTGAAAGACATCTGATACTCATTATGCAAACTGTTCCAGTGGTGCTTGCCTTATCTCAAATATATTAAACATTACCTCTGATATTAGCAAAAATTAACATAGCCACTAGCATCAGTACATTAATATTAAAATTTACTTTGAACTGTTTTTCTTTACTTATCTGCTATTCTTACATTGTTCCCTGAAATTTTTTGTCACTTTCCTTCTTATTATCTTTTACAGTTTTCTTTTAATTTTTTTCTTTTGGATTTTATTTATATGTTGTTAAGTAGAACCCATCTTTCTTACCTCCCTATACTATGCTTTCATGAATGTATCTCCAAACATATATAAGCTACACTAATATCTATCATCTTAGTCCTAAAGGGCCCCTGAGACTTATTATTCTTCTTGTATTTCTCATTAAAATAAAAAATAGAGCATCAGAAATTCAGAACCATATTTCTGAACTCATCCATGCTTTTGTGTATGTATTACAACAATCTAAAGATCAAAAATTATTTATGTAGGGTCTAGACAATAAACATATTTTTAAATAAATAATAAATACAAAAATGGGAGGATTTTCCTAAAATGATTTCAATTGGATCATTTTAAAAATCACAATATTTTAATAATTATAATAGTACTTGTTATGCATATGATATACTGCAATTCCTCTTTACATAGCAGTAAAATGTTATAGTAAAAAGCAAGTTAGTCATATAATTTATTGTCCAACTTGAGCAACATTGACTGTAAGAGGGAGTGTTACTAATAATTATGTTCAAACAATAGACCTAAAATGAGATATTGTCCGGTGACCTGTATGTCTAGCTACCTTTAAATGTCTGGGAAGTCTGGACATTCCAGTGAAAATTTCAGTGCCAGTAGTGAAAACTCCACTTAAGATTACTTAAAGCAAAGGAGTTGTAAGCACAAAGGCAAATACTGGTACTGATAGTACTTGATCCAGTGTATGCATAAATTAATTTTTTCTATTACCACCAAAATGAAAACTACAAACTTTAAATTTCTTATGGAACATACATATGTCTTAGAATATACAAAAAATTGAAAAATATTTTCAAATAATAAATTAAATAACCAATTACAGTGGCATTAAAAACATTATAACAAAGAATGATTTCAATTAACACAAGTATTTGTGAGAAATTGAGATTTTTTTCTTAAAGAAAACCTCCATAAATGCTAGTTTTGAAATAATGATCTAATTTTTATTTTATTTATGAGCAAACTGAAACTCAGATGATTAAAAAGATTTTCAGCATCAAACTTTAAAATAGAGAGGGAAATAGTTAAGTAAAAAAAAATCCCATGTAACTTGATGACAACTGCCATAGTTTTATTTCAAGGTTACCAGCAAGGAAAGAGTCTTCATAAAAGCCAGATAAATGACTTTTGTTTTTATAGAGACTTTTGCTGGAGAAAAAGTGAAATGTAGATTTGGATGAGATTTTTAGAGTAGATACAATAGAAGAATGTCTGGTTAAATTGCTAAGTAAAATATATGTTGAGTGATTGAATGTAGATTACTTAGTCTCTTAAACTTGTTAAATTTTATCAGAAAATTATTATCATATTTTTCCCCAAGAATGATATCTAAATATAGTCAAATATCTTTCCTCAATTATGAGATAATTTTCATGCTCCATAAAAAGGAGCTCCTTTTGACTGAGACAATCCTTAAAGTCTCCTTGTTAAGATAAAAGAGATATCACATTGTAATTTTGTGCTAAATCATTAATTGGATGTTACTTAGTTAATATTTTGGATTTGTATGTTTAAATTTGGATTTGGGTTTAGTAAATCTATTTCAAAAACTACTGGCAATAATATTACTATTCAATTTTCTCTTGCTTTCCTTTCCTAACTCCTTCCCTCTTTGCCTCCCTACTTCCTCTTTCTTTCTCCATAAATATGTATATATTATGTATGCTAAGAAAGGCATTTACTGAACAGATTTCATAGTGGCTTTCATGACAACATGCTGTATAGACTATGGGCATGGAGTTTACACTGATGTTCTGCTCAGTTCTGAATGTTCTCTTCACTAAGGTACAATAATATTGGCTTACAAACACACAAAATCTACAGTTTTTATAGAGTATGAGGACATGTAATTTGTTTTTAACTTGAATTTGTACTTATGATTTGTTCTATCTTTTCCATAACTGATTTTAGGTTTTTCTTTTTTTTTATTTATTTTTTACTAAATTTGATTCCTTTTATACTTTGAAGCCAAGTAATAAAGGTTAGCTCATATCTTCCAGGTTTAGCCTTCTTTACCTGCGGGATCCCTTTTCCCCCAAGATTCCTCATTTTACTAAACTTCTTTCCCAGCAATTCAATATGCAATTTTTTAAAAGCTAATTATTGTAAATTAAGAATGTTCTTAAATTCCCTTAATGATTCATGTTGAGGACTGATTTCCATAGAAAACCAAACCAGAGGCAAATTTGAATGCTAACACCTTGTTCAGAAATGTAATTCCAGGGAAGCTGGTCCGAGGGAAAATGGAAGTGAGGCTGAGATGTGGGAGAACCATTACAAAGGAAAGCGTGAAAGAGCCAGCCAGAACTTAATCAAACACTGATGAGTTATTATGTCTCAAAGAGCATGTTTACAAAGGCAGGCAAGAACATACCACACATTAAAACATTAAAACCATCAATGAAAGGGTTAAACTGAGAGACAATTATCTTTCTGGCTGTCTCCTGTCTCTTGATTTCACTTGCTCAATATTCACTGCACATAGATGAACTCCCAGGGAATTCTGAGTTGCATCATTTGATACCCTCATGGTCTCTCAACATGGTCTCTCAAGCTGAAGACTTTTTACAGTGTCATATTTCTTTTTTTTGTTTGTTTGTTTTATTTCTTTTTTTGTTTGTTTGTTTTCTTTTTTTTCTTTTTTACAAACCCTTGTGTCGAGGGCTGACTTTCAATAGATCGCAGCGAGGGAGCTGCTCTGCTACGTATGAAACCCCGACCCAGAAGCAGGTCATCTACGAGTGGTTTAGCACCAGGTTCCCCACGTACAGTGTCATATTTCATTGAAGGTTAGAAATAGTGGAAAGAGCTCCCAAGATCCAAGCACGTTTCTGGTCAACCTTTCATTCAGTGACAAGCTTGTGTAATTAAGGTCTCTCATCAATGGGCAGCGGGCACTTTTGTGAACCACTGACTCTCAATGGTATTATATGGACCGGTATGTCATAATAGGACAAACAAAAGTAGATGCTATTAAACTTGGCAAGTTTCTAGGCACAGGTAAGAGAGAAATTCAAGTACATGCTACTGAAACAACTGTGTCTTCATAGACAAATTCAGATATTCTCCAGGAAGCTTGAATGAAAAGGGATATATTTAAAAAGGCACAAAGAAGCAAGGTGGGGGAAGAGTGTTACCTATAGCCAGAAATTAAATGGATTTTTGGTGGCAAGGGAATAAACTACTTTTAATTTTTTTTTTTTTTTTGTAATGGCTCTATTTATTTACCTTTAAAATTTATTAGAGAAAACATGTAATATTGAAGTAAACTACTGATCAAAGCCAATAATAAGTAAAGAAGGAAGGTTTTCAGGAACCATCTATATATCTCAATGATCAATCCCTAAAAACTACAGGGTTCAGCTGTTGGAAAATACATAGTTCCAAAAGTAATTGCATTGGTGAAAAAAATTGATACATGTAGAATTTATGGATAAACATTATGATCATAAGTGTTGAAGAAATTGATAGACATATGATAATATAATCATAACCTGTAAAAATATACCTTTAAATAATAAAATCTCAACTCCCCCTCTATATGGTATAGTTCACAGATATCCATCACCAAATATGTTATATATTTTCTGCTAAACATTATTTTTAGACTATTTTAAACTTGAATTTTGAAAGTAAGTATAAAACTTACACTTTGAAAAAAATCATTCATTTTGCTTTACTCACTGACCATATAAATTTAATGTTAAACTAAAATAACATTAGTCCAAAATCCATGGCATATCAAGCAGGATAGTGGCAAAATCTCACAGGCATATTGAACTTGTGAGAAATGCAGTACATATCCTGGGAAAAATAGTGGGTGAAAGAGATAAAGGGGAATATAATAGAAATAGTATGGGAGACTCTGCCTTTCCCAATTTTCAACAATGCTGGAATGTATATAAGATATGAGCTATTATTCTGCTCTTTTATCTGTCAGGCATCTCTAATAGAATAAATATCTTCCTTTACTGAATGGTTGAATCCCAACTTTATCATTTACTAGCTATGTGACCTTGGGTAATTCTCACCTCATATATTGAAATTAGAACCCAATGTGTATAAGATGTGACTTATACTATAACAATAAATCTATATTGCAAAAACACCCAAATTAACAAGTAGACATATTTATGAAATTCTTACATATTTCTAGGTCTTAAAGTTAGAGAGTGATATTTTGGTGTCTGGCTGATTTGGCCATTTTCCCATTGGACCTAGGGTAGACATCTTCCCTGAGCAATAGCACTAATCAGTTTTTTAGACATAAGCCATCTTGAGGATCATCAAAATCACTCATTCATTCAGCAAAATTTTTTTAATACCCAGTTGCAACATTTTTTTAATAATTATGGATACAATGATGAATTAGACAAATTCCAAACTTTAGTGAAATCAAAGTTCTTTTATGGTCAAGATTAAATTAACAAGATGATTTCAAATAGTTTATTGTAGGAAAAATATATAATATACTGTCTAAATTGATCATTTTTAGTAGAACAGGCTATTAATAATCATGCTCTGTTAAGAGACATAAAGCAGGACTTTGGAAAGTTTGTAGAATGCTTCATACTGATAATGAGACTTCTCAATCTGTGTGGCTCATTGAAAATTCCTTTGTGTACTTCACAAGATTATTTTTCACAAATAATTAGAAAAATTGATACAAAGTAACTTTATAAACCAAAAAAGAATTATATAAACATAAGCTCTGCAGTTGCAGAAGTTAGTAGTTATTTAGTTATGTTTAAAGTAACTCTTCACTAACCACCAGTTTCAGTAGAATCTTGCAATGTTAACTTCTAGAAAATAAACTTAATTTTAAAGTCAAGAAAGAAATTTTATTCCCCAACAGAGTAATAGAAAAATCAAGTTTAGTGTCAAAAGGACATAGTGAGGAATTTATTTGTTTGTTTGTTTGTTTTTTGTTTATTAGTAATATTATTGAAATAATGAAAATGATCTAATAATGATTGAAGTGATCAATGCACAACTATGTGATTATAGCAAATACCATTGATTGTACATGTCGGATGAATTGTATGATTATTAATATGGATCAATAAAATTGATTTGTTAAAAAAAAGTACACAGAATTAGGAGCTGGCATAGCTCAGTGATTGAGCACATGCTTCCCATATATGAGTTCCTGGGTTCAATCACCAGTACCTTCTAAAAAAAAAGTACATGGAAGTGGATAAATAAAAGTAATGATAATATAAGTATAAAAAACTATAAATAATAATTATTAAGTCCTTACTAAGAAGGCACTATTATATTTTTACATATATTAACTTATATGTTCTGTAAATCCTACAAGAAAAATACTGTTTTCCTCATTTTCAGATGAGAAAAGTAAAGCACTGAGGAGTTAAGTAATGGATCCAAGCTCAGATGTCCAGAAAGCAAGAAGTTTTGAACCCATGTAGATTAACTTTACAAGCTGTGCTCCTAAATACTATGTTTTGTCACTTTCTGGAAATAAGGAGATCTTCAAAGTATTTTATTTAATGAATTATTTCTGAAGCCATTAAGAAAGTTTATACCAAGTAGTAAGACTTTGTGACATTTACTTATTTATTATTATTATTAATACATATATACTTATCCTTAATGATCCAAGATTCTGCAGGTCATAGTGATATACCAAGAACTGGGTAGAAATATAGCATCTCAACAGTGCTGCTGTCAACTTGGGTGGGGGAAGGAATGGCTGGATGATGGCTAGAGGACCCGAACAGTAGAGATAAAATATTTTTAGACAGAGAAAGATATTTGAATTGTAAAATGTTAATATATAGGTAATATAGACAAAGGATAGAGGAAACCATTTTCAACTTCAAAGGAAGTGAAAAGAAAGAAAAAGAAGCTCAGCACAGGAAGATCATTTGCAGTCATTCTTCACAAAGTAAAAGCCTTTTTTTAATTTGGCAATTTAGGTCACCTGCTGGCCAGCCTTAACCTTTCCCAGATGTTCTAATATGCATATCCCATATACTTAGATATGCAAAAACAGTTAGCTTTTATATTCAGAGGTATGCCCAACATAAAGTAGACAACCCCTATGGCTACTTATTAGACTGATCTGACTTGTACTTCTTTTATTAACATGATTGAACAATGAGAATCAACAGAATTTGGAGAAATCCAAAAGCTTACTGAAAAATAATGAAAATATAAAACAGCAATTGACCATAGGAGGGACAAGAAGTAATTAAAACAGCTCTACAAATTTCTTCAAAATAGTCAAAGTGAAAATTTCTTAAGAAACAAAAGCACATTGTTATTTTGGGGCTCCTTTTAGTTGAACAATCAATATGCCCTGCTTATACAGTTCAAATTTGCTAATTAAATACAGAGATATTTCTTTTATTGGATATTTTTAATTCTCTGACAAAATATCTGCAGTGTGATACAACAGGTGGAAATTGACTTTGATAATTACAGAGCATTATGCAATTTTGAATGCTGTTGCCACAAGACTGTGTGACTTTGGGCATGAAGTGAAGAAATGATATAATGATAAACATGTATTTATTATAAAGCACCCAGTTTTGCAGTTATCTACCTTTTCAAAAAATAGCAAATTTTTGGAAACTTACTGAATTATATTTTATCTTATCAGATGTTCAAATGTGGTTGCCTAGGTAGAAATTTTATAAAGAGATGTGGTCCAGTTCTCAACTTAAAAATTCCCCTCAAACACAATACTATAAAAATGATGTAGACTGCTTTGCTTAATCATTTTTCTCCCTTCCTTCTTAGGGAATCTACCCATATAATATGCATGGTTCTGTAAAATAATTTAATCACTTAATAGACTCTCAAATGGAAAGTTATACTTCCATTCCATGTAAACATCTGGTAAAAGCACTATATCAGGGCACAAGAGACTTAGTCTTTTCTGCCCCCTGTTATTTATCAGATTATTCCCTAAGATTACATGTTCCCATCTATGACACAAAAGACATGGGATTACATAATATCTGAAGACCCCCTTCAGATTCTGATGGTGTATGACTCCTGATTCTCCATTAATTTGGGAATAAAAATGCTATAGTCACATACTTGTTTGACTCCTCTCTGCCTTCCCTGCTCTACTGGATAAATTGAAAACATGGAAAAATATAGTATTAAGGAAATCCATTGCTATTTCTGTGCATTAGTTCCTTCTCTGTTAAATTTCGATAATGATAACACCTCCTTGCAAGGTAATTGTTTGAATTAAATGATTTAATAAAAATGAAGTTCTTGAAACAGTGCTAGAAGGTAATCCACATTAAATAATTGATTTTAAGCCACCTTCTACCATTACTAAACATAAGATCTCATCTCCATCATCCTTATTATCACCCTTATCATCATCCTCATCGTAGTCATAACAAGAATAAAATCAAAGGCAACCTTTTTGCATGTGCCAAATTAAATTCTTTAAAAGTAAATATTTCTTATTTTATTCCATGAACAAAATTATTATTATTATTTTATGTCTATTATCTACAGAGTGAAATCCAATATCGTTCACAGAGTATTCAAGCATCTGACATTCAGTGCCTGTCATAAGAACATACTTTAATTTCCACAGCCCCTCATAACAACTGTCTTATACAAGTAGATAAGACAGCTCTTCACTTCCCAGGCATGCCCTGCTCATTTGCCACTCTACCCTTTAGTTGATTTCCCCACATTAGAATGACCTCCTTCATGCTATGCCCCATTCCAATCCTACCAATGCTCCCAAGGTCATGTTATACTTCATTAAATTCAGGGAAACTCTCTGATCTACTCCAATATTTAACACTTCTATATTTCCCTAAAATCATTCCATTTCTGACACTGAATGGACACTTAATTGTGTTTGCCTTGTTTGAATATTTTTTATTTCTCAGTTGCTTTGCTTCAAGGCATGAAAGAAAATGTAAACATACGGGGTCAGTAATTATGTCTTGTATCTCTTCTAGTTTTCCCAGTGTTTGAAAGAGAGAGACTGTAAAGATAGACCCTAGCTCAGAACAGAGCTCTGGTATTTCATTGCAAGATTATTCACTTCCTTGAATTTTCTTTTTCTTTATTCCATCAAATGAATACTGTAGTACTTAACATACAGGACTACTGCAAAATTCAAAGAAAATTGCATGTATGAAACTCAATGCTCAAAGAAATACTAGTTCCTGCTGCCTCTCCCTTGGGAACCCCATAAGGTTATGAATATAGTAGGTACCCAAAACATTCAAGTAGTAGTAGACTTAGTCTTTAGAAAAATGATTTTGGAGCTAGTTAGGTTCCTGGCTCCAAAATCTACTTATAGCATGATCTTGGGCAAACTATGTAACTTCAATTTCTTCATCTATAAATTGGGTAATACTTCAACTCCAAGGTTTGTTGTAAAGATTTGATAGATTTATTTATGTAACAAGCTTAAGATAGAACCTGGTACATATTAAGATTAAACATTTAATAAATATGTATTATCATACTACTACACATTTTGTTTTATTTAAATACAAATTAAAAGCATTATGATAGGCCATATTTCTTATTCTAATTAAAAGTTTTAAATAGCTTACTAAAATACATGTTTTCAAAATGGATAAATACAGCTCAGTAGATAAGACACAACATAGCTTTCCTGCTGTGAACAATCTGTCTTTCTTGCATGCATACTGGACTATTTTATACCAGAGAAGTGTTTGCTCATAAGGCAAAATCATTTCTCTGTTGGTGAAGGCTGAGCTGCAACCCATAACCGTGCAGGTAAACTTTTTGCTTATTCCAGTTATTTAAAACTTTTGTTTTCTCTCTCTCCTTTGGATTCATTCACCCTACCTGATTTAGATAGATGTTCAGATCTTCCCAGTCCCCAATTCTATGATTGTCCTTTATCAGAAATAACCATTCTCGAAATTAAACTTAGAAGAAAGAAACATACATCATAGATATTAGATATAGGGGAAGTCCAGAAAAATTTGACAAATTTATTTTCATTTTCTTTGTGTTCTGCTCTTTTGTTTTTGAATAATTTTATATTCATCCCCTTTATGGAAAGTCTGCCTCCTGATCTGCTGGGCCAGTAAATTCATCTTCATCTGCTGCTTTTCTCCATCATGGGATATGAAGGGATACTGATATGAATAAATTTTTGAAACTCTAAAACAAAGCAAAACAAGTGAATGTTGTAATATTTGACTATCTGTTGAGAGATAAGATGCTCTCCCAAGAAGATAATGCACAAATGTAAAGTTCACTGTATCTATTGGTTTATTATAATTGGGAAGTAAAGCAGAAGCATTTCCAGAATAGCAAAATTAATGATTCTGGATTATTTACATTCAACGTTTTCTGAAAAGGGTTACATCATAAATAAAAGTAGAATAATTCAAATATTCTTTTCAAGGAAAATTATTAGTGCATTTATAAACTGATTTAAATTATCAGCTGCTTAACTCACCAGAGAAATTCTTTATAAGCTGAGGCTTCCAACCTAGGACAAAGTCAGAATTAAAAAATTAAAAGTTATGTACAATAATAAGTCTCAAATTGCATGTCTTAAGACATGAGAGAATTCTTATGAAGTCTATCAATAGAGAGGCATATGGTAAATAGACCAAATAAGTTGTGAGAGTGTATATACATATATATCTTTTCTTTTTGGTATCAAATTGGTATTCAAAGTGAATTCCAAGTAAACTAATTATATAAATAATTCTCAATATCTTTGATGATTTAGATATTTCTCTCAGTAAACATTGACAAGGATTTAGACCATAGTTTAAATTGTCCCTAAGTAAATTATTATTTTTCCTTATTGCATCAGAATTCAAGTTATGGATATTAAAGATGAGAAATTTGGAATATAAGAAAAAGATTTATGTGATTTTAAATATGAGGATATGGAGGGAGGCTGAATTGAGTTGAAATTGGGACCACAAAAGAACTACATGGCCATGGTTGGAAGTCCAAAATGTGGACTAAAGCTTTCAGATATACTTTTTCCCAGAAAAGTATGCTTGTTAAAGTATGGAAATTTCTAGTTCATGTAAACAAAAGATTTATTTTCTTTATAACTACTCTTTAAGTGTCTCCCATGGTTTCTCTTCTTGGGTGTGCAAGTAGCTTACAAAGCTATCTATAGCCAATGTCTTTCTAAAACTATATTATTTTTTTCTGATTAAAATTTTTATGTATGTGTATTATAGAAATTTAGGAAATAAAGAGAATTAGAGCAAAAATAAAATGGTCTTATTAATTTATTTTTTAAAATGCTTACTGTGACCTACCTTTAAATGTTGAAGACTGAACTGGATGAAAATCAGTGGAAAGAGAGCATTTCGTGGTGGACATGGTCTTTGCCCTCAGTAAGAGGACAAACTAAAAGAGGATACAGATAATAAACAGGAAACAAATAAATGATTATAAAGAGTATATTCAAAAGGAATGCATCAGAGGCTGTTAGTCTTTCCCTTTAAGATTTATAGAGACTTTATAAAATAATAAATGTTTGACTTTTTATGTTATACAGATACTCAGTTTTTGGGTGTCTTTTGAATTTGTCTTCATCTAACTCTACAAATAAATTTTATTTTCTCATGTTTTACAGCTAAAAATTCTCATCCTTAGGTCTAAACCTGGAATGATATGGTGAATTAATTTTTTTTAAAATTATTTTGTCTTTATTGTCTACCTGAAAGCTTATCAGATAATTCCATTTACCACTGAAATTGCTTTTAACAATGAACAGGTATCTATGAATGGATCTATTTTTACAGATTTTTAAAATTCAGGAACATTTTAAGGCTTTAGATTTGCATGCTCTGGCTTTTAATTTATATGCTTAAATACTCATTTTCAGAAAGTTATTTTAATGAGCATTTCTTTTACTCTATTTGTTTTAAAATTTACCCATATAAAAATTTATGATACTCATAATATATGCAATTTATATTCTGCTATATTAACTATAATCTCCCTAAATGTTTTCATATTTTCCCTTTCTTTTCTAATTTGATAGAGCTTCTCAAGTTCTCAACATTTGATTTTCAGCAATTTCAATTTTGTTTTTAATGCCATCAAAGATAATTTTAATTTTATTATTTACTTTTTCCTCATGATTCTTCCAATTTTTCCATTCCAGTGTTTGACATCCCTTTTTCTTTTAATATCAGCTTTCACTTTTCAAAACTTCTTGCTACAGTTTTGTAGAGACATCTTCGTTCAATCTATTGAGGATCTTTTTTTTTTTCTCTTTCCCAAAGGAATGAATATTTACAATTCTTTTCTTCCTATATGGTTCCTGATAATATTTAATGTTTCTTTCAAAGTCATTTTTCCCCATCTTTCTACTTCAAATTAAAATGTCTTTAGTGTTTGTCAAACAACAGGTTATTTGCATATTCCTCAGTTATACTCTCTATCTTTCTGAATATCATTGAAGTCTATTCTCTGACCTATAACAGTAACTTAGATTTGTATGCATATCTCCTTGCCTGTGTGACTTTGTCTACTTGGTTTTCATGATGAAGCTTTGTTTGGCTGAGACGTATGCTCTCCAATGAACCCTTGGGCTCAAGTGTCTTTGCCTTATTCTAAACATTTATTTCATATTGTCAGTGCTGAATTAAAATAAATGACTAATTTCTCCTTTGTTGTCTCCAAAACCACCCACAGAATGTACCCAAATATGTGTTAATATTAATAGCTAACATTCATTGAATGATGGCCATGTGCCGTTATATTACTGTTCTAATTTACTGTTCATTTAACACTCAGGCTAATACTAGGGGTAGGTACCATTATAATTTGCTAGTAAGAGGTGCGAAGACTGAAGTACAGGAGTTGAGAACTTTCCCAGGGATACAAAGGCAATAGAGGTGAGTCTAGCATATTAACACAGACAATGTGATTTCAGAGAGTACACTCTCACTACACTCTATTCCTCATAGAGAATCTACCACAGACTTCAAGAAATGAATAGGTTTTGGATCATAATAAAATACCATAAAGCTCTGGACTGTTTAGACATTTCTTACAAATGTCTTACATTTACCATTGTACTCTGTGTACCTAAACATCTAATCCCCTCACTTTATTATGCAGATCTAATTAACTTTTACCTCTGCCTACCTCCGGGTTTACTTTCACTCCACCATATTAAATTTAATCAATTATAGACCACTCTATTCAGAATATTAAAAATTTGGAAAATTTTGAATTTCAATCATCTATTATTTTATAAGACAAAAGTGACTAACATTTGTTTGTTTTAAATATTTTTTGTTTTTTCATATTTTTTGGAAATAGTGAATATTTGAGAAATTGCATCAGCAATTTTTTTTTTTAAGATTTTATTTATTTATTCATTTACCCCCCCTTGCTGCTTGTGCTCGCTGGGTCAGCTAACCATGCCATGCGGGCGGGCTTGCCTTCACCAGGAGGCCCCGGGAACCGAACCCGGGGCCTCCCATATGGTAAACGGGAGCCCCACTGATTGAGCCACAGCCACTTCCCCAATTTTTTTTTTTTTATTTAGGATCTCATTTCTTCATTTCCTTAATTGTAGCTGTAAATCTTAATTTCTTCAAGGCTAGCTTAATAACCTAAATCTGCCATAAGTTATATTGTTAAAACTCCATCCTTTTTCCTAATTTAAAATGCAATCTCTTTCCTTAAAGCTGAAAATTTACAGGAGAATTTTGCATATATTTATATGTTCCAGAAATAAACAATCAATTTGATACAATCACAATATTATATGTTCAGCCTAGAAATAGTTCATTTCTGATGTAAACTTTATCAAATCAATCAGTGGCCCCTATGGTTTCATGGAACATACACTTAATTGAGAGGAGACACATTTTCTACCATTAACTAACTAAATGAGAAAGACACTAAAATTCTGTGAGATAACTTCTTTTATAAAACTAGAACTATTGCAAACCTATAAAATCTTTTAAATTATGATATAAATGTCTATAAATAATAAGGAAATAGGCAAGCTAGGTAAATCTTTGTACAAAAATTAAACAGATTGTATCTTACATAGGAAGAAAAAACTAGAAAATGAGAAAAGAGTTTCCACTTACAAAAGCAAGAAAACTATAAGATAATGATAAATATATTTTATAAGAGAAGCTTTGGTTCAAAGAGAAGAAAGCCCTTTAACCTTGTTTAAAACCATATAATAAGCACCAACAAATCAAACTATATATCAAAGATTTGGATAAGGATGTAATGTTTAAAAAAAAAAAAACACAGTTTCCTGCATTAATATATGAATTCAATGCACTTCCAATTAAAATCCCAGGATTTATTTTTTTTAATAAAATAAACATAAAAATTTATATGGAAGAAAAAATGCCCAAGAAGAGGCATTAAATGTGTCTTTATTAGTTGCTCTAGTCCTCGCTTATATTTATTAGGAAACAATTTAGGAACTTTTGCAGATACATGAGGCAGGATAGAATAGGGACTTAAAGGAGGGGGAGGAGAAAACCTAATGAGCTACATATCGTCATCTGGGAAAAGATACTGAGGTAACAACCTGCTGATTCACCAAATAAGTTATCAGAAGGCAATTCACAACATCCACTCAGTAGCTGCATTATAGGAATGCCACTTGCAACATTCTCACTTTACATGGTTCATCCAAGAAGCACTGCATTGGGTTAAACACCAAAGTCTACTGCAATACAGTTCCTGAAAACTCTGTTATGGAAGAAGTTATTCCTGTCATCTGAGAGAAATACCTCTGAGGCCAGCACTCTTTCTAATTTCTCTTTTAAAGAAGCAAGAAAGTTAAATGTTTTTCTTTTTACTTCATTGGATAGCTGCAGTAACTCCCACAAAAGTTTACAATGCCTAAGGCAAGCTTTTAGTTGTAGCAGCTCCAAGGAAAATATTATTACCAATCTAGTCCAAAAGGGCTACTAAGCTCAGATTATCCAAGTGCAAAAACAAACCACTGGGCCAATTAGTAAAACTGCAACTCACTCTGAATTGAAAAATAGGGAGCAGGTGGAGGATGTGGGTTGGTCATGAGAGCTAGGTAGATGTCATCTTTACAAACATAGGTGGAATAGGATTCAATTAGGAGAATAGAGATTTAGTTATGAAACATGGAAGAAGGAGGATTCATGCCAGAAAAGATGTGTGAAGGCTATAAGGCAGGTTATGTTTTTTTTTGTTTGTTTGTTTTTTAAGTTTGAAATGGTTTATTATATAGTAAATGGATACTTGAAATAGATACTTACATTAAAGCATTTGGATCAAATAAGAGACCTAAACATCTTAATTCCTCTACATTCAAATCCCATCTATATCTACAAGTAATTCACATTTTCTTTAGTTTACAATACTACTTTTACAAATAAAGACTTAAAATAACATTTAAAACATTTCCAGTCCTTTCTTCAAAATTTTAAATTCTTGATTGCTATATGCATTCTAGAATGATGTCATTACCATTTACATTTCTGGACTCTGTACTATTTTACACAAGCATGATTTTAAAAGGAATCTTCCATAGTAACTGCTTTGAGGTGTTAACAGAAAGGGAAAGAACACATTGTGCCTGGAGCAGAGAGAGCAAGGTGAGAAACAATCAGGGAAGTGACAGTAAGCCAGAACAGGTAAATTCTTTCTAGTGAAATTGCAAGATTTTCAGTTGTGATTTTATCTGACTTATGATTTAATAAAATTTCATTGTTTTAAGTTAATAATCAGATCTCTTTTGTCTTCTTTCATATATCTAGAGATATTTATCAAAATCATCACTTTTTAAATTGAAGTTTCTGAAAATTATTTGAAGTTATACAACAGCAACTTCAGAAAGTCAACTTAATATTAGTAAAACAGTTAAAATGTCTAAGAGCACATAAAATCGGAAGGAATTTCACCATGCCTACACAAGATCAAAACAGAAAGTTGCAGCAAAAACTCTGCTGGGAAAATTTTGCAAAATTCTGTTCATCAAACATTTATTGGACTGCAAAAGCTTGAGGAAATGGCATTCAGTATTAGATTTTTCTTGTGCTGAATATTATGTTTTCTTTTCTTCTTGAAAAAATATAACCCAAATCCATAATGAGAGGTTGTATATTCAATTAACAAAATTGTTTAAATTTGAGTGATGACGGATCAGATATGAATCTGTCATTATAGTCTAGACAGAAAATTTTTTTCAGTATTTCAAGTCTTTGATTCACAGATTCATGAAACAATTGAGGAATTACATTGGATCATGATTTCTCTAGCTAGTTCTTAGGAGTAAATCAACTACTTAACAATAAGAAAGTCCCTGGGAAAGGTAAAGGACCATTAAGAAGCTAGCCTTGCTATGACAACAAACAGGTGATGGGAAAACAAGGGAAGGAAGGAGATAAATCTCGTCAAAATGTGTAATTCTTCATCACTCACTTGGACTACACAAATTGTTTAGATGATGTTCTAGACAACAGTTTTAATCCCCCATGGACCTCCTTAACTTTCCTTAACTTTAATATGTTTTGAAAATTTTAATGTTTCATTTTTCCTGAGAATCCACCACCAATCTGTTCCATACCTTCCTCATGGCATTTTTCACTTCCTTATTCCTGAAAGTGTAAATCAAAGGATTGAGCAGAGGAGTTAGGATGGTGTAAAATATCGCCACAATTTTGTCAAAGGAGAAAGCAGATGGTGGTCGTGCATACACAAAAATGCATGGGACAAAGAACAAAATCACAACAGCAATGTGAGATCCACAGGTGGAGAGGGCTTTCCGCTGCCCTTCAGAACTGTGGATTCTCAGAGACAACAAGATGACACCATAAGAGAAGAGCAACAAGGAGAAGTTTATAATGCAGATAAACCCACTGTTGGCGACCACCAAAAGGCCAAGGATGTGAGTGTCAGTGCAGGCAAGCTCCAACAGTGGGTACAAGTCACACATGAAGTGATCAATGACATTGGGACCACAGAAAGGCAGCTGGAAAGTAAAGAGAATTTGTATCACAGAATGCAGGAAACCCCCTGTCCAGGCTATACCCATTAGAATGCCACAGAGCTTCCAGTTCATGATAGAAGGGTAGTGCAAGGGCTTGCAAATAGCCACATAGCGGTCGTAGGCCATAGCTGTGAGCACAATCACCTCTACCCCAGCAAAGAAATGTTCAGCAAAGAGCTGGGTCATGCATCCCTGGAAGGAGATGGTTTTCCTCTCATAGAGGGAGTCTACAATCATCTTTGGGGCAATGACAGAGGAGAAACACGCATCCAGGAAGGATAGGAAGGCCAGAAAGAAGTACATGGGGGATCTCAGAAGTGCTGGGCTGCTGACAATCGTCACCACAATTAGAAAGTTGGCCCCAAGGGTTGCAATGTAGCCCATCAAAAATACAACAAATATTATTTTCTGAATATTTGGATTCTGTGAAAGCCCCAGGAGGGTGAATTCAGTTACAAAGCTTTGGTTTCGCATGATTTCCAAGGAAAGGATGAAAGCTCCCAAAAGGGACAGGTGGAATATGCAGTTATAAGGAAGAGAAATACATCTCCGACCAGTTTATGGTATTATCATAGTCATCAGCAGGTTTGCATTTTTCTTTTAAGTGCTTCTTTGGTCATTAAGAACACAAACATTGTTGAAGTTGGTAGTGGGAGGTTAAGCAGAATTGGGATGGAGATTAGTTATTAAGCACTTTAAAATAGCTAGAATTACCTTGTGGGGGGAAGCAAAAGAGCCATATTTGGTTGGGTGACAAATAGTTTTTGTCTCAAATGCCAACTCTGCCCATTTAGTATAGGCTTCCTGAACTGAATTGTTGAGAAGAATTCTGAAATCACATCCTTGTGCTGAAGAAGGAAGATCTGCAATTTATTAGTGAGGCTTGCCTTTAGCATTGAATGGGAACAAAAGTGACTTTCACATTCAATTATTTCACTGCTGATCAGGAGACAGCATTATCTAGAAATAGAAGAAGAAATAATAGCACACAGCTCAAGAGGCACTTGAAAATCAAGTCATCTTAACTGATGACTTAAAGTGAACTGATTGATCCCTTATCATAGAGAAAGATGCATGGGGAAATACTTAGTTATAAGCTTCCCACATAATAAATATGCCTTAAATATTGAGTTGCTTTTGTTTTCATCCATCATTTAAAAAGGAGAACTAGACCTTATAAAATTATCAATACCTCACAATGTCATGATGACTAATAAATAATGCAAGTAAAGCAATTGCTCAGTTTCTATGCCTAGGAAATAATTCATGTTATGTAATATTATCTCCATTTTACTGTTAGTGTACTCATGCTTTAAGATGTTCAAGTTAAACAAATACAGATGTTATACCTGGCATTTGAGCATAGTACCTCTAGCTATAACATCAAGTTCCTTCCACTGGATCAAGAGGAAAGGGTGAGAATGTTTATATTCTACAGTCTCTACCAAACGCTACATGTTAAAGCCTTCTGATTCCTTTAGTCATTTATGAAGGAAGCAACTTGGTGAAGGAAACAGCAAATGATTTAGAATCAGAAGGTAATAGCCCCATTACTTAAATATAAAAATTGGCAACAACATCATAAGAAAGGAGAAGAAACATGTTGATTATAAGCCAGGTCTTAAGACTCTGTTATTTGCAAATTATTTCTATGATGAAGCCCAAACTGATCAAGTATAACTCACCAAGGCATATGTTTCCAGTTTACATGACTTTATTGTAAAGTACATACATTCATATATAGCTTATATGTTCATCTCACAGGATTATGATGAAGGTCAAATTAAAAAATGTGATGAAATTTCATATAAATAAGTGCCCTTACAAATTGAAGTTATTATCCTTTCACTTTAAAAGCCAGCTGTTTTATCCACAAGAAGTTTTTCCATGTGTCATGCAAATAATTACTTCAAATTTTCACTTCATTTTCCCAGCTTTGAAGGATTGTGTCATGCTCTGTACATAAACAAAAATTTACCAGTTAAATACCTTATATAATTATATGGTTGTTAAATAGATGAATAAAAGAATAGTGAGTTTTAGAGTAATTTATTTATTATGTGATTTTAATAAATTATAATAGTGGGATTTATAATAAAATATTCATTACATGATTTTTACAAATGCCAATTAGAATTAATAAAAACAATTGGCAATGCTTAATTAAACTAATGAATATACAATTGTTTGTGTCAATGTATGTCTATATGTTTGCTTTAAAACAACAACTTCTCCACTTCCATTATGTTTCTAGGGTTCTTGGTATTTGAGAAATGTGTCCAAACTATAAACTACATACAATCTTTCACCCAGAAAACAAAGTATAAAACAAACCCAATAAGGTCATTGGGTCAATTATATTCCTTTATTAAAATGCAAGAAATATAAATATACAATCCAGTGGTGAACAGCTTAGCCTGGAGTCAAAGCAGGAGAGACAAAGAAGTGAAATTAGTAAGAATATGAACTCTAGAATCACACAGACTAGGTTTCAAATCCACACTCTTCTATTTACTTGTGTGACTGGAAAAAAAGTTTCTTAAAATACTCAATGCCTCAATTTCTACTTCTGTAACATGGGTATAATAAGAATGCTAACTGATAGGGTTTTTATCAGAATCAAATGAGAAAATACACATAAAATCATTAATACAATAAGAAACAGAATTTCACAATGAGTGGTGAGATAAAGTCCCTAGAATAATTGAAACTAAACAGAAAATGCCAACATTTATTCACCTTATTACTACTGCCTTACCATCAACATGACTAAGTGCTTTTGTTCATATTTTTATTAATTTATAAATGTAAAATATCTTATTTGGTCATAGTGTAGAGATAGCATTTAAAATGCACAGCACTCTTAAATGAACTTAATAATCACTGACTAAATTCTTGTGGTCCTCACACCCACAGGCATTCACTCCTATTAGATAAGATTATTTGTACAAAGAAACCAAATATAGTGGGTGGTGGGGAGGAAAACCAAATGTCTTTATTGATGTAATTGTTAAATATTTCTTAAGCCCTTCACTTCCCTCACCTGTGGATTTCTAAGAGAAATATACACTTAGAACTAAAATAGCCATTAGATATAAATGAATGAATCTATTTTTTCAGAAATAGGAATTACCAAATTATTGGTGAAACTGCAACAATGGAAAGTACTGTGTCCTAGAGTTTATGATCAAACAGTTTATGATTTCAAGTCATTTAAAAGGAAATGTGTTAATGTGGATTGGAATCTGAAACAGAAAAGGTACAATAGTGGAAAAACTAACAAACTGAACAAAATCTGGAGTTTAGCCAATAGTAATGTAACAATGTTCATTTTATAGTTTTCATGAATGTACCTATAGTGATGTAAAATGTTAACATAAGGGGAAATTGAGTAAGAAATAATGGAAACTCTCTATAATATCTTTCCTACTTTTCTGTAAATCACAATTACTCAAAAATTTAAAATTTATTAAAAACAAAAATTTAGGTAATTATTCAGTTTTTGCTATCAAAAAGATAGCAATCTATTTTGATATATAATAAAAATAATTGAAAACAGGGACTCGAACAGTTATTTGTACACCAATGTTTATAGCAGCATTATTCACAATAACCAAAATGTGGCAACAACCTAAGTGTACATTGTTAGATTAATGGGTAAACAAATGTGGTATATAAACACAATGGAATATTTTTCAGATGTAAAAGTGAATGAAGTTCTGATACATGCCACAACATTGTGGAACCATAAGTACATCATATTGAGTGATATAAGACAGACACAAAAGGATGACAAATATTGGAACGAGAACACCAAGATGGTGGTGTAACATATTTCAGGTTTCTATTTCTCCATAAAATCTTTGAACAACTAGAAAAATCAGGCACAGCCATCATACTCAAAACTCTAGAACACTGTTAAAGGATTGCAGTAACTGGGTGTACGCAAAATCATGAAAATGCAGCTTTAAAAATCATAGGAGAAGCTTATGGTTCTTTTAAAGACCCCTCCCTCAATTCCTCCCTGGCATTGTATGGAGGGCACCTACACTCCAATTATGGGTCAATAACCCTGTTCAAATACAGAATTTGAACAATACTATAAAGGAAATAGAATAACCATTTACATGTCAGGCTAATCTTCTTGATAGAGAACTAAACTGTGAAGGAGAGCAACAGCCAATGCAGAGACAGATTGCAAAGACTGTGAAAAGTGATTTTGCTTCTGGCACTCAAGGAAATCTCTATCATATCATTAGCTACAAACAAACTAAGGAACAGACAGCTTAGAAATTAAATCCCAGAGTTAACACAATAAAATATTAAATGTACAGTGTGCAAAAAAAAAACTACAAGACAAAGAAATAGGAAATGATGGCCCATCCAAAAGAACAAGATAAAAATTAAGAAACCATCAATGAAGAATACCAGACTTCAGGAAAATCATAAAAAGAGTTTAAAATAGTGAACTCCAGTAAATTCAAAGAGACAAAGCAGTAGGATATCAGGATAATAATGAATGAACAATATGATAATCTCCATAAATAGATAAAATTTTAAAAAGGAACCAAAATGTAATAACAGAGTGAAAGACTGCAGTAACTGAAATGAAAAATTCCCTGGAGGCTTTTTCATTTCACTGACAAAATGAGCTGGCCTATATGAATCAGAGAACTCAAAGACTAGACAATTGACATTATTAAAGGTCAGGATCAGAATGAAGAAAGACTGAAGAGAGCCTAAGATATCTGTGGGACTCTGTTGAGCACACCAATATATATTATGAGTATCACAGTAGTAGAAGAAAGAAAGAAAGGGATAGAAAGAATATTCAATATATAATGAAAGAAAACTTCCCAGATTTAATGAAAGAAATGAATATACACATCCAATAGACCCAGCAAAGCCCAAGTAAATTAAATTTGATGAGAACCACGCTGAGGCACATAATATTCTAAGGTTAAATTGCCAAGGACAAAGACAGAGTTCTGAATGGTGCCAGAGAAAAGTAACATGTTATATACAAAGAAGACTCAATAAGATTAAGTGTTGATTTCCCATCAGAAACCATGGAGGCAAAAAGTTAGTGTTCAAAATATTTAAATTGTTGACAGAAAACAATTGCCAACCAAGAATTGTATAAATATCAAGACTAGCTGTCAAAACTTGGGAATAGATTAAGACATTCCCAGATAAACAAAAGCTGAGGGAGTTCATAAAAACTAGACATTCCCTAGAAACAATGATAAAGGGAGTCTTTCAGACTTAAAGGGAGAAGCATTAGACCATGCATTGAAGTTGAATGAAGAAATAAAGACATCTAGTAGAAGTAACCATAAATGGTCATTATAAATGCCAGTAATATTGTATTATAATTTTTGTATATAACTACACTTTTTACTTCTTACATTTTCTAAAATGCAAATAATTAAAAATTATTGATAAATCCGAGGCTTTCAACACACAATTTATAAAGAGCTAACTTTAAACAAATACAACAAAGAGGTGGGGGAGGTGGAGGGATATACAAACAATGTTTGTGTATGCTATTCATTGCAATTTAGTATAAAATCAAATGTGTTTGTTATAGATTTCAGATGTTAAATTTAAGCCCCATGGTAACCATAAAGATGATACTTGAAAAATATATGCAGTGGAAGTGAGAAGGTTTTCCACATTATAGTACAAAAGACAAATAAATATGAAAGTAGGCATTAACAGAAGAATTGAGGAACAAATATATATAAAACTTTAAAAACCTGTAAACCAAATGGCAGAAAAAATTCCTTCATTTTCACAAGACACTTTAAATGTGAATGGATTAAACTTTCTACTCAAAAGGCAGAGATATGCAGAATATATTTTTTTAAAAAACTGAGCCAACTATATGCTATTTAAAAGAGACTCGCCATAAATTCAAAGACACAAGTAGGCTGCAGATGAAAGTATGGAAAATATAAAAGAAGATGTCTCAAGGGAAGTTACAAAATGCTAGAGGTGAAAGAAAAAAAAAGCACAACATACCAAAAGTTATGGGTTGCAGCAAAGATAGTGCTCAGAGGAAAATTTCTCTCTCTAAATGCTTATGTTAAAAAAGAGAAGAAAAATCTCAAATATGAGAACTAACCTCATAATTGTATGATCTAGAAAAAGAAGAGCAAACTGGACCATAGGCATGTGGAAAGAAGGAAATAAAGATTAGTGTAGAGATAAATGAAATAGAGAATATACAAACAAAAGAAAAAAATCAATGATATCAAAATTTGTTCTATGAAAATCTATCAACCTTTAAAATGTACTGAGAAAAAAAGTGAAAGCAGACCAAAAAAGTCACTTAGAAATGAAAGGGAGAAAATACTACTGATGCCACAGAAATAAAACAATTATAAGAGGTACCATCAAAAACTGTATGCCAACAAATTAAATAACCTAGAAGAAATGGACAAAAAATCCTATAAAATACAAACTACCTATACTGACTCAAGAAGAAATAAAAGATCTCAACAGACCAATAACAATGAATAAGATTGAATCTCTAATCAAAACTCCCTCTATAATCATAACAAGAAAACCTTGAGACTATATGGCTTCCCTGGTGAATGTTACCAAACATTCCAACAAGAATGAACCCCATTTGTTTAAGACTTTTCAAAAAACTGAAGAGGAAGCAACAATTCTTAACTTATTCTATGATGCCAACATTACCCTATTACCAAAGCTAAATAAAGATAGCACAAGAAAAGAAAAAATATACACCATGATCGAATGGGGTTTATCCTAGTTATGCAATGTCAATTAATATAATATTCAACATTAATAAAATAAAACAAAACACACGATAATCTCAATTGAAGTAGAAAAAGCATTTGCTTAATGCAATTCCCCTTCTTGATATAAATACTAAGAAATTAAAATGAGGAATAGAATGAAATTTCTATAATTAAAGGGCAATATAAGAAAAACACACGGCTTACATCATACTCAATGGTGAAAGACTGAAAGCTTTTCTCTAAGTTCAGAATCAAGACAAAGATCCCAATGTCACCTTGATATTAAAAACTGTATATCCATAAGTGAAAGAATTAAGTTATATCCTTCTATCAGAAATAACTCAAAATAGATCAAAGACCTAAATTTAATAACCAAAACTAGGAAACTCCTAGAAGAACACATAGGGAACTATCTTCAGGACCTTTGGTGAGGCTATGGTTTCTTAGACTTTACAATAAAAGTATAAGCAAAAAAGAAAAAAAAATAAGTAAATGGGAATTCATCAAAATGAAAGAACAATAAAAAAACAGGACTTCATCATAAAAATAAAAGGATAAACTACCAAATAGAACAAAATATTTGGAAGCACATATCTGATAAATGTTTAATTTTCATAATATATTTTTAAAAATCCTACAAATCAACAGAAAAAGACAAGCCAATTAAAATATGGGCAAAAGATTTGAACAGACATTTTCCAAAGATGATGATGATATACAAAAGAGCAATAAGCTCATGAAAAGATGTTCAATATCATTAGCTGTTACGGTATTGCAATTCAAAAGCACAGTGAGATACCATTTCACACCCAGTAGAATGACTGCTCTTTAAACAAAAAAAAATTAATAACATATTGAAAAGTATGTGAAGAAATAGGAAGACACTCATTGTTGATGGGAATGTAAAATGGTGCAGCCACTGTAGAATATAGTTTCATAATTTCACAGAAAGTGAGGTAAAGAATTACCATAAAGCCTAGTGTTGCCACTTCTGGGTATATACCCAAGAGAATTTAAGTAGGGATTGAATAGCATTTGCACAGCAACATTCAAAGTGGTATTATTCACAATTGCCTAAGGATGGAAGAAACATAAGTGTCCATCAACAAATGAACTCATTAAAAAAAAGTGTGATATATTTATGTGAACTGAAACAAAGTGAGCAGTATAATAATGCCAAGTAAGAAAAAGGAAGGAAGTAAATTAAGACTAAGAATTTACTCTAAGTGTCTTTAAGGATAGACATCTCTGAGTGACCTAGAACAGCGGCTTGGACAAAGAGTTGTCATGGGAAAAGCCAAGATGTCTCCAATGCAACTGGTGTGACAGTGGAAGAATACGTATGCAGATAACTAACATTTCAGGAAAGGAACTGAGGTACAAAGACTGGAATTCACAGCTTAAGCTGTAATGTCACAGTGGTATCAACATACTTGGGTGGAGGTCCAAAACCATAGAAAGAGATATCCTTTGTGCGTATGCTATCTGAAACAAAGCAAAGCAATTTAACAAGCATGCATTGAAAACTGTGGAGAGAGGAGATTCTGTAAGCATTCTAATGTAAAAGAAGACAAATAGAATTTAATATTGTGGTATTTGTTATTAAATTAAAAATGGATATTTTATTAAAAAGACAAATATTGTATGATCTTACCTATATGAATATCTGGAATAAGCAAATTCATAAGGACAGATAGTGGATTATAGGTTACCATAGGCAAAAGGATCAGGGGAAGTGGGAGATATTGTTTAATGGGTGCAGTTTCTATTTCCTGTAATAAAAAAGTTTGTATAATGAATATTGGTAGTACAATATTGTGAATGCAATTTACAACACTGAATTGTACACTGGAAAGTGGTTTCATGGGAAACTTTAAATGTACATATGTCACTACAATAAAAAAGTTAAACAGAAAAAAGGCTAGCAAGCCTGCTTTATCACTTAAAAGCCAGGTGTCATTGAACAAACCCTCATAGTCCTATCCTCTATAAAACAGGGATAGTAACAATTATTCAAACTGCCTTATCCTTGAGATTAAGAAAATATCTCAAGTATTTTTTAAGTAAATTATATTATTATTTTCCTTCATCCATTTTAAAAATATTGATTAGGTAACTGCTTTGCAAGGTATAAATAAAAAAGATGTGAAATATTGATGGCAGCATTAGTTTTGAGTGGTGGCTACACTTACAAAATGAGTGAGAAAATTGAAGCAGGATAAGAACAAACTATGTATTTTTAAAATCAAGTTAGTATTTAAGTATATTCATTGCTAAAATTGCAATGAAATATTTTCATTCATGTAATCCTTCTGGAAAACATATTAGTAAATATTTCCAGAATCATAAACATGTTTATATTCTTTATACTAGTAATCTTAACTGTAAAAAAATTATTATAAAAAGGGAAAAGGGGGGGAAAACTTCATAAAGGAAGATGATACATTGTCATAATAGTGAAAATTCAACAATATTAGAAATGTTCATTAACAGGAAAATGTATATGTATATCATACTATTTCAAATTAATAAGGTGTGATTCAGTGAATAAAATACTAGTTAATAATATAAAGATATAGAAGGTGAAACAATTTTACAATATGTGAAGTGAGAAAAACAGAATAAAATATAAAAATTATTCCCATTTAAGTAGGTATTTTAATAAAATTTTTAAATTGAGAAGGGAACTTATGAAAACATTAGTCTTTTTCCTTTTCATCTTTTTTCTTGATGTGAGAGCACTTTAAATTAAAAAAAATTTCAAATTTAAAACCCACAACACCTTATTTTCAACCAACTAAGCAGCTCCAAGAAAGGAAGTAGGGTTTAGGGATACTTTTATTTGTCCAGTAGATTTCATTTTTATGGATGGAACTAACATGCTAATGTAAATTAGAATCTTATATTAGACAATTAAAACTATTTTAAAGATGAGGTGTCTGAGAGCCAGAAAATTTACATGAGTAGCCAAAGTGTATGCAGTTATTAAATGATAGAACCATTCATTTATATTTGAGAATTGAATCACAACATCCACACTTTTAAGCACAATATTTCAACTTGACGTCTGCTGTGATAATTCAAAACATGTGAAGTATAAATCTCACCATGTATCAGCTCCTTGAAAATTCTAAAGAAGGCAATCTCTTATTCTCTGTGAAGAAAAGTCCTATCAGTGAATGTACAAAACAGGAAGGTTGTTTCCCACTCTTATTTCAACATCCATGATCATAAGGAAAACATCTCGGACACTCAAGATAGAGACTGTCCCCCAGTGGCTTCTCAAGTGCTGCACTCAACATAGTCTCAGGGAAAAAAATAAAGGAACAAAAGTGCCCTCCTTGATTTCCCACTAGAATTTAAAGAGTTTCCCTGAAAGGTCATCATTCTGTAGAATTGTATCTCCATTCCCTCCTGGGGTTTGGAAATTTCCTTTCAGTATGATTTTATTGTGGTTTTATGAAGTTTGACTTGTTTAAGTGTTTGAAAAAATTTTATGTCCCCGAACAACTAAGTTTTTCTCCCCCCACCCACCCACCCTTTTTTTAACTGCTCCAGGGCTTCTATTTGAAGATGATTTCATTTCCCTTGATGTTCAGTAATAGAATATTGTGTAAAAAAGAATAATATATTTTATGGGTAACTGTGCAGAGATGTACAAATTAAGCCAAAATGCTATTTTCTCTCTCAGTCCCTGATCCTTAGAGTCCATGGATTTGAAATGAAAACAATTTATAGATATTAAAAGAATTTTTCTCATGTCATTTTCTTTGAAAAGAAAGAATTACAGGTCTTTTTATTCTTAAGGATACAACATTGGGATTGAAGCTGGAAGGAAAACTTAGACTTAACCCATCATGCCTCTTCAGAGAAGATACATGTCAAGCAGTTTGTTACTCAAAAGAGTCTTTAAATATTTTATACTCCCTACTTTTATGTTTTTTCTCACCCCACAGCAAGATACAGAATTGAAGTAATTTATCATAAAATTTAACACCCTGAAGCACCTTCATTTCAATCATCTAAGGCATTAAAGGAAAGGGATTATTTTCTTTCTATTAAATTTTAGATAATTGTCCTGATTTGTAATAACCTGGTATCCTAAAAATAAAACTCAATAGCAGGTTTCCAGCAATTTATTCTGGAACATTTGTTCCCACTTCAACCACACTTAACATCTATTTTATTACATGTCCTACTTTGCTTAATGTTTTATGTGCAAAATGAGGAGGCAGGAATAAGTATTATATATATTGTCTTGCTCTTCCAGAATTTATCCAGCAATCCCTTTTCCCATCAATTTAAAATTTACCACCATCATTTATTAAATAACAAAATTTATACTAAATTTCTTAGATAAATGGTTCAATTTCTAGGCAATTCTTTCTGTATTTAGAATTTTTTACTACTGGACCTACAAAAGGAGTTTACAAACCAGGACTGCACAATATTTTCTGATATCTGAAAAATCTTGTCCCCCATCTCTGTTTTTCTCATATATGTTTTTTATTACCAAGGCCATTCAAAACAGATGCACATAAACATAAATATTAAAATTGGTTTATTAATTTTCATGATAAAACACTGTCATTTTTGGAGAATTTTAATTAGTCACAGAATTGGTTGTCTAAAATCATGCCTCCCCTAGAGTGTACAGTCAGACAAATATTATTTGTAAGATATCTGCCTATATAATAAGTTTTATTAATAAATAAGCAATTTGACTTAAGAATTTATAACAAATTCATGGTGGGGGGGCCTTCTTGCTTTTCCTCTCATTCTAGAATGAGAGAAGGTTGTTAAGTTGCATTCTGAAAACACAGTTGCTGGGTGGCTATTGTGAGCTGCCTTCTGATAACTTATTTGTTTGAGTCATCAGGCTCTTGCCTCAGTATCTCTCACCAGGTGGTGTTTGTATAGGTTTTCTGCCTCTCTTCCTTTAAGTCCCTCTTCTATCCTGCCTTAAATGCCCCCTGAGAGAGTTGTACAACCTTAATCTTCTGGAAGAGCTGAAAGGTGAAGGTCATTTTTCTCTATTTGCTTCCTGTTGATTAGGGATTGTAGTCCCTGCCTTAGAATGTGTAAAATTTTTTAGCTACACTATTTTGGTGAGAAGGAGGAATGTTTATTACAACAGTCAAGACTGCACAAAATGAACACATGATGAGAAGTTTGTTTTGGAACTCATCAACCCTGGAAGTGACAAACTTTGTTAGTTAAGATTTATTTCCACAAATTAAGAACAACCCCTCTTCAGGTTTTAGAGTTTCTGTGAATAAGAGGGAAGATAGATGACCACAGATGAAGGTTATACAATTTTATTTCCTGTCACACCACAGGTCCCTACACCTGCTATTGGGGTTGGGGCCAATAATCAAATTTTAGATAGGGCCATTTGGGCCATGGTGATAGGGGAGAGTGTAGGTGTTGGGGGCCTTCTTGTTTTCATGAAATAAAATACCTAGGGCTTTATAGACTGCTAGTTTAGATTGACAAAAAGACCAGTCAGGCTAGAGAGGACCTTGCAACAATGGCCTTATTGAGTAGTGTTTTGTTGTTGTTGTTGTTTTTATAAGAATTTAGGGTTAGGCCTATTTTTGAAAAACTGGGTACTATCTGAACAGTCCAAAACTCTGCTTTGGCTTCATCTATGATGGCTTCTAAAAAGTAGAGTTTAAACACTGGTTTGGGTTTCCCACTCTTGGGTTTCTTTGTGCCTTCCTTTTGTTGCCTCTGATTCTATTTCTGGACACTTCCAGGTTCCAGGAGCAAATATTTGGGCCAAGATGGATTATATATTGACTGATTTGTGCAAGGACTTTTTCAAGGAAAGGACCATGGGTATGGTTGGACAACAAGCAGAAAAGAAAAGTGTAATTAGGAGCTTTCATAAATTGGATAAGGACAGCCCCTATAATCTCAGATGAAATGGATTGGTGGGTTTTTAGTTGTCCTTAAACAAAAGAAAGGGTTTCTGGGAAATTGGTTCGGGGTTCCCTAGAGTAGCAACTCCAAGGTTCATGTTGATTCAGAGTTGGAGTGAGGGAAAGTTTAGCAATGCCCCAATAGGAGGTGTTAGTGGGCCACACTATGCTGGTGAAGTACCGACTGGTTCAAATCAAGCATTTGAACTAATTTCATTTGTGATTTCCTTTACAAAACAAATTTAATTGCAAGTGAGTATTGAAATGTAAAGACTCATTTTTAGGTTAATTTTCACTGTTATCCAATTTATACTTTGACCAGGCAACATTGCAACAGAAAATCAATTTCTTCAAGACAAGCATATGGCAAGCAAAATAAATGCGGAACTTAAGAAATCCATTCTTTTATTTCATAGGCAAGTTCAGTAACTACTTAGAAATTGAATCAAGTTGCCAAGATTTTTGACATGTTCAGTTTCCTTTTGCATATGATCCAATATAAAGGAGAAATTATCATATTTATCAGGTGTGTAGGTACAGCACTTAACACTAATCAATGTACACGTTTCTCTTTGAACTGGAGTGAATATATCTAAGCTCCAAGTTTGTAATACCATACAAGTTGTCCCTCCATAGAAGCAGGCCTTATTGCCAATTGTATTTGTTTAAGTTCTACTCACATTACTCTGCCAATTATTGCTCCACTTGGTATAACATTTACACAGCCCTCATACTGCAGAAGCTCCAGTGTTCCACAAACTTAGTGCATAGCACCCTCCAGCACTATGAAATAGATCCAGACTGGAGGCAATGTTGGGCCATTCCCAGGTGGCAGAGATATAGGAGTCCAAAGCAGCAACATAGTTCCATCTACTTCAGGAGCATGACCAGAAGTGGCAAATACTGTTATTATTTTAGGGGTCATGGTGACCAATCTGGCCAATAACTCAAATGGGGAGGCACTATGCATGGTTTTGGGGGCTTGGTTTAAATGCACAAGAGAATCTGACAATATTGAATTCATCTCTTTTAATTTTTATACACTTTCTAAACACTTTTCGTTAAATTTATAACATGACAAATGAACTTAACTATTTTAATTACTTTGTTTTTTACAAGGCAAAAGAGAAATCTTTTGCAATAGTTTGAAATGAAAAGATAATTTTCAGGATTTAATTTTGAGAAAGGAAAATGTTAAAAGTTGCTAGGTTTTAACATTAAGTCCTTTAAGAGTGAGAAGAGTTTTTTTCTTAAACCACCAAGTACATGATAAGGTTAAAGTACAAACAGTTATTTTGATAAAACAGATGTTCCAGTTTGTATACTGATTATTCAGGAGAAAATTCTTCATACCTTCTACTAAAACAGATTAATACTTTAAGAAACACTGTTACATTAACAGAGAGTGAACCAAATTTTAGTTTTGCATAAGTATAATACTTGTTTCTAAGGCTTTTCTTTATAAATAGACCTATCAAATCTTATCTAACTTTGACCACAAAAAATTTCTTTTCTGTGCACTTTCTGCACTTTCTACATTCATTCAGTTTTGTACCACACTTTCCCTTTTTCTTAATAACCAATCATTTTCTTAGGACAAAATTGTATTCTTTTTCCTTAATAATAATAATAATAATAATAAAAACACATTCTATATACTTTACATACTTAAGTTACCCATTGTTTTTGGAAACTGTCTCCAAGAAAACCTCTTACATCATACAATTACCGTCAAAATTAAATGAACTTGTCAGAGTAATTTGGTTATCCAAAAACATAACTCTTTTTTTTTCATTTCATATACCTAGGAGCATGCATTACAAGAATATTGATAGCTTATAAGGAATGGTTTTCAGAATATGTGCTTTCTTTAGCTTATTATTTTATCAGTATTTCAGTGAGATATGATATGAACATTTACAAGGACACACTTCTGAAACAGTTTTCTGGAGGTAAGATGGCAAGGGAAGCTCTTTGCTATGTGGAATAAGGCATGATTGAATTTCAAGCTTACAAAAGCAGCTAGCATTTCTCTCTCTCTCTCTCTCTCTCTCTCTCTCTCTCTCTCTCTCTCTCTCTCTCTCTCTTTTACTTTCATAGTGAGTCCTGTTCTCCTGAAAGGTCTTGACTTTAGGTAAAGGTAACTTAGGATTGGGTCTAGGGAGGATATTGTTCCAGAGCTCCTTTATGACTTGTTGAGTTTTACACACTTGCAGCAACAAGTTCCACAGAAGCTGGATCAGAGGTTTAAATTTGGACTCCTACCATTCAAAGGCAAAAAGGAACTGAGAGTCTGGGTGGATTGGGATACAGATAAAGTCATCTTAGAGGTTTTATTTATCACTACTATTTAGAAGCATGCCCCCAGGTTTTGAAGTAAGTCCTGTCCCAGTAAGGGGGTAGGGCATTCATTGAAAATTGAAAATTGATGGCTATTTATTAAGTCTCCTATATGACAGAAGAGAAGCTCTGTAAAGGATCTAATTTTAGATTTGTCATCAACTCTCGCTATCTGATAGGTTCAGGAGGAGGGAGGTTTGGAGTGACATGTCATAACTGAATAGATTGCTCTCATATAAATTAAAAAGTTAATATTCTTACCTGTCATGTTGAAGGCCACCCAGGACTCCTCCAGGTTGAAGTACCATGGAGTTGTCCAAGGAGCCACTTTTTGACCTGGGCCCCATCAGTCCTCCCCAGTCATTGCAACCAGGGCCTGTGGTCATGCTCTGGTCCAGTTTTGGGTTTGGTGCACTCCCAAGACCAATGACCTGTTTCCCCACATAGGGCATAGGGACCAGGGGGCTCCCTGTGGAGCTGTAGTGCTCTGGAACAGTCTTTCTTCCAGTGACCTGGCTCTCCATAGTTAAGTTGAGGGTCTCAATGTTTTGGAGCCCAAGCTGGGGTGGCCTTGAGGCAGCAGGCCACTGCTAATAAGACTGCTGTAAGTGAGCCTTCTTCCCATTCTTCCTTACCTTTTCCTCCTTCGTGACCTTGTTGCATTTTTTGAAGATGGTAACAGCTGATTCTAAAAGAGAATTTCTTGGGGTTTAGGACCCTAGTGCTGGCTTTTGAAGTTTCCTCCTAATATCTGGAGACTGGTTTCCTTTTTGAGCATCACACAAATTGCAGGACACCTTCAAACCTGTGTTCTGATATAGAGTCATTAAGAGTTGAACATATGGAATTTTTGACTGCTTCCCTTCCCTTTTACATAGAATGTCTTACTGTAAAATTAGGTTATAGTTAAATGGGTTATAGTTTAGGTGTCATTGGAAGGCCATTTTTGGCCATCTTCAAGATAGTATTGTGCAGTGTTAAAGGAGAAGATCAGTTTTTTTCTTCAACCCAACATTGGACAAGGTTGCCCAGCTGTTGAGACTGCACCCCAGTGGGAAGTTTGCTGGTATTCTAGAGGCCATGCCCACTGCCTTTGGGAAAAATGGAGAAGAGTTCGTCAGCCAATCTTGTGTCCCATACTCCAGCTTGACTAAATTTTCCCCTCCAAACCTAAGGTCCCAAGTAGCTTAGGTCTTGGGAGATATTTGGAGCTAATGTTCTGGTTCCCAGTGTACTGAGAACACACAGGCCTATGTGACTGAGCATCTCTGTGGCACACAAAGTCTTTGGGGATGCCCAGACCCAGGTTCCAGACTGAAGCTACCAAGCCAAACTGCTTCCTTAGACAAGGGACTGCCTTGAATCCTTTTATTTCTAAAGACCTTGAGGTGCTTAGAAGGGGGCCTAGGAAGAGTATTAATGAGTTTCCACAGGATCAAGCATTGAATATCTGGGTGGGACCTGACTGAGAACCCTGCTGAAGGATAGGGGTCATACAAACCATATGTCCAAGAGCCAAAGGGAAAATGTCTGATATTGGAGGAAACAAGAGACTTCCCAGCAAGTGAGGTAATGGAGGAAGATGGATCACAAAGCTTCTAAGCTTTTAAGGAGGGGACAGATGACTGGACATGGACATTGATGGGTATCTCTTAAGGGTCAGACTGGGGCTGCTCACAGATGCTATTTTCTTTTGGTGAATGGAAAAAGCAGACCCAGTAAACCTGAATAAAATTTCAGAGTGGCTAGAGGAGATGCCATAGGAGATGATAGTCCTACTCTGACCAGAGACATAAGGAGAGAAGAGGGAAGTCCCTGAGGACACTAGCAAAAAAGGAGAGGAAAAGGGGCAAGTGCTGTTTCCAGTTATTCATGAATAGGGGGGAGGTGATCAGAATTAGAGAGCAGTATTAGGATGAGACAGATGTCTTGAAGACCTGTGGTCCTGTTGGACTCCTACTTATTTCAGGAAATGTCCCAAGTCAGGTTCTTGGATCTGCACAGCATGGGGGCTGGCCCCTACCACCTCCAAAGAGGGAATCAGAGAACTCTGAGTAAACTAAGAGTATATCCTTTGGGAGCAAGACTGGAGACCCATTTGGAATGGCAAATAAAGAGAGCTAGAGAGAAAGATACATAGGCTGGCATTCACTAGAAGCCAAAACTCACCTGTTTCATCAGGTAGAGGAGAGTGTTAGTATAGAATCTCTCTTGGCTGGCTCACCAAAAAAAAATATGTTGCCAGTCCTAATTTCCAGGTACTGGCTTACATTGTAAGATATAATTGAGACACACTACAGTTATAAGAAAGTTTGAGAAGAATTTAAACAGGGGAAAGTACACAATCAGATGTGAATGCAAGAGTGTTCAAGGTAGACACCGCTCTTTCTCTTCTGGTTTCTGGTTTTATTGACTGTAATCAGGGGTTACAGTCTATGTTAATTGGATGTTTAAGACAAAGCAGGGAAAATTAATTGGTTAATTTGGTCTCTAGGGGTTGTTGTTTGGTGGTGGTTGGCTTCTGGTTAAAATCCATGAGCCCTGCAGGGCACGTTGACCAGCGGTGATTGGCCTCTGGCAACTGCCTATAAGCCCTGATGTGTGTTTACTCAATGAGGTATCTATGAAAGCAGGTAGGTGTTGAGGCCCTTCCTGCTTTTTCTCTCATTCTGCTATAGTCATACAATAGAAAAGAGTCCTTTCTCTCCAGAAATCCCTCACTCATTTTAACCTCCTATGATAGAATGCATCAATAAATCACACTGAAGTATAGATTTCCTGTACTTATCTGGACTTCATTTGATTCAACTTCTAAGTAAATGGAATTTGAAGATATGAAAAATATACCTTATTAGAAATCATCTCTTTGATACTAGAGGCAAGTTTTAAGTCCATCTTAAATATTTTCTTCACATGGTCTCCTGAAGACTGATCTGATGAACTCCTTAATCAGTTCATTTCCTGAAAAGAGATGGAGCTCCTGAATAGTATTCTGAAAATGAAGGATTGCCATGGTCTATGGTTCTAAGCCTCCCCTTTTCTGAGCAAAACACTACAATGTTTCTTAAAAGCCCATGTTCACAGAGGAGGCAAGTAACAAATTTGCCATCATGTTAAAGGCCAACCTGGCAGAAGTATCTATTATTGGGGGTCTTCTCATTTGAAGTTGACAAGGTTAACAGTAATATTTCAGGAACAGGTTATAAGATAAGCCTGCACCTACACACTTACCCTAGGGGACAGAGTTAGGAGTTTATTTGGGGAGAAAAGAGAAGATTGGATTAGATTTAGACTTTGGGAACCAGATATAATTTAAAATGGTTAAAATTTCAGTAAGGAAAATGAAAAATTAAGGGTGTTAAAGAATGGTAAAGGTCACAAGCCAATACTAGGATGACCCTTAATTCAAAGAGGTAGGATAGTACAGGAATGTTAGGCAATATGGATGAATTCCTTGATAAAAATCTGAGGTGATGTTGGTCTAAGCAAAGGCTTCCATTTTGTTCAAGAGCTGCTTTCCCATCTTCATATCTTTAAAATTTCTTTTTGCTTATTTAGAGCAAGACATAACAGTATAGCATAGATTGGCTTTCATGGCTGTCTAGTATCTGCCTACAGATTTATAACTGAAAACTTTTTTGTTTAGTAAGATTGACTATTTCCTGGAGGTCATCTATATATTTACCTAAAGTAATGTATGCTTCTCCCCTTCTTACAATCTTTTGTTAATTTTTTTTTTTTGCCTTATTGCTTCTTTCCACACAGCCAAGGAAACCCTGTTTTTGTCTTTCTTCCATTAGTAATGTATTGAAATTAAATTCTAGTTAAGTCCCTTTCTCTTTTATGCTTATCATTGATAATTGGAAGTGTCATTCAGAGTTTTTAGTTATAATAACAAAACTAGGGCAATCATAGTAATTTCTTTTTTTAAGTGGAGTGAATTAATATTCAAGCTTTGTATAGATCATATAGATTTTTAGAGTAAATGGACAATTTGAGTTACTAATTTTGCAATATTTTCATCAGGAAAACCCATTATAACCCATTTTTTAACTTGTCCCTATATACTACTTCCTAAGATTTCTTCCTCCCTTTCCTCTTTCTTGTCCTATCCTGGAAACTTTTTTCCACATCTCATTGGAGGAATACACCTAAAGAGCATTGTCCTTTATAATTGTCCAAACCAAATGAAAAGTAAAAATACAACTCTAAAATAAATTTCTTACACCTTAAGGGATTTATTGAGTGTGTGTGGGCACTTTAGTCAACACAGGTGCTCAAAAAATAATACAGAATAATGAGACATAAATTTATCAGGTAAATTTTATATCAGTTGAGATAATATGAAGAAGAAAAAATGATTCCATTCTTTATGACTGAGGTCTTCAATAAAAGAAATAATAAAATGAAGGAAGGAAGAAAAAATTGTGCAATTTAATTTTGCTTTTTTATCTTATTCATGCTTGTTCTTGAAGTGACTTTCTGTTGGCTGCAGTTGCAGTTGCCATAACTGGGTTCAGATTTTGGAGAAGAGTTTAGTATTGTAATTGCTGATATTATCAGTTTGCCCAACTTGGTTAATGTTTGACATTCTAAAGAAAACCAAAATGAAAAAAGTAGGACAAATAAGGATGTATTCTTCCCAAGTTACGTTTAGAATGTTCACTAATATTTGAAAGTTAATATTCTTATATTACCAATGAATCTGAATATCAAATAACAAATAACAAATAACAAATAACAAATAATTATGCAATTATAGCTCTGAAGAACAGAGATGTCAGAAATTACTCTGGAGTAGACTTTCAGCTCTTCAGCCTTTCAAGTATTGTAGTGTAAGCTGATACATGATTTTTACTGAAAGCTAAGGCTGAAGTTGAACTTCAGAAAATCCCCATAAAAAATCTTTTATAAGGTACTCAAATTTGAGAAACAGTACACATGAAAAAGGTGCCATTTATACAAACAATGAAAACTTCAAAGGGAAACACTAGTCTTTTTATGTGAAGACTGAGCTGTGCCATGCTCTGAATGACAGGTAGGGGAGTAGAGTGGTGTCAGGAAGATGCTTTGTGTGAATGCAGATAGTTATCATGAACTCATGGATGAAAAGAAAGGAAGGAGACCTGTATCACAGTTCTTGCATGGGTAGCACACTGGAGACAGAAATACCTCAAAAGGTGGCTGATGTAATATCTTCAGAGAATATTTTACTATGTTAGCAAAATCGGAGTTGCTAGTATAAGCCATATTCAGTAGCTCAATATTAGGATTCAGCTCCAAAGCTTCTTGCCATGAAACTATTGGATGCTAGAAGATATCACTGGGGAGTTGAAAAATTACAGTGCTTGTTAGTGTGGAAGTGGCTTTTGGTATCAAACATTATGAATAATTAAAGCTTGCATCAGCCTTAGAGATTAAAAGAACATGTGGGAAGGAGACATTTTCTTTAGTTTGCTGTACACCTAAGGGAATTCAATATTTCCTTCTGCTTCATGGGTCAGATGCAGATGCTAGAGTTCTAGGGGATCTATAAGTAGGTATTATAGATCAGTAAGGATGATCTAAACAAATACATTATTCTCATTCTTGCATCTCATGACTGCAAGAAATCCTACTCTGGACAGGTCTATGAGCTTGAATTGTTAGTGTAATTGTGATATATTTATTAAATAATACACAGTATAGTGTGGACTTAGTAAGGTGTCTGTGGTTTTCACCTGACCGGCAAAGTGGTCCATGGAACAAAAAAGGTTAAGAACCCCTGCCCTAGAGAAACACTTGACATATACATATAAACCTCTAAACATCTGTTAAGGCATATTGGGTTTTTAAAATATGAAATATAATGAAGATGAATCTATCTTTTATTATGCAGTCTTTCTGAGTGCTACAATTTAAGGGATATCTTGTAGGTTAAAGCATCTGAATTCAGAGTCTGACAGGAGAAGGTATCTGGATATTCATCTATTTCTTCAGATGTGTAACAAATCAGTATGAGAATAAAGATGTTGCTTCCCATTTTCATTTTCTAAACAGGAGATTGTTTTCCAACTTGGCCAAGCTTTGGACCCCTGGCTATGGTCTAAGAATTTAAAAAAACTATTATATCATACAATACTGTAAGATTCTTCATTATCATGTCTCTCCTATCTTTTGCAAGTCCTTCTTAAATATTTGCTTTAAAAAGTTCTGGAATGAAGAAGGGTTTGAATGTAAGTAGGTAAGTTTAGATGTAAATAATTTTAATAAACATGATTCTTATTAATAAAAGCACAATCATGCCTTCAAACCTACCATTCTAGATCAAATGTTTTAATGGTATTTAATAAGTAAAAGAAAGTCTTTCTGCCATCAAAGAAACTCTTTCTTTCCTTTACAGGAAACCAATTTATTTTAGTATTCTAGAAATATTTCAAATCACAGATCACGTGCCTACGAATTGACATTTAATAATTGATATTAAAAATATAAACATGGGTTATTTTTTGGATTACCAATTTATCCATTTTCCCATTGAAAACCAACCAACAAAACAGAGCATTTTATTTAATCCTTCACTCATGAGGTAGAGATTGTTAGCATTGTTTATAAATATTCTAGTCCTCTCTTTTTTGGCAAATGGCTATATTACATTTTCTAGACAACATGTGGAAATTTATGACAGTATTTTGTCAAGCTGAATAATGGTACTTTAGTACTTCCTACAACCTATCAATTGCTTTTTTAGGAGACCTGTTCAAAAATGTTTTAGTAGCACTGCTCATAAAAGTCAAAATATTCATTGATAGGATAATGGATGAAGAAATGTTGAATAATCACAAATGAAATATGGTATATAATTGAAAATAAATCTATAGCTATCTTTAACAATCAATATAAAACTTAGTCATCTAATGTGGATTTTTTAAAAAAGCCATTCTGAGAAGGCTGAATTCAGTATGCTAAATTCAAAAATAAGCAAAACTAAAAAAAGTGTGGTAAATATATTTAATTTTTTTAAAATGCAAGATGACTATACATTTAAAAATCACGTTGCTGGTCACTTTTAGGATTAGAAAGGTAGAAGGATAGAGAAGATTCTCAGAGGTAGTTTTAATTATTTGTTATATTTTCAGTTCTTGGGATGGGTGGTAAGTTTAAAAGTATTAATTATATTATATAAATAAATATTTAAAAGCAATCATATCAAAAAATGAAAGAACATAACACAGATGAGTTATGGCTGAATTCTGGCATTCACATTTTATTATGTGAACTGGTTTCCTCTTTTTATCTGTTGGCTCTGCTTTCTTTTTTTTTTTAATCAGGCTATCTCAACTTGCCATCATAAGATTATAGGCAGGAGCTCTGAGTTTATCTTCTCAAAACTTTTATTGGGAAAGGGGGAGTGACGTCCTTCAATAGTCCAAACAGAATTGCAACAAATTTTCTCATATATCCCTATCTCAATTATTCCAACTTAGGTGAAGAGATAGTTTCTGATTGTCTAAGCAGGATTCATATTGCCACACTTGGAAGACAATACCCAAATCATATATACTGAAAATGGAGAAGATATGGTTCCTTAGAGGAAAATCAGGGTTCAGTTACCTGAAGAAGGAAAATGTAGAAAACCTATTCTTTCCTGAAACTTTACTCTTTTGAATATCATTACTTTTTCATGATTTTACTCATGATTCTTTAAAAATGCTTCTTGAGCTCCTTCAGGGACACTTCTCAATTTCTCCCAGGTTTTTAATTGTTGGTATATGGCTACATTTTCTGTTGGCTCACTTCCACAAACTCTCTACCTGTTTTCCTTGGGTGATCTCATCCAATCTCATGATATAGTCTATCATTTACAAGTACTGATTCCCAAATCTAGTTCTGCAGCCCTAACTGAATTTTACACTTTTAAAAATTCAACTGTCAACCTGAGACTGAAAGACATCACCATCCTAAAATACTCAAGGTTGGTAAATGAGGAAACCTAAAGGTGGGGGAATGCAACCATAAACAAAGTAAACTTATTAATATTGTAGTAATGGAATAATATGTAACATTGCTATAATGATAGTGGTCACCAGAGGTTCTGAGGGGAGGGGAAGGAAATAATAGGTGGAACATAGAGTATTTGCAGAGCATTGGAATTAAGTGTAAACCACAATGTAAACTATAGATCTTGGTTAGGAGCAATGCTTCAATATTTATTCATCAATTGTCACAAATATACCACACTATTGTAGAATGGTATTAATAGGGGAAGATGTGAAAAAAGGAGGGGCAGGGGTATATGGGAATCCCTTATATTTTGTAAATTTTCTGTAATCTAAAACCTCTTTTAAAAAATAAAGGTAGATATATTAGAAACCATGCATGTGTCCCCAGACCTAGTTTTTCTTCCTAGGTCTGGTTTTTGGAATGCTGGTGATAAAATAAAAAATAAATAAATAAAGGTAGATATATGTAGTGTGTGTGTGTGTGTGTGTGTGTAGAGAGAGAGAGAGAGTTTATATATATATATATAAACTCTCTCTACTAAACAATTTCACTTGTATATTTTCTGGATTCTTGAATTTCAACCTGCCATCATTACCTATTAATTCTAAGCTTCCCAAACTAAATACCATTATTTAGCCATTAGCTATGTCTTTCATCATCATTGTTTTCTCATACTTTCTGGATTTCAATTTAGGTTAGTGTGGGGCAAATGTGTGGAAAGAGAACAAACCATTGAATAAGACAGTCTTTGGTAAGGAAACCCAATATAGAATTTATTAAGTGTGTAACCTCGATAATCTACTTAATTTCTGTGTGCATCTGATTTCTCTCCTATAAAATGTCATTGTTGAGGAGAACGTCCAGGAAAATGGTATAGTAGGGAACTTGAGGACACACTCCACATCCAAAACTGTTAGTGGACAAGAAGAAATGGTCTGAAACAACTGTTCTGGGGCCTTGGAGGCCAGGGTTGCACTGTACATCATCCAGGGAAGAGTGGTGAAAGAGGCTGAAAACTGCAGTAAAAGCTTGTGAGTAGCTTGCTCCACAGTGACTGCTGGCTCCCATCCCTTGCCCTGCAGGTGGGCTTAGAGTTCAGTCCTGGACTGGCTGCAAATAATGGAGAGGAACTTGGGAGTTCTTTTCCCCAAGATTGTGGATGCAGGGGCATGGTTGAGCATTGATCATGGTTTGCGATCGATAAATTCAGATCACTGAGCCCTGGCTCTGAGCAGCTGTTTCTGCCTTCCCCAACACAGATGGCCATGACCAGTGGACCAGGGTTTCAACCCCTCCCTTGCAGAGGCAGAGAAAGTGGAGGTTTGAAGACAGCACCTCCATAGGACTGGGGGGAAGAGTTTGGTGAAAAGTGTCATTTTCTAGGAAGATCAGGAAGCACAGATTCTGGGAATCATCATAAAGACTTTTGGTGTCTTTCCTTACCCTCTCTGCAGGGCTTTTTAGAGCTGGTCTGTGTCCCCTTCATGGGTAAAGAATGCACAGACAATAGTCTCCATCATATCTCTTATTTATTAACCTGTTTGGCCTCTGCACAAACTAAAGGCATTATGGTGGATGTTAGTGGTGTTAGGGAAATCACACACCTGGTAAGTAGCCAACATCCAGACCTCATCTATCCCTACCTCCCTTTCTGGGGAAGTCACCAACACTTGCTAAGTGGCCATCCAATGTCCTTCCACTACCTCCACCTCTTTTATATTGTGTGTCATTCCATGACCGGTAGGAGGTATTAAGCAAAGAAAAGACCCAGACATATCTCAAACCTGGAAACAGGGAAAAAACAGTCTCAAATGTTATTCTTATCAGCAAGACAACACAATGGATTGTGACGAGCTGACTGCAACAAGATGACAAGATGATGCCATGAGATGATGCAATGAGGAGACAAGTGAGGAAACACAATGAGAGATACAAGCAGGGAGCTGTAGTGGCTCAAGTTATTGGGTGCCTCCCTCCCACATGAGAGGTCCTGGGTTTGGTTCCCAGTGCCTCCTAAAAAGAAGCTCAGCAGACTGTGAGTGCAAACAATGAGGAGGGAAATAAATAAAGAAAAGAAAACTTAAAAAAATACTTATCAGATTAGAAGTTCTCAATGGCAGGACACTATCCCCCATCAGTGGATAAAAAACACATTCAAACAATATAGATAAGTTTCTTTTATCCCATGTAATATGGAGTGGTCTGAGCTAACATTCTATCAACCTCAACCAGGAATAGTCCTCTATTGGACTCTGTGCTAGGTAAGTGTCAAGGAGAGTATTTGCCCTTTCTAGACTCTATTCTGTACAATAAAGGGATACTTTGCTAAACATTTCTGTCTAGGCCCTGAACATGTGTTTCCATGATGCACCATTGTAGCAACTTGCTCCATAAGTGGGGCTTGAATCACAGTTCTTTTTTCTGAGTCTTTTGTGTTTGATGGATTCCAGAATTATGGCCACTTGGTAAATGCATTCTTCTTGATGCCATGAATAGAAAGGATAAAAATAATTTCATTTTTATATTGAAAGTACAAAAGTTATGGTCACTGTTATTCTCCAGGGCAATGTAATTTCTTATTTTCATTAATTTTGTCTTAGGAAATTTTATCTTCTGACCATTTTATTCAGAATATATTAATGGAATCATGCTAACTGAATCTGTAAACAGTAATTGGCACGTATGCTAATTTCCCCAGTAAGATAAATATATGTCATATAATGGGAGAGGAACCCTATGAAGTTTCAGGAGATTGCAAAATGCACAAAATTTTTCTCATGACCTTAGAATTCACTGATCTTGCCATGTACTCCATCACATATAAACAGCTTGATAGAAGAGAGGAAGGCCTATTAAGGGCTTAATTAAAGAATTAGCTAAAGTTCAACTTTGTGAGGAGTTGGGTTGCCATGGAACATAGTGGGAACATAGTTCTCAGAACCAAATATATGCTCTGAGCCACTGCCTGATATGTGGTGTTGTGCCCCTATTATCCTGATATACATTATTATGAGATTCAGTAAGTGGAAGCAGAAGTTATCCCAATTATCCCCTAACAGAGTCTTCAGTTTGACCAAAGTAGAGGTCCTGTTTTCTGGAGAAAAAAACATACCTGATGGGGACACAACAGGGGTGCCATTGAAATGGAACCACCATTTAATGTTCCTCATACCAGTGAACCAGTAAGAAAGAAGACTAACAGTTCAGGCTGGTGTACTCAATTCTGTTTATAGTGAGTACCTAGGAATGCTGATTTAGAGGTGGAACAGGGAGCACTACATCCAGAACATAAAGGGTTCACCAGAGCATGCTTTAGTACTTCCACACCCAAAGATAACTGTAAATGGGCCATTGCATCAACTCAGGCCAATAAAAACAAACCAACTATGAGCTTGGACTGTTGGAGATCATATTTTCATTCATCACACGAGGCAAAAATCCAAATAAACTGAAATGCTGTTCAAGAATGAGAGAATGGGTGGTGAAGGAGAAAGACAATCTATATCAATTATAGCTCTGGGAATTATTGTTGCAATAAATAATGTAGCTTAGTTCCATTTACTTTTTTAGGTCTGGAGAGTACAGAATAAATGGCTGGCCACTACCCTAGGGATGATTCTGTAACTGATTTGACTTGTACCTCCCAACTCAGTAAACGAATGAGTACAACTTTTTTTGTTAAAAAAAAAAAAAGAAAGAAAAGAAACAAAAAACTATTTAATACCTGAAAACCTCATATTACATTGGAAAGGCAAGTTATATTAAAAGGATTTGAATGATTCTTGGTGACTCCACAGATGAATTATATTGATCACAATTTACATATCTTCATAGATTTATTTGTCCCAATAATACTCACAAACTATTGACTAGTTGCTCAATTGCAAACACTGGATTTTACAAACAGCATCTCCTCTTCTCACACTTCCAGCTGCTTTGTCTTTCCTAGGAAGGGTCTTATTTCTGGCAGGGTCTTCATTGTGTCTGGTGTGAAAATATCACCCAGGTCTTATTTGACTAGACCCATGAAGATTCATTTATAAAGGGATTCCTTTGTAATCTATGGAAAGATAGTCAGAGTACATTAAAGGAGCAAGTTATGTGACAGGATTATAATTTTCTTTGAATATAACACAATGTAAAGTAGAAAGTATATATTGACATGTGCATAAGAATATTTTTAATGAAAAGAATCATAAGAAAAATTAATAGTGATTATTTTTTAGAAAAGGATGGAAAAGAATCTTGTACAACTTTGAGATGTTTGAATTTTCAAGACATATGCATGTGCTACTTTATATTTTCATGTACATAGTGTCTTCTGGTTGGTGACATTTTGTACTGTCTTAATTTCCTAGCACTTCTCTAAAAAAGTACCAAAAACTGGATGGCATAAAACAATAAAAACTAATTGTCTCATAGTTCTGAAGGTTAGATGTCTGAAATCTGTAAAGACAAGACACATCCTTGACTCTTCCTAGCTTCTGATGGTTTGCTGGCAATCTTTGGGCTTCAATCTCTGCCTTTAGAAATAAGGCATTCTCTACTTTGTATTTATGCCTGTGTCTAATTATCTCCTCTTATAAAAATGACACTATTCTTGAGTTAGAGCCTCCCTTAATCTAGTTTAACCTTATCTTATTAACATTTTCAAAGACCGTAGTTTCATATAAGGTAACATTCATGTCCTTTGGGAGGACATAAGTCAATCCATATTATGTACCTAGTATGTTTTATTCTTTAAAATCATTTTTAATAAATTTTTATTGAAGTATGTCATCCATAAATGAACATACATAAACAATAAGTGTATAGTAAAATTTGTGAAATTACAATACAAACATGCATATCATCATACAAGGCTCCCATCATTTTCCCACCATCTACACCTTCTCTTGTGAAATATTTGTTACAAACTATGAAAGAGCACTTTCAAAATATTACTACTAACTATAGCCCATATCTTATATTTGGTGTATTTTTCCCCAACCCACCCAATTATTATCACCCTGTATTAGTATTATACATTTGTTATAGTTCATGAGAGAACATTCACATATTTGTCATTAATTTATTATAAAAAAAGAAAACCAGGAATTGTATGTATGTTTATATATATAAACTTGGAACTTTTGATTAAACATAGTGAAATATTTATAAAAATTTATTTTATCTCCCTTCTAAATATACACAAAAATAATTGTAAAAAATAAAATTTTGAGTTAATCCACAACAACAAAAAGAACCAGACATAGAATGTTTGTTTGTGAAAGGTTTCCATAATTTTTTTTAAATAGAGAGGAGTGGTAAGTAAATGACTTATCAGAGTGGTGAAGGTTACAACCATCTGTGGATAGACAGAGAAAAATAAGTTTCAACTTCAAAACACCTTAAATGCTACAAGTTTGAGCATCAGTTTTCAAAGCAAGTAGGGTTAAAACATACATTGGATTACAGGCAGAATATTTTATTTCCCAAGACCATTTTTCACACAGATAGGAAACAACTCCTCTACATTATCCTGCAGAATACTGGAGAATTTTTGTTCTTGCCATTTATTTATTTTTTTAGTTGTGCTAGAGAGTTCACTGATGATTCACAGTATCACTGTGGAGGACAGTGATGAAATATGTAGCTGCATATCAAGGAATAAGTGAAAATCTATACATTGTAGACTATGGGGCTCTTACCTAATGCTACTTCCAGAATGTCAGCTGCCAGAACATCACTGTTTTCCAAAATCAGAATATTATTTTCTACAATCTCCCATTACTCAACCCAGCCAGGAGAGTGGAAGGTTGTTGTATTTTCTTTTTTTTTTTTTTCTCTGAGCTCGTGTACAAAGACAATGGATCAGATGATTTCATCCCTTTCAGTATGACATCCTGGAACTTATTTCATCTTTCATTTATCCCTCACATAATGGACATTATTTCCCTTTCATCAGGGTAAATTTTGAAGACTGCATAGTTTGGTAGTCGTGCCCTGATTTAGGAAACACATAGTACTGCTCATACTAAAGGAAATCCTAAGAATGTCAGGGTTTGAGGTTTCTGTTATTGAAAAAATAATAATTCAATGCCAAAAAAACATTACAAGTGTTATCTATTTTAACTATTTACATTGAAAAAATTCTGCTTCTAAACAATGCAATGCAATACAATTATACACTTACAAGATAATTATGGAAGTCAGGAATATATGCAAACTGTAATTAGCCTTCTATACTCAGTGGTGTACTATGGTAATTAGAAATTTCAAGTTTAATGTTGAACATATTCTTTCAGTCCTATAAATGTACTTTTCTTTCCCTACAATAAACTTTATTCATAGAGAAGTTTGTGATTTCATAAAAGTTACATCAAAATATGGGGGATTCCTATATATCTGACCCCCTCCCCCTCCCACTTTTCCCCCTATTAATAGCATCTTACATTTTTGTGATACATTTCTCACAATTGATGAGCAGACATTGAAGCATTGCCACTATCCAAGGTCTATAGTTTACATTATAGGTAACACTTTTCACTACATAGGAATATTTTATGAGTTGACATAATGTATAATGAATTGTTTCCTCATTGCAATATCATGCAGAACAATCCTACCTATTCTTCCCCCCGTACCTCAGAACTTCTATTAACCACTGTCTTTATATCATTGTTATAATTTCTTCCATTACTACAATAATGTTTACTTTGGTTCATGGTTGCATCCCCCAATTATGTTTGTTTATTCCTTAGTCTTAAGAATTTTGGGGTGGTGATGCCCGTTCTGCTACAGATTGATAGGGGGCATAAACCTTATGTGACAGATGGAAGGAACAGTTTTACTTGAAGTTGTAGATAGTCTTTGTTTTCTGAGATGGAGGTTATCCATCATCATCATTTTATTAGTTGTCCTGGGCAGGTCCAATGAACTGTAGAGCAAGTGTTGGCCACAACTCTGCTGAGATTCAGAGCTCAACCAGCATATGAATAGATAGAAGATTTAAGTCTCTAGGACACATATTCAGTGGGTATAGTGGTAATTGTAGATTCAAATAAAAGGGATGGAAGGATCATGAATAGGGATGTTACAAATGACTTTAACTATGTTACATTGGGAAATAGATTATCATATAATCAAAGGTAAGCCCACCAATGGGGTGCTGATTTCATGAGTTTGTATGCCTTGCCTATAGTTTCCAGATGTCTCTAGAAACCTCAGGAGCACTCCATTTGGGTTTTGTTTACTGTGGCAGTTAGTAAGACCTGCCTGAGTCATGCATAAGCATAACCTCTGAAACAGCCCCCGCTGCAGCTCACTTTGAAATCTATTAACTATAACAACTCTTTTATATTTAATGTTTCCCCTTTTTGTTAAGGTTATTTTCCAAATGCATTGTTGGTTAGTGCTTGCTATTGATCCCTTTGTGCTAGGGAAGTTCATCCCCAGGAGTCATGTCCCACACCAGGTGGGAAGGTAATGAGTTTATTTGTTTAGTTTGGCTTGGAGAGAGGCCATATTTGAGTAACAAGATTTTCCGAAGGTAACTCTTAGGCAATAGTTATTATTAGGCTAAGATTCAATTTTACAGGAATAAGGTTTGTAAGTACAAACATTATCATTGGCTTGGCATATTGGTCTGCTTTCCTTTTATTAAGCACTGCCTATATGCTCTAGAGATTCTTGTCACTATATTTGACAATGTAGCAGGATTCCCCAGGTTGGGAGTTTACTATTTGTTGGTTATTGTGCAGGTCTCTACCCATTGAGATAACACCCTATGATAATATAAACACATTAATATTACATAGAGGCTTGCCTGAGGTTTACCCTTCCCCACTCATCCCCTCATAACTGACAGCTTACACCAGTGACCCTCCGCTGCCATAGATACCAAAAGAACACTCCCACAATTGTATTCTCAATCACAGTCTGCATCCTCCCCAGAGTTCAACTGTTCCTTCCTCCAGCCCACCCCCTAGCTCCATGAATCCTCCTAACAGTGCTTACACTTGCACTCCAACACCATCAATACCACTCACAACACTGCACCCTCACTAACCCCGTTCACTGCCAAACGACCACTGGCATAGATTCCAGCCAGATAGAACATCAGCTCACCTCTCTCCACAGCCTTTTTTCTCTTGGTATCCATTCATCCACTGATGGACACTTGGGTGCTTCTAACTTTGAGCAATTGTGAATAATGTAACAATGAATGTTGGGTTGTATATATCTGTTCATGTCCCTGCTTTCAATTCTTCTGGGATTGCCACATTATATGGCAATTCTATATTTAGCTTCGTGAAGAACTGCCAAACTGTCCTCCACAGTGGTTGCACCATTCTACATTTCCATCTGCAGTGGATGAGCGTTCCAATTCCTCCACATCCTCACCAACAGAGGTTGTTTTCTGTTTTTATGTTTTGTTTTGTTTTGTTTTAATAGCAGCCAGTCTGGTACGTGTAAGATGGTATCTCATTTTAGTTTTGATTTGCATTTACTTAAAACGTAATTATGTTGAGCATCTTTTAATGTGTTTTTAACCATTTGAATTTCCTTTTTGGAAAAGTGTCTATTCAACTCTCTTGCCCATTTTTAAAATGGGTTATTTGTTTTTTATAATTGAGATATAACTTTTCTTTATATATGCTGGATATTAGACCCTTGTCAAATAAGTGGAACCAAAATATTTTCTCCCGTTGAGTAGATTGTCTTTTCACTTTCTTGACAAACTCCTTTGAAGCACAAAAGATTTTAATTTTGAGGAGGATCCCTTTATTTTATTTTTCACTGTTTGTACTTTGGGTGTAAAGTTAATGAAACCATTTCCTATTATAAGATCTTGTAGATGCTTCCCTATATTATATTCTAGGGGCTTTATGGTCTTGGCTCTTAATTTTAGATCTTGGTCCATCTTGAAATAATTTTTGTATAAGGTGTGTTTTGGTGATACTCTTTCATTCTTTTGGATATGGATATCTAGTTCTCCTAGCACTATTTGTTGAAGAGACTACTCTGTCCAAATTGAGTGGGCTTGGTGGCCTTGTCCAATAACAGTTGGCCATATATGCATTAGTCCATATTTGAACTCTCAACTTGGTTCCATTGGTCAGTGTGTCTATCCTTGTGCCAATACAATGCATTTTTCACCACTGTAGCTTTTTAGTGTGCTTTGAAGTCAGGTAGCATGATTTCCCAATTTTGTATTTCTTTTTTATGATGTTTTTGGCTTCTCTGGGCCACTTACCTTTCCAAATAAATTTGATAACTGGCTTTTCCAGTTTTGTAAAAAATTCTGTTGGAAATATTTTTTGGGATTGTGTTGGATGTGTAAATCAATATGGTAGTCTAGACATCTTAATGATATTTTTTTCCTATCCATGAACATAGAATGTTTTCCATTTATTTAGGTCTTCTTTGATTTCTTATAGCAATATTGTGTAGTTATAGTACATTCTACTTATGAAACTCATATCTTTGTGTACATCAGATATGTTCTTTATTTGATCCCAAGCATTTCATAGGCAGGAGATAAGGTGGCTTACCATAGTAAAAAGAACCAAAATTATACAATCCAAAATTATACAAACCTGTTTAACCAGGCTATAATCTTCATTGAATCTTTTAACATCATTGGGTTTCTGTTTGCCCACTTGGTGTCAAACGGGCTGTTGCTGCCAGAATTATCTTGTGATTATTTGAGAAATGTATCAGTTTCTTCTGAAGTACTATCAACTGTAGAAGCCTTTGTAGCAGGTGTGTAACACGGCAAGTGCTCAGCTGCTACAGCCACTACTCTTGGAGCTATAACTTTCTCGATGAACATGAGGACTCAGCAGCCTCATGAAAGGCTGCAGGGAGCAGTTCGTGGTTCTTTGGAGACTTTTACTTTGGCAGCTCTTCATGAAAAATGTATTATCAAAAAACACCAATATGAAGGTGTAAATAAGGAATGTTATACCTCTCTTTTCTTCCTAGCTGCGAAGTCCAAGAGGAAATTTATGAAATGAATGTGATTACAGCAACTGTATTAGTGTAAAATAAGCTGAGCTTTCTCTATTTCCATTTATTGATAAGGCGTTTGGCTGTAAAAAGAGAATGAATAAAGGCTCTTGTGGTTGGAGAATACTTCCTAGTGTCTATTGACACAAATAAACACTATCAGAGCTTTCATTAAAAGTAATAATAATAATAATTCTGAGTTTTTTCTATCATCATATAAAATCACTTGATGGCCTGAAATAAGTACATAATTCTCATAAAGAGGTAGAGATAAGACAAGATAAAGCAATAATAAAAGCTACTGGAGGCAAAGGAAGATCTGTTTGATTTGAAAGTTGGAGAAAAGAATTCTCAAGTAATTTCTCCATCTTCAAACTGGGAGGGTTTGAGGAATCCCCAAGCTTGACTTTTCCTTGTTCTTGGGTCTTTCAATCACTTGTCTGTTGACAAGAAACAAATGAACGATAAACAGCCAGAACTTCATGCATTCTTCTAACCCTTCAAGTTTCATGCTAGCTTATTTAGTTCTCCCAGTTTGGATGAATTAAATATTTCAAGAAGATGTCATCACTGAATGATAATTTAAATGAGACTTGGAGAATTCAGAGGGGTCACTGGAATGTTTGTTCTAAGAGAATTAAGAGGGGTCACTGGAATAGTTAGTTCCACAGACTATTTGTGAAATAGTTTTGCTTTAAGGAGGTTTCATAATGCTTCCTCAAATCAAGCCATAGATGAAGAGATTCCTCTAATTATATGTTAGCCTATTGTTCCACATTATCTTATAATCATTAGGAACTTTATCCACTAGAGGCTTCATCTCTTCAACAACCCTGTCAATTTAGTGCCTAACATTTGTAACTGAACTCTCTACTCTCAGCCACCACTTTGCAGCAACACCATGCCTTGATTCCAGTTTGGGGAGAAACTGCGTGACTGCATGTCATTGGGTAATATTAGAGTGGGTGGTGTAGTAACTACGGGTGTGTCTTCTCTTCTGCAATTCAAAATAATAATAACCATAATAATAAAATTCAGATTTAGATTCCAAGCACATCCCTCTGCTTTTATATACTGAATCCCCTTTGGCTTATCCTTCTGAAAAAAAAAAAATACTATTCCCCACTGAGCAAGCCCTTCATTTTAAGGGAGCTCAAATAATAGCACTTACAGACAACTGAGAATTTTGTTGCTGAATTTCATGCAGCAGAAACTGGGCATTTATATACTTGCTTGGATTGTGACAAAATTGTCCATACATTGTAGTTTTGATTTGCATTTCAGCAAATATATTGTGTAATATATTGTTTGATTTTAAAAAAAATTTACATGTATCCATTACATTTAATTGAGAAATGTATATATTTATTCATCTGTGTTTACTTTTTAGTTTTTAATTGTTTATGTTTTCAATTATTAAATGTACAAAATAAAGTTAAAAAAATAATTGTCCATACAACCCTGTCTTATAGGAGAGAAAAGGAGTGCTGCTTTCTCCTTGAATAGTACTCATTCCAAGGAACAGAGAGTGTCTGCAACTGCAAGCAAAATATTTCCATTCATCTGCCCCATGGGATCTAAGCCTCCTTCAATTAGAAACAGAGTGGGCATCATCATCCCCAAATCGTCAAGATTGGGGCATGAATAATGGACTAAAGTAGACTTATTACTATACTATAGACCCATTATTATTTTTCTAGAACTGGAAGAACTCTTATCATTGTTATAAAGGCAGTGGTGACCAGAGGTTCCAAGGGGAGAGAGAGGGAAAAATAGGTGTAACATGGGGGCATTTTCAAGACATTGTAATTGTCCTGCGTGACATTGCATTGACAGATGCAAGCCATTGTATATTTTGTCATAACCTACAAGATTGTGAGGGAAAGAGAGTAAACAATAATGTAAACTGTAATCCATGGTTAGTAGCAATGCTTCAATATGTGTTCATCAATTGTAAAAAATATATCAGATTAGTGAGGGATGTTGTTGATGTGTGAAAGTGTGGGAGGGAGAGGGAGTGGGACAAATGGGAATCCCCTATAATTCTGATGTAACATTTATGTAATCTAAAGCTTCTTTATAATTAAAAAAATTAAAAAATGGATCCAACTCAAAGATTCTTACCTCCCTTTTCTGAGAGTCTCAAACATAATATCTCTTCACTTTCCTTTGAAATTATAGGAAATTGGCATTTTCTTCTTCACATTCATACTATTCTATCTCATAGTCCTGAATGGATAAACTTTATTATCTTATTAGCATCCTCTTAATAATTTTACTCTCCCTTTACTTCTGAGAAAAGTGTAAACTAATTTAAATTATCGTATTATACATGCTCAAAATATATGCAATTTAATTGAAGTTCCTTTTTCCATTGAACTTCTGTAAAAATTAGAAAATAGAGAATTAGAAGAAAATAATCTCACCAGTATTTTCCAGGGCTTCAGTTTTGCTTTGTTTGTTGATCTCTTCCTGAGATAATTTGAAAGCAGCTGACCAAAATAAAGTGGGAATGATGCCTTCAGAATTGCTTTGTAAATAGTTAAGTATCCACAAACTCAAGTGTTGGTAGGAGTCAGCCTTTGTTGGTCTGGCTGGGTCTGTCAGTTACTAACATCTTTTACTATTTCACAGCATCTTTGACAATAAATGGACTTTGTTTCTTAGAAGGTCTATTTAAAGAGAATGATGTAAAATGATGACCTCAGGAAAGCATTTCCTCAAAGTCTCTGTCCCTATCCAGAAATATATTAAAGACTTAACAACAGACTTTAATCTTCTTTTGTCTTTTCACATCTTTAAAAAAAAATTAAAAATTTAAGTCTTTTTCTGAAATATAAAACCCAATGAATTCTCACATTAAGGGTTTTAAAATTAATTACAAAAATTTCATCAAACTTATGTGATTTATGTGATTATATTATGAAATATATCTTTTTAATCAAATTAATGCATGTGTGTGTGGGTATAGGGGAGGTTTTATATAGGAATTCCCTATACTTTTGGTTTAATTTTTCTGTAAATGTAAATCTAAAACATCTCTAAAAATAAAGTTTAATATTCAAAAAAGACTTAAAGTGATTAGAAAATCAAGCTACAGTCCTTACTGCTGCAGCTGGTCTTAGGGCCATAATTGATAGTCATCAATTTACTCATCCCACCACCCAGGTTAGGTCTTCCCCACACTCAAGTGTCAGTTCTCAGTTGTTTAACTGCTCAGGCAACCCTCATCTTCAACCAAAAGGGGTCTGAGACCTTTCTTGCTTTACCATTATCAGTGGATCCCACTGACAACTAGGAGTCTTCTCAGTCACGGCTTGAGAATAGCACTCCTAGGTACAGTGTCTGTTACTTCCAAAATACAAAGACCCATCAAGTTCTGTATCTATTTTCCTGTGGTAGGAGGTGTCAGGCAATAAATATTTTTTTTTAATTTTTATTTTTTGATGGAATGTCTCCATACCCTAGACCACAGGACTTCTAAGAACGATACTTATGTGGCAGTCCCTGAAAATTCTTTATGATCTTTATCTTCAAATTTTTAGCATTGGTGTATGTATTAGTCAGCCAAATGGGTGCTGATGCAAAATACCAGAAATCAGTTGGCTTTTATAAAGGGTATTTATTTGGAGTAGAAGCTTACAGTTACCAGGCCATAAAGCATAAGTTACTTCCCTCACCAAAGTCTATGGCCACATGTTGGAGCAAGACAGCTGCTGACCATTGCCAGAGTTCAGGCTTCTTGTGTTCCTCTCTTCCCAGGGCTCCGTTTCTCTCCAGGCTGACCTCTCAAGGTCAGCTGTAGACTATGATGCTCTCTAGGCTTTGCCTTTCTCCACAAGGTCAGCTGTGAACTGTCAGGTGAACAGCTCATCTCTTTTTCTGGGGTTTTCTCTCCTTCCTCACGACCAAGCTCCTCTGTACTTACCCAGGGCTCCAGCTCAAGACTCCACATCAGAACTCCAACTCAAAAACTCCAACTCTGTCCTTTGTCATGTCTTTTATCTTTGATTCCCCATCCACCAAAGGACGGACACAACACCCTACTGACCTGGGCCACTCAAAGCCTCAATCATAACTTAAGCATGCTCAGATGAACAGACTAGTTTACAAGTATAATCCAGTATCTATTTTTGGAATTCATAACTGTATCAAACTGCCAAACTGCTACAGTATAATTTACTCATGTATAAATTACCTATTACTGTGTACTAGCAAACAAAAGAAACCAAAAATTAGGGGATTAAAGATGCAAAATTTAATCCAAAAATAAATCATTGAAAATGACAACACCAAAATTTAGCTTTAAAAAAAAAAAAAAACAATTTTCTTATGATTCTGTAATTTGGGCTGGATTCAGCTGGGTAGTCCTTATGCAGGTCTCATCTGGAAACACACTGACAGTTCAAATGGGTTAGATTTTCCCAGACAGCTTCATTCATAAATGTGAGAGTTGACTGAACTACTTCAGTTCTTCATAAATGTGACAGTTGACTCAAGTACTTCAGTTCTCTTTCAATGGGTCTTACACAGCAGTCCATTTTGCATGATGGTATAAATATAGTGAACAATTGTAATATTTTGCATAATATTCATTAGATTAAATCCCCTGGTATTCTATTATGAAAAATAATGACAGGATAAAACCTAGTCTTGGGGGAAAATACTATTGACTTTTGGGATGTTAAGGTGAATTTCTTTTGGTTAGCCCTTTCATGGGTTGGAGAATAATTCATTCACAAGATCAGAGATACATACCAGGTACTAGAATTTCTGATAATCTAATCAAGTTAGTATTCCTGGCTCTGCAGTGTCTATTGGGCTAACATCTCTGTGATATTACAGCAGTCCATAATCATGTGATATAATTCACCTATTTGTTGCATGGGCCAGACCAATTAATTCAATGGTGATATAATAGGGACTAGAATTTTCAATTCTATGATTGCTATTATATCTGAAATTACTTATAAAATGTGATTTCTCTTGTGATTTTCTATCTTATCTATGATGTAAGAGTTATTATTTTAGAAGAATAAATAGGAGTGTTCTTTCAGATATACTAAGATACTAAGTAATCTGTTCCAAATAAGCATTTAAATAATGGAGAAGTAATTATAGGATAGATTCACAGACACATAAGGCCCCTTCTGAAGCAGTCTCAAGCCAAAACTCAATTCATAATGTGGTCCTCATAAGCCTCCAACATAATTGGAGGATTGTGATAGTATTTTAGTCCTTGTATCAGTAACAAAGTCAGGGGTTATATTCAACAACTCTAAAAATGTCTGAATAGTCCCTTTCTCCTGGTATATAGTTCTTTTGGTAAATGGTCCCTTTCTCAAAATTTCTTTCTCCCAGGAAGTTCACACAACTTTACGTCATTTACTATAACCCACTATTCTGTCCAAGCTCAGAGGAATGTTTTTATATATCCTTACTTGAATCCCAAGTCCTTATTCAATACATTTTCCCTTCTCCAGAACTAAATTCTACTCATCACCTAATTAACACTCTAAAATCTATCCCTAAAAAGTGTTCTCCCAAATCACACAGTTCATATTAGTGGGGTCCTGCAAAAAATGAAGTGTAGGCTATTTCCTCTCAAATTAGGAGCTTTACATGTGATAAGCTTAGATTTGGCCATGTTTATTGGTCTGGAGGTAAGGGGGGATGGTGTCATTTGATTTGGGGAAGCACAATCATCAATTTTGTGAGTCTAATTTATCTATTCAAAGTCACTGTTAGTACTAATTTTAATAAAATATTTATAGATATTCCATTCATGGAAAAGAAATTTTTGATGAGAGTTGGTGTGCTGTCTTTTTTTTCTTGTAGAAACAATCACTAGATTTGGCCAGTATTTTTTCTTGTGACTTTGAGGTTTAATAAGTTTTTTGTAATACAACATTTATTGAGATAAAATTTGCATATAATGAAATGCAGAACTTTAAAGTATAGGGTTTAACAAGGGATACTATATTATTATCAACCCAGAAAATTTCATTATTCCCTTTTTTAGTCAAATGCTCCCAGATGTAACCACTGCTCTGATTGTTGTCACTCTATTTTAGTTTTGCCTATTCTAGAGCTTCATATAAACTGGATAACAGTATTTGCTCATTTGTGGCTGTCCATTTTGCTTTGTAAATTCATTTATGTTTCTCCATGTATCACAAGCTCATTCTTTTCATTGTCATAGCATATTCCATTATATCAAGATTGTCAAATTCTCTTTTAAATACCAAATATTGTCAATTTGTATTTAATGTAATTGCTAATATTTTTCAATTTAAGCTTACCTTATCTCAATTTGCTATTTATTAATCCACTATATTTTTTCTAAATCAGTTTTTCTTCCTTTCCTATCTTCTTTTGTGCTAAGTGAGTATTTAATTTGTGCTGTTTAGTTTTCAGTTCTTCTCCATTCATCTTTAAGATATTGATTTTTATTATTCTCTCAGTGGTAATCTTATATATTGTAATAAAATATTATTGCAATTAATCATTAATGTTATAATTATAATTAAATACATTGTACACTTAATTAAATGTGTTTAAGATAGAATAAAATTATTGAAAATTGCCTTGAGTTAAAATAAGCCTATTTGGGATAGAAAAACCTCAAAAGGATAGTTCCAGTTTCCTCTTTGTGAAACTTTTTCGTGTATTTTATACTTCATATGGTATAAAACATGGAGTTTATTTGCTATTACTATGCATTAAATAGTGAATTATGTGTTAAGTAAATTAGGAAGGAAAATAAAAGTATATTATGCCTAAATATTTTCTTTTCTTTTTTTATTCTTTCTTTCTGTTGTTACATTACTCCGTTTTTATTATCTGCCTTCTTGTGGGTTACTTGAAAATTTTGGGGAATTATATTTTGCTTTATCTTTTTTTTTTTTTATTGTATCTCTTTGTAGGTTTTTTTTTAACAAATCATTTTTATTGATACATAATAATAAAACATAAAATTCATCCAAAATGTAAAATCAATGGTTTTTTGTATAATCACATAGTTGTGCATTTATCACTTCAATCATTATTAGAACATTTTCATTATTTCAATAAAAATAAACAAAAAACAGACATGCAAACAAACAAGAAAATTCTTCACCTCTCAATCTCTCTGTTTCCCCTGCTATTTCTGACTATTCTTGTGCAATTATTTAGTGTTTATTAAAGCAGTTTTATTAGGATATATTTACATACCATATGATCTATCCAAACTGTATCATCAATGGCTTTTAGTAGAATAACAATGTTTACATTTACCATCTCAAAAATTTTAGAATAATTTCATTACCCCAAAGAGAAAGATTCCATAACATTCCTTCCCAAGACCTACATAACCACTAATCTAATTTCATCTTTATAAATTGATTATATTTACTTTTTATAAAGATGGAATCATTCAATATGTAGTACTCTGTATCTGGTCTAGTATAATGAATTTTTTGTTCTCATATTAACATTTTGTAGTATTAACCTACATTTGTCCAACTTCAAAGAAAAATGATCTTATATATTTATCCATATTCATATTTCACATAATATATTTCTATTTCACATAATATATTTAGTTCATATATATTTAGTTCTTTTGTGTCTGGCTTGCTTCACTCAACATAATGTCCTCCACGTTCATCCATGTTGTCATATGTTTCACTACTTCATTTCTTAGTACTGCATAATATTCCATTGTGTATATACTCCACAATTTGTTTATCCATTCATCAGTTGATGGACACCTGGGTAGTTTCCAACTTTTGGCTATCATGAATAATGCTGCTATGAACATTGGTGTGCAGAAGTCTATTTATGTCACTACTCTCAGTTCTTCTGGGTTATATTACTAGCAATGGTATTACCAGGTCCCATGACAAGTCTATATTCAACTTCATTAAGAACTGCCAAACTCTCCTCCACAGAGGATGTACCATTCTACAGTCCTACTAACAGTGAATAAGCATTCCTATCTCTCCACATCCCTTCCAACATTTACAATTTTCTAACTTTTTAATAGCAGGAGTCCAATAGGTATGAAATGATATACTTAACCAAGGACATAAAGAATCTGTATTCAGAAAATTACAAAACATTGCTCTAAGAAACCAAAGAAGACATAAATAAATGGAACAAAATTCCTTGTTCATGGATTGGAAGACTTAATATCAGTAAGCTGTCAATTCCACCCAAACTGATTTACACGTTCAACACAATCCCAATAAAAATCCCAACAGCCATTTTTACATAAATCAAAAAGCCAATAATCAAATTTATTTGGAAGGGTTAGGGACCCCAAATAGACAAAAAATGTCTTTAAAAGAAGAGTGAAGTTGGAGGACTCTCACTTCATGACTTTAAAGCTTATTACTTAGCTATAGTAGTAAAAACAACATGGCACTGGTATAAGGACAAATTGACCAATGGAACCAAATGGAGAACTCAGATTTTGACCCTCACATCTACAGTCTAGTGATTTTTGACAAGGTTGTTAAACCCACCCAACTGGGCCAGAACAATCTCTTCAACAAATGGTGCTGGGAGAACTGGATAGCCATATCCAAAAGAAAGAAAATCCGTATCTCACACCTTATAGAAACATTAACACAAAAATGGATCAAGGACCTAAATATAAAAACAACAACCTTAAAACTCCTAGAAGAAACTATAGGAAAACATCATCAAGATCTTGGGTAGGCAGTAGTTTCTAAAACATTACACCCAAAGCATGAGAAACAAAATAAATAAATAAATAAATAAATAGATAAATAAATAAATAAATAAATAAATAAATAAATAAATAAATAAATAAATGGACCTCCTCAAAATTCAACACTTTTGCACCTCAAAGGACTTGTCAAAAGGGTGAAAAGGCAGCTGACTCAATGGAAGAAAATTCTTGGCAATCACATATCTTATAAGGGTTTAATATCCATGATTTATAAAGAGATCATACAACTCAACAATAAAAAGACAAACTATCTGATTAAAAACTGGGCAAAAACTTGAAAAGACAACTGTCCAAAAAAGAAATACAAATGGCAAAGAAATACACGAAAAAATGTTCAACATCACTAGCGATTATGGAGATGCAAATCAAAACTACAACATATCCTTTCACACCTACTAGACTGTATAGGTTTTTTCAGGATTTGCTGCATATATTACATTATATATACTACAAATGATTTATTATACACACAAATCTTCTACTGGTGTGGTAACTTTGCATTTTCTGGCAAAGTATATATACCTTAACTTCTTTTAAATCACCTTACCCCTCACACCGATTTATAAAAAATGTTCTTAAATATTTCTTATTCATATATTTAGAACCACATCAGGTTGTGATATAATTTGTGGTTCACCTGTCAAACATAGTTTAGAAAATAAGAAGAGAGCACATTTATTTTGTCATATTATTGTTTATTGCATTCATTCTTCCTTTCTGATACTCCAAAGTTCTTTCTTTTATCATGTCCTTTCTGTTCAAAGAATTTCCTTTGGCCATTCTTTTGTGGTAGGTCTCTTTATGACAAATTCTTTCAGTTCACTTCCTCTGAAAATCCTTTCATCTTCCCTTCATTCCAAAAGATATTTAACTGGGATTGAGAATCTGGGTTGTCAGTTCTTTTCTCTCAGTACTTGAAATGTAGTGGGCCATTTCCTTCTGGTTTCTGGTGAGAAATCCATTATCATTCAAATTGTTTTTCCCAATTTTTCTCCAACTGTTCTCAAAATATTTTCCTCAACCTTTAGTTCTCAGAATCTGAATTATGAAGTGTCTTGGCGTGAATTTCTTTGGATTTATCATGTTTGGTATTCAATCAGCTTCTAGAATATATAAGTTTATATCTTTTGCCAAATTTTGGAAAATTTCATTCATTATTTCTCTGAGTACTATTTAATTTCAGTCCTCTTTCTCCTTTTCTGGTACTCCAACAACATGGATGTTACATCTTTTGTTATAGCCTTATAGATGCTGATACTGATTTTTTTTCCCACTTTATTCTCTTTTGTTCAGAGTGGGTAATGTTTTTGTTTCCTAGACTGCTGAAGCATATATGAAGAAATGGTTGGGCTTAAACAATGGAAATTTATCAGTTTTAATTTGAGACTGGGTAAATTCCCTGGGAAAATGTGGCTTCTAGGGCTACCTGCTGGTGATGTTTTTTCCTTAGTGTTTGTCACATGGCAAGGCATCTCTGGTTTCCACTGATGTTGAGCTTCTGGATCCTTCATCTGTGTCTTTCTTTTTCTTTGAATTACATTCTCCTATAAAGGACTCAAGTAATATGATTAAAACACATTCTAATTGACAGAGGTCACACATTAACCAAAGAGGCCTTTCAAAAAGTCGTACTTACAATGGGTTCACACATACAAAAATGGATTAAATTATAGAGCACATTTTTAGGGGGTTACATACAGCATCAAACCACCACACCCCATGCTCTGGACTCCAAAAAAATGTTCTTTCTCTTTGAAAAATATATTCATTCCATCACAATGTCCCAAAGCTTTAAGTCCTTTCAGAAAAAATGCTTAGGACAAAGTCCCAACAAAATTAGCTCTCAGTGTGGTCTGTCTTTGTGCCAGGGCAGACTCACTCTTTCCAGTCATAGGGATGGGTCTATTCTCTTGTCCTAAGAATATATCTTTGATTCAGACATCCACTTCCACGGTTCTGCCCTTGAAGTGGTTTTTGTTTTTGTTTTTTATTTTGTCTTTCAATCTGTCTCTTTTTGGTCTCTTTTAACCCAGGATAGTAGTATTTCCATTCATACAGATCTCTATCTCTCACACACACAGAAATGTCAGTTTTGCATGTACTACACAAGGAGCCAAACTATCAAACAAATTAACTTTCCACAAATCCATGCAGGATGACCGTGTTTCCAAATCTGATTTCCACAGAAACTGTTGACTGGTGCAAAGTTCAGTTAAACCCTCACTTGTACTACTATTGTACTATACTTGTATTATAATTCTCTGGTCACTTTCTTTCCAGAAATTCAGACTTTCCCAAGCCATCAATTTCTTTGTTCCCAAGTGTTCGTTTCTCAGCTTAACTCTTATCACTTGCATTTTACTATAAACTGCAAGGAGAAATCAGATTGCACATTTCCCACTTAGCTTGGAAATCTCTTCAGCGAAATATTCAATTTAATCACTCTCAGATTTTGCCTTGAAGCCATCAGAACTCAATTTTGCTAAGTTTGTTGACACTTTAAAACAAGAATCACCTTTCTTGCAGTTTCCAATAATACAATTATCATTTTCTTCTAAGGTCTCATCATAAGTATCTTTAGCATCCACATTTCCATGTACAGTCTCTCTTAAACAATGCAGTCCTTTTCTAACAAGCATCTTGATATTCTTCCAGCCTCTCCTCATCTCCAAATTCAGAATTTGTTCCACATTTATTTGCAATAGGAGCACCCAACTTTCCTGGTACTATAATCTGTTTTAATTTCCTAGGATGTCCAAAACAAATACCATGAAATGGGTCAAATTAAACAATGGGAATTTATTTGCTAATGGTTTTGAGGGCAGGAAGTGTATCCAAATCAAGGAATCATCAATGATGCTTTCTTCCTGAAGACTGGTTGATAATGATCCTTGGTTCCTCTGTCACATTACAAGCCACATGGTGGCCTCTGTTTTCTCTCCCTTGTCCTCAGGGTTTTGTTAATTTTAGTTTCTTGCTTCTTGTGCTTTTTTCTTCCTTGGTCTGAATTACTTTCTCCTATAGAAGATTACAGTAATAGAATTTAGATTAATCTTGATTCATGTGGGTCACACTTGAACTGAATTAGCCTCATCAAAATGTCCTACTTACAATTGGTTCACACCACAGAAATGAGTTAAATTCAAGAATACACTATTCTGGGGGCACATATTTCTTCATACTACCACAGGTCATTTTTATTCTTCTATTTTCCTTTTCACTAATTCTTTCCTCTGTCCTTAACAATTTGCTATGAAGTTCACTCACTGAACTTTTTATTTCAGTGATTGTGTTTTTCAGCTTTATAGTTTCTTTGTTAAGTCTTTCCATTTTTTCATCTTTCAAGCATATTTGTAATTGGTCATTAAAGTATTTTTATCATGGCTACTTTAAAACATTTTCATATTCTAACATTTCTTTCATCTTGTCATTGACATCTATTCCCTTTTCTCCTTCAGTTTGAGATGTTCCTGGTTCTTTGGATGACTAGTGATTTTCATTTGAAGTCTCAACATTTTGTACTATATATTTTCTGTTTTACCTAGCTTTTTCTGATATTTTTCTAGCAGTGGTGGGACAGGCTATTCCTCTTACTGCCAATTGGAGTGGAAGCTCAGGTTTATCACTCAACCTCCATTGGAAACTGAGTGGAGATTTTTATCATTACTGCTGAGTGGAGATAGCCTCTACTGGCTTTCTGCATGTTCTCCACTGACAATTTGGTGGGAGAGGCCTAATTACTGCTGAGTTTTAACCTCCTCTGGCTCCACCCCAGTGGAGAGCAGGAGGGGCACCTTGTTGCTCACAGGTGTGGATGGAGTCCAAGGTCCCCTTAATGGTTTCCATTGACACTAAGGAGGAAAGGGCTCATTGCTAGGCATGAGGATGACAGTGCCAGATCTCTATCTGGACTTTTCTAATGTACCCCAGCTCTGATGTGAAAATAATGACAGTCTTTATTGATACCTTGGGGAATTATGGAGCTTGAGTGGCCCTTATATGTTTCCTAAGTGAACTGGATAGCCAGGCCTTTGTACATCTGCATTGTTCAAAAATTGGGATGCAACAAAGAGTGTGACCTTAGCTATGGTGACTCTGCAGCTGAGGAAGTTGCTGAAGGAGCTAATTTCTGGATGATACCAGTCAATAACACCATCAGCAACTACAGTTACAAATGCTTCATTGAAGAGAAACATGGGTGGTACATTACAGTGTGCCCCACAGTCCTCACCTTGTATCACTACTTCAATTCACTATTTTATGTACATTTAAAGAACACCTTTTCTAATATTCCTAGGGATGTCTCTTTCTGAGAGAAAATTAAAGAAGAAATTTAATAGAATAAACTGTAGTACCTGCAATTACATCTGGCCTGTGCACCCACACCTCCTTTCAAGAAAGAGCTTGTTACCCAGCTATGGGGGATGAGGGAGAGTGATGTCATCAAACAGTACAAAGAAGTTCAATTGATACTCATGGTGGGGGATAAACACATTCTACCTACATGAACAGCCTTAATAACCATCAAATCCCTAAAAGCCACTAAAACTAAGTGCAAATCATAAAATCAAGTATTATTACTAAACAATGTTTACATAGTAGTACATCCTGCCTTGAAACACTTCATGGAAGCATGATTCCAGAACATAATTTATCTTTTTTTACAGCATTCCATAGCTTTGGCCAAGGGTCAGTACCATGCTCCAGTCAGTGCCAGAGATAAGAAAGTGATCAATTTAGACTATTTTAAAATCATGCAACTTTTAATCAAAAACTTTCTTTCTTTTACCCTCTCTGTCATGATTCACTGGGGGCAGATTAATTCTCCCAACCCACTGGCTTTTCCACTCATCAATATGACTTGACTTAAAAAATGAAAAATAACAAACAGTATACAAATTCTAAATTCTGTCCTTGCAAAACATGAGAAGTTCCTGATAGCCCACCCTGGAGTTTATGCCCCTCACAAAGAAATGAAAATATTCCAGGTATCTATTGTTCCTTATGAATGGGTTTCAGGTTTAAGACACATAAACTGTCTAGAACCACAGCCAAATCCTAGACTATGGCCAACCAGCCTAACACTAAGAATCCCACACAAGATCAGCCAAATCACAGTCAACCTTACTCTCTTGCCCATTTGTGTGGAACAAAATTTTTGTTGCCTTTAACCACTGAGATTTAGGGGATTATTTTAATGACACTTGATTTTAATGAAAATAAGATATGATTCTTTATTCAAACAATATAACATATTTTACATAGATCTTTACTAATCAATGGAGAAAGAAAACACAAAGGGTAGGGAAAGGATAAGAAGAGAACCGGAGAAAACATTAAGGACTGTGAGAAAACTAATAAGAATAAAGTATGTGGGATGATGGTCACCAACTCTATCCTTATCACTTCATCTCTTCTGGGCCAAGTAGGTAGGAACCTAAGAGATCCAGCTTTGCAGTCAAGTGATGTAGATTAAGTCAAACTTTTCATTTCAGTCACTGTTAAAGCAAAAGCCTTCTCTTGCCTCCTTTTAATCCCTCAAAAATGTGTTACCTTTTCTCTCATTTTTATTGTCAAGATCTCAGTAAAAGACTTGACTACTGAAAAGATAGACAAAAGCAATATTTAATGTGATGGAAATAGCCAATAACACAATTTTTGTTTCAGAATCTATTACTGGATACAACAGCTAACATATCATCTTAAACATTGTCTCTTTCTCCTTCCTTCCCTCTATTTCCTGCCCATTTTGCCATTTTTTTCTTCTCCTTTTCTTCCCAACATCCTTTGCAACTATAGATGTGCAATTAATTAAGGGAAGACAAAAGAGACAAGGAAGCAGTATAAGAAGGGAGGAAAGACAGGTTATAAAAGCCAACAGGTTTTTGGTACTTTGTATCAGCACCCCTTTCACTGACTAATACATAACCCATGCAGTATAAATACAAATTTGAGTAGTAAGTATATTTTAGGTCACTTAAGGACTGAAATGTCCTAGGTGAGTTCAGCTGGTCCTCTGCTCATTTCCTCAAAAGGCAAAACTCAAGGTATCAGATTGTCTGGGCTTTTATCTGGAGACTTTGGGGAAGACTTCACTGCTAGTCTCTTTTAGGTTGTTGGCAGAGTTTGGTACATTCTGAACGTAGACATGAAGTCCTTGTTTATTATTGGCACTCATTCAGGACATTTATCATTTTAAGACCACCTGCATTCTTGGTCATGTTATTTTCTCCATCCTCAAACCAACAACAGTGTGCCAAGTACTTCTCATGCTTCAGATCCTTATGTCTTCTCTTGCTTCATTTCTCTAGGTTGGAGAAATTTCTCTATTTTAAGAGATCATGTGGCTTGGCAGTGAATTCAAGATGACAATGTATAAGACCATCAGAAACATACTTATGCAAATGGATCCACTATTGGCCACCAACAATAGGTTGATTACATCCATGTAAGTAAGTTACAGCAAAAGCTGTGTTCACCCTGTATCACAGCACTAATGATCAATCCAGTTAGATCCAAAGAAGGGAAATCTTAGAGTCAAGGTAATCTGGATATAGAATAGCAAATGGACCATTTCCACACCAAAAAAAAAAAAAAATCAAGATGTGTCCATGCTCATGATGGCTATGTAATATTAGGGCTTATAAAATGCTACATAGAAATCAGCAGGAATGAGGATGGTAATGGAGCTCTGTATGATACCAATGACTATATAACCACTGTACAAAATAGTGTTCATTGCAGAGTGGGCATAATAAGTAGTCTAGGGGCTATGGTAATTGGGAAACTATCATGTGTAATGGCTGGCTACCATAGAAAGAAGTACTTGATGTTTTCAAGAGTCTTGATGAAACTCATGGTCACAATAATGAGCATATTCCACACCATCATCCTCAAGTAGAAAATGAAAAGATTTTAGACATCATTATCTATTTGTAGGGTCCTGTGTCAGTCTTAGTTATATGAACTCAGTCACTATACTATTCTGTGATTGACTTCTGTGGATATGATAAAAGGACAATTAAGGGATCATCTGCAAGGAGAAACAATAATTTAATAAAATGAATTTTAAATGTTGAGTCTGAAACCTTGGCTGTCACTGAGCTCTGACTAGCTTTGAGAATAATTTCCCTCTCTCAGTGTTTTAATCCTCTGAACAAAATGGGATTAACTCTACCTATTAATACTTTTAGGATGTGAGAATTAAAAATATGACTGTAAATACTAGAGATAATTTACCTGAAAATAAAGTTTCCCTAAGTGTAAATTATTTCATTGCAATTTCATTTTCCTTTGATATCTGAGAATGTGGGGGTAAATTTTTGAGACTATTATGGTCAATGAGAAACAGCATCAGCAACAACGCACACACACACACACAGAAAGCAAAAAGCAATCAAAATAAACAATCTCAAAACTGTCCTTTCCAAATAATTTCTTGGTAATACTGCATGAAAAATAGTGCAATGATGAACCACTATAGGATCTAAACAGCATGAATATTTATTATAGTCTATTGCCTTGAATAGATGTGTCTTTTACCTTTCATTCCCCTCTCATTTCTTAGTTGTTCCTACTTCTAAATCTAGCCAATGTTATTAAACTTTATTTATTTTCATAAATTATGATGTTATTCAAACTTAAATTCCACCCCATTTACAGGTATTTTTGTTTGTTTGTTTGTTTTGTTCTGTTTTATTGAGGTACCAGCGGCCAGGGAATGAACCCAGGACCCAGGACCCAGGACCTCGTATATGGGAAGCTACACTCAACCCCTGAGACACATCGTCTCTCCCCTGCATTGGTTTTACATTTGTTTTTGCTTGTTGTTTGTTTCCATTTTCCTTAGGAGGCATTGGGAACTGACCCCTGGAACTCTCATGTGGCAAGCAGGTGTTCAACTGCTTGAGCCACATCTGCTCCCTACAATTTTTCTCTAAATCCCTTAATAGATTTTCTTTTTTTTAATATATATAAACAAATCTATTTTATTAGTACATATTAATAAAGCATACAATTCATTCAATGTGTACAATAATAGTATTTTGTATAATCTCATAGTTGTGCATTCATCATTTCAATCATTATTAGAATATTTTCATTATTTCAACAATAATAGTAAGAAAAAAAATGACAAACAAGAAACAAGAAAATCCCTCTCCTCTCCATCTCTCTCTTTCCACTTCTTTTTTTTTTTTTATTTATATATATAAAAATATATTTTAAGAGGTGTTTAGATTACCGAAAATACTACACAGAACCCCCTGGGATTCCCATGTTGTCCAACCCCCGCACCTCCCGTCACGTCCCACACAAACATCTCCCACAAGTGTGGCCCACCACCCTCAATGGACTTACATATCCTGGGGCCTTGCCACCAACCTTAGACCACAGTTCACATGGTAGACCACACTCTCTCCCACACAGTTCTGAGTGGTGTGTGCTGATTTAAAATAGCCTACATCCATTGTCACAACGGTACTCAGGACAACCTCCAATTCCCAAAGAAGCCCCTGTATTTCAAATACTTGTCCCCTCCATGCCCCAAAAGTGTCATGTGGCCAGGGGCTCCACCTCATTGCTATAATTTCTTCCATTGCTAGAATCACCATATGTGTACAACAGAATACCATCAAGTCCACTCTAGCCCATAGTTCTCCCCTCAAACCTGAGGGGACTGGGATGGTGATGTGCACTCCACCTCCAAGTGAGAGAGGGCTTATATCACATGGATATGGTGGGTGGGATGATCCTGCCTGCAGATGCAGGCCCTCTCCACTCCCTGGGATGGCCGTTGCCCATCATTGTCTCCTTGCCAGGTGACTTGGATGAGTCCATTTTGAGCTGTAGGGTAGGAGTTGCAGCTCCACCGAGATTCCACGCACACCTGGCACATAGGTAGGCCAGAGGCTCCAGTCTCTGGAAGTATACCTAAAAACTTTGGCATCACATATAGGTTTGAATAGAAGGGACTGATAAACCATGTGCAGGGAGGACTTATTTGAGTCCAATTCTGTCACTCTCAGGAGCACAGATTCCAAAATAAAGCCCACTGATAAGGCAGAAGTCTCTGGGGCTATCCCCACTTATATAGGACCTGGGTGTCTCCAGAGCTCTCAGGAGCCCCTCTGTGTGGGGTGATAGGCACTTAGATGTTCTATGAGCTCCTACTGAGGTGTGCGTAAGAGTTACCTCTGGGATGACCTCCCAACTCTCTTTGAAGTCTCTTAGCCACTTGAACTCATTTGTCTTTACCTTTTCCCCCTTTTATTCAAGGTCTTTTTCCAGTTGTGTTGCCAGTTGGCACTTGGTATTAATCCCTCATTGCCAGGGAGGCTCATCCCTGGGAGTCATGTCCCATGTTGGGGGGAAGGTAGTGCAATCATATGTTGAGTTTGGCTTAGAGAGAGGCCACATTTGAGGAACAATGAGGCTCTCAGGTGGCAAGCCTTATGCACCCCACAACTGCAGGCTAAGTCTCAGTTACAAGAGCAAAGACTCACAAGAGTAGTCATCAATAAAAAGAACACATCAGTGGGTCATCCTCTTTTGACAGACACTGTCCCTGTGCTCAGAGGACTATTGCTGCTCCCTTGGAGACTGTGGCAGAGCTCTCCAGGCTAGGAATTCAGATTCCCTCATTTATTGTGTGATTGTCCACCCATCGTGACCATGCCCTATCTTTTGATCTTTAGAACGATTTTGTATATCTTCATGTATATTCGGATGAACTAATTCCCATGAATCCCCCCCTCCCAGACACCCCCCACCAATAATCCCCTGCAATACCCATTGTAACCCTTCTGTAATCCAAATCCTCCATTAACATGTAGTCCATAAAATAATCAATTGCCGCTTTGTTCCCGGGCATGAGGGTGATCAGCCCTGCTGCAGCCCGGGGGGCGACACTGGCTAGT
>JAKSZT010054267.1:5427659-5583638 GCA_026826555.1 Tolypeutes matacus | reverse complement strand
GGTTGGGGGCTCCCTGGTCTCCACGGCTCAGGTGTGGGGGGTATCTGGTAAGGACCGCGCGTGAAAGAAAGACTCGAGACCTCTGAGTGCAGGGGAAGAAGCAAAGAGAGAGAGAGAGAGAGCTTTATTGAGGAAGTACAGTGCATATATACTCTTCAGGCTGGGGGCAGTCCCTCAGCCGATGGTGGAGGCTTATCATTGGGCAGTGGTTAGGGTCAGGGGTTGCTAGGGAAAGGGGCAGAATTTGGGGGCGGCAAGGGGCGAAGCAAGGTTGTCCAAAAAAGGCAATAACAGGGGCGAGAGCTCAGATTGGTGAGAAGGAACAAGGAAGAGGGAGAGAGGGAAAAGAGGAACGGGGGAGGGGGTTGAGTTGCGCAGGCAAGTCCACAGCAAGGCCTGCGGTTTGTAGATACTGCAATCAAATACATTTACTAGGAAAAAGAAACAGCTATGATAAGCTTACATGCAAGAGACAAACATAAGGAAACTCAGGGAAAAAAAAAAAAAAACAAGAAAAAAAAATAATTAAACGAACAAAAAAAACAAAACAAAATATAATTAGCAGATTGGGACATTCAAAAAAATGGGCAAAAAAGCAAAGAAAATACCTTTAAATATATATATATATATATATATTTTAAATATATATATATATATATATTTCCCCTTTCTCTTTTCATTTTTTGCCTTCCTTTTATCACTGTGTTATCGGATTTCCAGTGTGCCTTGACATCTTCCCCCTCTCAATCCCCATTGTCTCCCAATTTTTTCATTTAATTTTCAAAGAAGTTTTAGGTCACAGCAAAGTCACACATGGAGTGCCGGAGACTCCCAGATACCAAACCACCCCACCCATATTAACCCCCCCCTTTTTTTGGATGTTAGCATTGTTATAACTGTTGTACAGAAAGCAAAATATAGCAACTAAACAGTGTCTATGATTTACAGTATAGTTTACAAATTAGATGATACTTTAATAAATTTGATGATATTTACCAAGTCCTGTGTCCATTACTGTAAGGTAATGAAAAACCTTACCCATGACCACCAAACAACCCATTAGGTCTTGACTATTCCCTTCTCCCCAGCCCCCCAGGGCCCATGATAACCCCCTCTCCCAACCCATGGAATGTGAAGATTCAGAGTTACATGCCCTGGGGATTTGAACCGGCCCTTCCTAATCCACCAACCACCCAGTGCTGCACCACCAAACCCAGGAACACCACCACTCATCTGCCCCATCCCCCAACATGCAACCACACTCTATCCCTTTAACATAGATTACGTCCATATGGGCATATAATTTTTCAAAGTATCCTCTTTTGATACTCTTTATTTCTGTGGGGTCAGTAGTGATATCACCTTGCTCATTCCTTATTTTATGTATTTGCATATGTTCTCGCTTTTTCTTTGTTAATCTGGCTAAGGGTTTGTCAATTTTGTTGATTTTCTTGAAGAACCAGCTTTTGGTTTTGTTTATTGTTTCGTGTGCTTTCTTATTCTTTATTTCATTTAGTTCTGCTTTAATCTTTGTTATTTCCTGCTTTCTACTTCCTTTAGGTTTAGTTTGTTGTTGTTTTTCCAATTCCTCCAAGTGTGCAGTTAGGTCTTCAATTTTAGCTCTTTCTTCTTTTTTAATATATGAATTTATGGCTATAAACTTCCCTCTCAGGACTGCTTTCGCTGCATCCCATAGGTTTTGATATGTTGTGTTGTCATTTTCATTAGTTTCAAGGTAGTTACTGATTTCTTTTGAAATTTCCTCTTTGACCCATTGTTGGTCTAAGAGTGTGTTGTTTAACTTCCATATCCTTGTGCCTAACCTGTTTCTCTGGCCCTTAGTGATTTCCAACTTCATTCCGTTGTCGTCAGAGAAATTACTTTGTATAATCTCAATCTTTCTGAATTCATTGAGTGTTGTTATGTGTCCTAGCATGTGGTCTATTTTGGAATATGTTCCATGTGCAGTGGAGAAGAATGTAAACCCCGCTGTATTTGGGTGTAGTGTTCTGTATATGTCTATTAAGTCCAAATCTTCTAATGTATTTTTGAGTGCCTTAGTTTCTTTATTGATTCTCTGCCCAGATGTTCTGTCTAATGATGATAGTGGTGTGTTGAAGTCCCCTGCTATAATTGTAGAGGAATTTATTTCTCCTCTTAGTTTTTACAGAGTTTGCCGCACGTATTTTGAGGCACCTCGATTAGGTGCATAAATGTTGATGATTGTTCTCTCGAAAGATTACTCCTTTTACTAATATGTAGTGTGCATCTTTGTCTCTTACAATAGTTTTGCATTTAAAGTCTATTTTGTCTGATATTAGAATAGCAACTCCTGCCCTTTTTTGGCTATTGTTAGCTTGTAAAATGGTTTTCCAGCCATTTACTTTCAGCCTCCTTGAATCCCTGGGTCGAAGGTGGGTTTCTTGTAGACAGCATATAGATGGATCATATTTTCTTATCCATTCTGCCAATCTGTGTCTTTTGATTGGTGAATTTAATCCATTAACATTCAGTGTTATTAGTCGTAATGAATTTCTTACTTCAGCCATTTTTTCTTTGGGTTAATGCATGTCATATGTTGTTTTGTTTCTCTTTTTGAATTTTCTGTTGTTTTTAAACTCTCCTCCAACTCTCTCTCCTTTGTTTTTTCTTTCAACTTGTAGAGATTCCTTTAGTATTTCTTGAAGTGCTGGTTTCTTCTTGACATACTCTCCTAATTGCTGTTTATCTGTGAATATTTTGAACTGTCCATCATTTTTGAATGCTAATTTTGCTGGATAGAGAATTTGTAGCTGGAAGTTTTTTTCTTTTAGTGTTTTGACTATGTCATACCACTGTCTTCTTGCCTCCATGGTTTCAGCTGAGAAATTAGCACTTAATCTTATTGTGCTTCCCTTGTATGTGATGGTTCTCTTTTCTCGTGCTGCCTTGAGTATTTTCTCTTTGTCTTGAGCATTGGACATTTTGACAAGTATATGTCTTGGAGTTTGCCTGTTGGGATTTATACTATTTGGGGTTCGCTGTGCTTCCTGGATTTGCACATCCATCTCTCTCAATAGGGTTGGAAAGTTTTCAGCCATTATTTCCTTCAAAACACCTTCTGTTCCCTTTACCTATCTTCTTCTTCTGGGATGCCCATAATGCGTATGTTTGCTCATTTTGTATTATCAGTTAATTCCCTGAGACCATGCTGAATTTTTTCTATCTTTTTGTCTATCTGCTCTACAATCTCTTGGATTTCAACTGTATTGTCTTCCATATCACTAATTCTTTCCTCTGCCTGTTCAAATCTGCTGCCATGTGAATCCAGCGTCTTTTTCATTTCTTGGCTTGTGCCTTTATTCACCATCATATCCATTACCTTTTTAGGCGTGTTAGCTATTTCTTCAGTATGTTCTCCCAGTTTCTTCTTTATATCCTTAATCTCTTCCTTCAGTTCTTTAAGATGGTCCATGATATTTGTTTGGATAGCTTTGATTAGTTGTTCGATGTTCTGCATTGCTTCCTGGTTTTTATTTTGTGCATTGGACTGGTCCATGTTTTCCAGTTTCTCAGAGTCATTTGTATTTTTCTGTTGCCCTCTGGTCATCATATTATCTTGATGGGTTTGTTCAGTTGATTAGCTTTTCTCTATGCTCTAGAATTTTATTTAGCTGTTGGTTCTGCATGTGAGTTAAGTTTTCTCTTTGGCAGTTTTTCTTCTTATTTTTTTCCTTGCTTCTTTCTATGTTCCCTTGAAGGCAAAAGGTTAGGGCCAGAGGAATCAAAAGATGTAATTAACGCAGAAGGATAATAGAAATATTGATAAAAGTTAGAAGAGGGGCAAAATGAGACTTAATTAGATGAATATTTAACTTGTGTAGGCAATGTAGAGTACTATGAAAAAATATGGAGTTCCTACAATGGACTGGGAAAACAAATGAAGGAATATATATATAGTGATTTAGAAGGCTTGAATTATGAGGAGGGAGAGGAATAGTAAAGAAAGATCTGAAAGGATAAAGTTAATACAATAAAAAAAGAAGAAGAAGAAAACAAAATAGATGGAATAGAAATTGACACCCTTAAGTTGTGGGCCTATGAAAAAATGTTGTCTCTAAGGGCCACAACAGAAAACAGAAGGCAGAAAGATGCAAGAAGGATAAATGATAGTTTATAATACAGAATCAATATATACAGCGAGTGGGAAATTACTGTAGAAGGAGCCCAGCAAAGAAGCGACAAGCTGGCAACAACTTTAAAAAAAAAAAAAAAATAGAAGGAAAAAGGAAGGGGGGAGGAAAGAGGAAATAATAGCAAGAGACCAGAAATAAACAGAGAGATACGGAATATCCACACAAGCAAGCAGTCGAACAGAGCTAAGGGGGGACAATGATTCCCCTAGGGTCCACGTGGATTCTTCCTGCCTACTTGTGTTTATCAATCAATTTCCCCACAGGGTTCTATATGCAGGTCCTGAAGCAGCTTTTAGCTATTAAACTAAATTAAGAATTTATTTTTCATTTGTTGAGGTGACCTCACTTTTTTTTTTTAATTTTAATTTTTTAGCCAAATGCAGGACCCAAAATAATTCCTCCTCTAGACAAACCCCCTTACAGAAGGGACCCTAGCTGGGCCCGTGGAAATTAATCAAGCACATCCCACTTTCCGGACTCCCCAGGTTAGCTGTAGCTCTGTTGTTAGTCAGTGAGGAGTGCTAAAGATGGTGGAATCCGCCCCTTCTGGAGCGGAGCTTGAACATCACCAGGCTGCTCAGTAAATCAGTTTGAGTGCAGATTCGCATCTGCTCTCAGCCTAATTCTGCTTCAGGTCGGCTTATCTGCTCCCCAAAGCTATGGGGCGGTACAGGCAGCCAGATCGATGTCTAAAAATATAAAATACCCTTCCCTATCTTCTAACAGAACCCACCCTTTTTAAAGTATTTATATGAACTTTTTATTCATATAACTTTAATTGTTTTAAAATTAGAAAATTCCTTTTAATTGTACAACACTTTTAAATACTTTATTCAACTTTTATTATATGAACTTAACTATTTTTAGTATTTTATCTTGTTCTAGGTATAAAACTTGTTTCTTCAAGGAAACGTTAAGGTTAAAGTATAAGAAGCTACTTTGATAAAACACTTTCTTTTTTGCATACTGATTATTCAGGAGAAAAACTGTTAATTTTTAATAAAACAGATTAATGATTTGAGAAACTTTGAGAAAGAACAAAACTTTAACTTTGTTTTAATAGCTAGTAATTTTATCTTAGGAATTTATCTTAGGATAAAATTACTTTCTTTTCTTTATTAATAAAATCACGTTCTATATACCTTCCATGCTTAAGTTACCACAATAATTTTAGAAGTTGTTTCTAAGCAAACTTCTGACAACATATAATTACCATCAACATTAAATAAACTTGTTAGAATAATGATTTGGTTTATTTATATCTATTTTTATTGTTTTAAATTAATACTCATATTTATTTATTAATATAAGTACTTATTTAATGTTGGCCATTTGAATAGAGCTCTTTTAATAATTTTTATTCATCAATTTAATATTACCATCTGGATGTATTAAAATATATAGACACTGAACAACCAGACAAACACAAAACAAGTTACAACACATCAATAGAAACATATATCTTTGATTTCACTGCTTTTGAGAATTTTTCTGGAAACTGTATTGCTAAGTTTTCTTACTTTTTCAGTGGCTTAATTTTATTGGCTTCTATCATCTCACAGCCTTATCATTTTGTAAGCAGTAGGAGGTTTATAAAGTTGTTGCTGGAACTGAAGGTTTAACATCCACAGCTGGAGTTGAGGAGCAACAGAAATAAGACTACACAAAGACCATACATGAAGGGGAATTATTTTTCCCTTTTGATAAACACTTTTTAAAGCTTTCTTCACTAACTCCCAATGTTTCAGGTTTAAAATATCCCGCTCTTGTGGCTGAAACCAGTAACAACATTTCTGTACAAGAGAAAAAATTTCCTCAAAAGCCGAGGATTTAATAGTTACACCGGTGCATTTTAATAAAGTTTTTAACACTCTAGAGTACTCTTCAAAGTTCTACTGCTGATTACCCATTACCCTGATGATTCCAAGGATGAAGCTTACCTTTTCTGTTTCTTTTTCTTTTAAAACTGCTCTCAGGAGCTCCTTGGTCCGTGCACTGACTGAAAGAAAAGTTTCATTTTAAGGGCCCCACATTGGGTGCCATATGTTGGTGTTCAGGAACTGGGTAGGTGAAAACGGTGCCGTGGATGAGAAAGAAAGAATAAGACAAAGAGAAGAAAAACTGGGATCAGGGGACTCTCTGTCCAATATGGGGAGAAGAGCCCAGCCACCTCATAAAGTGTGGCTTTTATTTGGCTTTAGAACAAGAAAATATGTGTGACCATGTGCAAGGGCAATAGATACATTTTACTGAAATCAACACGTCTTAAAGGTTAATGGCTCAGTTCCTCTTTTCCTTCCTGCAATTCACAGACATTGTAAATCTTACAAGCTCAGGATGTTTCCCCACCCAGTTCCTATTAATATGAGACTGTTTATTACATTCCAAGGTGACCTTTTCTGTCAGTAGTCATGGCCTTTAATTGAAACTCCATCAACACATCATTTCAATAATTCCTCAAAGAAACTTTCTCCAGAGATTCATATTTTAAAGGAGGTATTTTGGAGATTACTTAATTGTATGGTCTCTGAAAATGTAAACCTAAAATTGTTCTCTCCAAAAACCCTGTGTATTTATGCATGTATGCATATACACAAGTGTATGTGTATGTGTGTGGGGGAGGGACAATGGATTTGTAAGAGCACAAGGAAATTTGATGATTAGAAGACTAGGAGTGAAATTATTTGGGGATGGATCTGGGTAATATTTCAGCATGAGTTAAATTTTTTAAGGAATCCTACTAGAATTTCTATGGGCACTGCTTTGAAGGATATTTTTTATATGTTTACCATCCAGTGGTCAAGTGGAACAAGAATTGATGCAAATGTTGAGATGATGAGGATGCACCATGTTAGGGAAATATTCTAAATATAGATCTGAACATTCAATAATTTCAATCCTTTTGGTTTTCTACAGTTTAGTTCTACAGTTTTAATGAAAATTTATCTGTAGATCTCTTTATGTTCTTTAACTTATCCGATTCTTCCACAAACACAGAGAATAGGTATGGATATTCTTAATTTATAAGGAATTAATTTGTTAGGTTGTATTTTGATTTCACACTAAATTTTTATGAATTCCAATGTTTTTTCCTTATAACATGAATTCTTCCACTGTGGCAGAAGAAAAAACTCACAAGAGATAAAACCAATTAACTGATAAAAATGCTGATGTTTATTTCTTACACAACAGATTGTTCCTCTCCAAAACATGTTCAAAACCGTTTTCTGGGCTGAATTAAGTTAGAATCATGAACCCTTTATATACTAGTCTTTATACAAATTTCATTTTCTTTTCTCTTGGCGTATGTTAAATGAATCCAGCAGCATCATCCATTCTTTTGGCTCTAAAAGAAGAAGCCTCAGAGAAAATGAATTGTCCAGTGCTACCAATTTAGGAATTAGCAAGACTGAATGCTTTCCTCATGATACATAGAATACATCATATTGTACCCTCACTAATGCTATTATAAAACAAGAACAACAATAACAACTTCATCAAAGGTAAAAGTAATTTGGGCATGACATTATTTGCATAGGACATTTGCATAGGGGTAAAAGTGATGGTTTCAATGTAAATGTATTAACTCCCTCCCCCCAACCCCCAGAAACACCATATCTGAATATCTACACTTTTCTAAATGTTTGTTTCAATATACAAGTTATTCTTTAATCTCATTAATTCCTTCAAAATGGCAAGAGAAAACAATGAGTCCCTGAAGTGTCTTAAAGCATTAAAAGCATCCTCTAAACTGTGCCTTTATTCTAATCTGGATAAAGGTGAAATTTTATATAATAACATCTTGTTTCCTATATTCAGACACCCAGAAATAACTGCTTCTGATTCCTTATTTCCAGTTTTTCCATGTCCTGAATGGACCTCAATCAAACATGCCAAAAAGAAGATGCACTGAAACTAACTGTAGTAAATCAGACTATTTCTCTATTACAATTAAGATGTCTTGATTTTATTTTATAAAAATAAATATTTAAGTGGATAGGTGAAAACTAGTATGAGATTAAGAATTAGATAGTTTATGTCACATAGAATAGGGGAGGGAGTAGCCTAAATTTATATAGGTAGTTATTGACAGAAATGGAGAAACCTATTTATGCTTACAAAGATGAAAAACAATTGGAAATCCATTTGGTTGTGGATAATGTACCATAGTTGTGAAGCACTTGTAATCTGGCATTAGAAATGGGCTTATATTTTAGGTCTGCTATTTAACACCTTAATGTAATTAAGAATTATATTGTTGTAATTAGTGAGCCCTCTTATGCCTCTATTACCCCATATGTAAAATAAGCATAAGAACAGCATGTACTTAGGCAAGGGGTAGATATGGGAGTTAAATACATTAAAATATTTATAAAAGTACAAGGAGTATATTATGCTTTCATTAAAACACCATTTGGCATTATAATCCTGTCTTTAATCTAGAAAGTGTTTAAAAGGTTAATACTTTAACCGATGTACTGTGATATAGATTATAACTCAATTCATAAATCTATTCAAATGTTTAAAAATGCTATTATATCTTTAAAATTATCTATAAATCATTTCTGATTATTTAAATTGATATTGTGAATGCTGGATGCACCTTAACCTGATGGAACATCAGAACAATATCCCTGAATTTGTCTTCTTGGATCTATGACAGAATAAGCAAAGAGCTCCTTTTCTGTTTCTTGTTGCTGCTCTTACACAGCAGTCTTAAGGGGAACTTCATAATCTTACTGTCACCTGCAGCCATTTAAGTTAACAACCAATGTACTACCTTCTCTGCCACCTCTCCCTATTGGACCTCTTCTACACCTCCACTGTGGTTTCCCAGCTAATTAGAGACTGTGGCAGTTTGATATTATTTATGAATCCTCCAAAAAGAGAAAAATTGTGTTTGTAAACAGGTCTGTTCCTCTGGGTGTGATACACTTTGGTTGTATTAAATTCAAAGCTTTCATGTTTACTTGATAAAAGATTAGGGCTCTGATTAGACCATGTCAGTAGGGCATGTCTCAGGGTTGAGTCCCCACCACCTTGGCAGGCTGATATAAATGAACATTCATGCAGGAAGAGAAAGAGTTCCATAGACACCAGAGGAGAGAACTTGTCATTTCAATCCTGCCTGCCATGTGAAAGAAAGGAGAAGTTTCAAACAGCTAAAGCTATGGGGAGAGGTGGACCATTTGCAGGACAACTTACAGCTGACCATGGGAAAACAGCTGTGACTGATATTGGAAACCCTGAGAGACAAGCTCAGAGAGGGATGCCAAACCCTTGCAGAGAGATCAGTCACCATCTTGCTTCAACACGTGGCAACTGACTTTGGTGAAAAAGCACCCTTGAATTGGACTCTTTAGGGCCTCATAAATATAAACTTTTACCCAAATAAATACTTTTTATAAAAGCCAACACATTTCTGGTACTTTGCATCAGCATCCCTTTAGCTGACTAACACAGAGACTTAGCTTCAGAGAGGAAAAACATTTCCTATAGCAACTGTATGAACCAGCTCTTCAGTTCCCATTTGCTGACAGGTGCAGAAATATTCATCTTGGTGTCCATGGCTTTTGACTGCTATGTTGCCATTGTCAAGCCCCTGCACTACATGGTCATCATAAAAATACAGAGGTGTAACAAGCTGATTGTCGTGGCTTAGGGCCTGTGTTTTTGGGATTCTATTGCCCTACTGCTCATGGTCCTCAATTTACCTTTCTGTGGCCCTAATCAGATCAATCATTATATATGTGATTTTTTTTTTAGAATTTTTTTTAGAGATTTATTTGTGCCCCCACCACCAACACCATTATTTGTGGTTGCTGTCTGCTCTCTTTTGTCCATTTGCTATGTGCTCACTGCGTCTGCTCATTTTCTCTTTAGGAGGCATTGAGAACCGAACATGGGGCACCCAGTCACCCGAGCTACCCAGCTCCCTGGTTTGTTGTGTCTCTCATTGTCTTTCCTCTTTGTGCTTCTTTGGTGCATCATGTTGTTGCATCAGTTCACTGTGCCTGCCTGCTGCACCAGCTCACTTTCTCCAGGAGACACCAGGAACTTAACCCAGGACCTCCCATATGGTAGGTGGAAGCCTAATCACTTGAGCCACATCCAATTCCCTCTATGTGTGATTTGAAATCTTTTTAGAAACTGGTCTGCAAAGATACTCACATCATAACTACCTTAGCTATTGTCAGTTCAAAGATGGTGGTTGAATTTGTTCATGTCCATTTGGCTTCTCACATATGCATAGTCTACAATCATAGGGAATGCTTCTTTGCAGGACTAAGTAAATATCGTTCAACCTGTAATTCTCATGTAATGGTTGCTGCTCATTTTTTGTGCCTTGTGTCTCTATCTATATTCTACCTGCTGGCAATGAGAACAAGGACAAGAAAATCTCTGGTTTTTACACAGTAATTTCCCCCATTCTGAGTCCTCTCATCTATACCCTGAGAAATGTAGAGTTGAAAATTGCAATGTATAAGTTATGTTCTCAAAAGTCACATTCAGAGTCAAAGTGAATAAGATTATTTTCACTGTGTTTTCTATCCTATGACCCCAGGATAGTTAACAGAGATGTGTTAGAGAGTACCTCTCTCTTTGGGGTGTTGTTCTAAATGATCCCCAAGATTAGATGAAACAAAGACACAAATTCTTGTTATTGCTATTACAATCTGCATAATTTTACCTGATAATTGCAAGAAATGTCTTCCTTAAATGGAAGAACATTCCATGTTCATGGATTTGAATATGAAATATCATTACGATGTCTATCCTATCCAAATTCATTTACAGATTCAACACAATCCCAATCAAAGTTCCAACAGCATTTTTTACTGAACTGGAAATGCCAATTATCAAATATTTTTGCTAAGGTAAGGGGCCCTGAATAGCTGAAAACATCTTTAAAAGGAAAAACAAAATTGGAGCAATCAGTTTGCCTGATTTTAAAGCATACTAAAAAGCCACAGTGATCAAAACTGCATGGTATTTCAATGCAGTTTTTCAATCCCAGTACCTCCTAATATGTATGTATATATACATGTGATTTAAGTTGTCTCCACCTGACTAAATATCTGAAAAAATGAGCAGTTTAGACTTGCTTTTCAGGCCCAGTCCCCTCAACTGGGACAGAATAGTATCTCCAACATATCTAAAAGAATGAAAGAGGACCACCATCTAATGCCCTATCCAAAAATTAACTCATGATGGATCAAAGACTTAAATATAAATGCCAACACCATAAAACTTCTAGAAATAATGTAGGGAAGCATCTATGATATCTTTTAGTAGGAAATGGTTTCATAAACTTTATATCCAAAGCACAAGCAATGAAAGAAACAATAGATAAATGGTACCTCCTCAAAATTTATAACTGTTTTTTTTTTTCAAAGGAGTTTGTCAAGAAAGTGAAATGGCAGCATATTCAATGCGAGAAAATATTTGGGAACCACTTATCTGATTATGGCCTAGTATCTAGCATATATAAATAAATCTTACATTTTGAAAAGAAAAAGAAAACAATCATTTAAAAAGGGATAAAACATTTGAATAGTCAATTTTCAAAAGAAGAAATACACATGGCTAAAAAGCATATGAAAAAAATGATCAACATCACTAGCTATTAGAGAGTTGCAAATCAAAGCTACAATGAGATAACATCTTACACCTACTAACCTGGCTGCTGTTAAAAAAACAAAAACAGAAAACTACCATTGATGGAGAGTATGTGGTCCAGAACTGGAACACTCATTGACTGCTGATGTAAATGCAGAATGGTGCAGCCACTGTGGAGGATGGTTCAGTGGTTCCTCAGGAAGCTAAGTATAGAATTGCCATATGATCTGGCAATCCCACTACTAAGAACATACCCAGAAGAATAGAAAGCAGGGATGTGACCAGATATATATACACCAACATTCCTTGTGGCATTATTCTAGTCACAATTGCCAAAAGTTGGAAGCAATTCAAGCATCCATCAATAGACAAGTGAATAAAAAAATGTGGTATTTACATATGATGGAATATTACTCAGCTGTAAGAAGCAATGAAATATTGACACATGCAACAACATGGATGAATCTTGAAGACCTTATGTTGAAAGAATTAAGCCAGTCACTAAAGGATAAATATTGCATGTTCTCACTGATATGAACTAAAGATATTGAGCAGACTCACAAAGATAGAGTCTGGAATATAGGTTACCAGGAGATAGAAGGGGAGTACAGAGTGGTGAGCTTATCCTTAATCTGGGCAGAATAGATGATAAGGTGGATGGGGGAAGTTTGACATTGAACAGGGGTGATTGTGATTCAGCAATGTGAATGAGGTTGAGGATGTTTGAGTGTGGGCAGAGTTGGGGTGATAGGTTGGTCTATCCATAGGGGTGGAGGAGAGCTGAAGGAAGGAAAAGGTGAATTCTGGGGAAGAAGAGGCCTATGGTCAAGAATACCATTGTGGTAATATTATTTTGGCAACTATGGTAGGGGAGGGTCATTGTTGCAGGGTGTTGTTAGTTGGGGGAATGTGTGGAAGGATGCACCTGGGGCATTTTTTTTTAATAAAATTTAAAAAATAGAAATGTCTTCCGGAAGCACATTGCTGTTCAGGTCACATCTCAAAAACTTTATCTGGATGATAATTTTCCTTGGATAAAATCTGACTTTCACACTTATTCATTAGAAATCTTCCACAGTTGGCCCAAGTTGAATTTACTAATCTTTGTCCTGCCACATATAGATAAACTGTGATGTGACAGAATAATAGACTTTGGGGTCAGGGAAATATTGGTCACATACTGACTCTGTAAATTTTTACCTCTGGGTCTTGAAAATTTGCTTCAATTTTGTGAGCCTTCATTTCATAATGATATTGTAAATTGCATTGTTTAACACAAGTGTTAGATGAAATATGGCATAATAGAAATTCATATTAGTTATTTACCACCTTTACATATTGTTTGTTTTTCTTTGCTCAGATGCTTAAATCCAGCCACACTGGATCCCTCTACATTCTCCAAACATGCTTCACAATCAGCCATATCTATGAAATTCTTTCTGTTATCTTCTCTGCTTAGGATGACCCATTCCCTGTATTTGTGATTCCATGTCCTCATACTCTACTATTTCAAACTATCTGATACCCTACTCTAAAATTTTTCTTGCAAGTGAAACTTCTTAGAAAAAGTGAAAACTGAATTTTCACCATTTAACTGAGGTAGGAGATTACATTCTGTCTCATTTTTTTCTTTGTATCTCTATTTTAGCAATGTGCCTGGAACTAAATAAATGTTAACTGAAGAGAATTCAAAATCCTATCTTCTGTTTTCATTTGACTGCATACAATGTTCTCATATATCCAGAATATTACTTATTCCATTAACAAGCATGCATTAATAGTAAAATAAATGACATCAGAGAGGACAAATACTTTAGGCTCTGTATACATTTGTCTTTCAAAGTGGGAATAAAATCAAGGAAAATATATACACTCTATGTTTCTAAATTTATTTTCTTCTTCATCAAGGTAATACTATTATTCCAATCACCCTTTACTCTGACAACTTATGAATCATATAAGTCAATCTCACTCTGTGCCCTGGCTCCTATTAACCAGCCATTTCTCACTGCCCAGGTTCTTTTCTTTTCTCAGCAGAATGATCCCCTTGTTTCCATATGTTTTCCCTGATTTAGTCACTTGCATCACACAGGGAGAGCAAGATACAGCAACAACCTAGAGGAAGCAATGTCTGGTTCTAGTGCCAAGAACCCCTCTTTCACTGAGTCATCTCTTGGGGACTTTTCTGCATTTAACCAATATCTATTTTCTTTTAAGTCATGGACACCTCTGGAATATCAGGGAAAAACTTCCTCATCTTTCCCATGGTTCACTGTGGGAATATAAACTTTCCCTACCCACTGGTGTTTTCACTTATCCATATAACTTACCTTAACCAATGAAATATTAGCAGAAGAAACAGTGTAAAAATTCCAAAATGTGGTCTTCAGAAACATGAGAAATTTCTAACAGCCCACTGTGGAATTTATGCCTTTCACCATGAAATGAAAATACTTCAGCTATTGATTGCCCCTTATAAATGGGTTTAAGGATTAAAGCACATGAGCAGGCCAGAACTACAACCAAAAGACTACAATATGTCCAAATATCCTAACCCTAAGGATTTCACCTGAGATCTGCCAAATCACAATCAACCTTCATCTCTTGCCCGTTAGATTGAAACAGATGTTTGCTGTCTTTAAACAATGAGATTTAGGGGATTATTTTAATGGCACAAAATTTTAATGTAAACAGGATATGATTATTTATTCAATCAATATAACACATTTTAAATAGACATCTACTAATGGAGAGATAAACACAAAAGGGAGGAAAAGGATAAGTAAAAAACAAAAAACAAAAAAAGCTATAAGGACTGTGAGAAAGGTAAGAATAAGGGATGTGGGGTGATGGCCACCAACTCAACCCTTAGCAGTCATGTCTCCATTTTATTAAAGTAGGTGATGATGGAAGCACCGGGATCCCAACTCCACCCTCAGCAGAAACTCACAGCTTTAAAAAAATAAACTTCCCTCTGTCCCTGGTCCCTCTCTCCCCTCCTTCCTCCCCTTTTCTCCATGGAATCCAACTCAGGAAGATAAGCACCCCAGGCTACCCCTTTGAATTGAAATTTACAACTCTATACAGATAATGCCTTCCTAATGGCCTTCTGCTTTGAGAAAGATAAGCTAACTTTGCTTCTCTGCCTTTCTAACCCCACCTGCCCTCTTGCTCAGGAATCTGCCTGCTTAGTGTACCTATATAAACTGATGAAAATAGGAAAACGGTGCTCAGAATTTGGAGAGAAAGAACTCTCCTCTGGGCCCGCGCGTAATAAAACTTTGTTCATCCATACTCCAAAAGTGCTGTTTGGGTTCTTTCTGGTTGGGCACAACATTTGGTTCCCTGACTGGGAAACCCAAGTGAGCAGGCCCATTATGCCTCCAGCTTGGGGCTGATGGGCATGGCCACCAGCGATCTCCAAGTGAACTAGGTGGGCGCCATCTGTCCTATTGATGGGACCTCCTATGAGGCAGTCCCAACAGGCGCGTCCTTACACCCCGGCCTGACTCAGTGGGGAGGTGGACTGAAGAGTGCCAGAAGACTCCGGAAAGGTAAGGCCCTGGGTGTCAAGCCCACAGTCAGGCCCATCTCCAGACAGAAGAGGAGACTGATCACCTCCTGAAATCTTGAGTACCGAAATTCCAGAATAGGGAAATCCCCGTGGAAAGGACTGCATAACCTTTGAGTGACTGTCTGAATAAATGAGGATGACAGAGGCTTGCATCTGCCATACCAGTCTGTGACTCCTCAGCGTATACTACAGAGCCAGTGTGGGCCCTAACCTGTTTTCAGCAGCTACATCATATGGCATAATGGCTAACCCAAAATTTGCCCGGGCGCCTTAGCTAAGATGAGCCTAAGTTCTTGTGAGAGATGTGGACAGGTGGGCATCTGAGTGGGCTTGAAAGAGGCGACCCCTTCCTTTGTCTGTCTTGTGCCACTGACACAGGGTATGGGCTCATCACAGTCAAAACCTACTGTCTTAAACTGCGTGCTCAAGAATTTCAAGAAGGGTTTTTCCAGAGACTATGGCATCCGGATGAACCCCGGCACCCTCCGAGCCTTATGTGAAGTAGAATGGCCCACTTTAATGTTGACTGGCCCTCGGAAGTGACCCTGGATATAGCCAGGGTCCATGCAGTGTGGCTGGTGGTCACAGGAACTCCTGGCAATCCCAATCAATTTCCCTACACTGACTCTTGGTTGGAGATAGCCCAGACTCTGCGCCCTTGGGTACGAGAGAGTTGGAAAAAAGGGACAGAGCAGGTTCTTGGTTGCACAGGGATCGGGGCTCTGGAAGCAAGTATTCATCAAGGGTCCCTGGAGGAGGATGCACCACCAACCCCACTGTAATACAGTCTGGCAACTCTAGCCTCTCCTCCTGGCCCGGGAGCGCAGGCAGATCTCCCAGAAACACCCCCACTTTTGTTCTCTCCTCCTAGCCCAGGAATGCAGGCAGATCTCCCAGCAACACTTTCACCTTCAGCCCCTCCAGGAACATTGACCCCCTTCTGAAGAAAGCCCTGCAACCCCACTAGCAAGGAGACTCTGGTCAGCACAACCCGCCTTACAGATGCCCCTCTGTGAAACACAGGGTCTGGCCCATATCGGCAAAATTGGGACCATCCAACCCGGGAAGCCTGTATTATACTATTAGTCCTTCACAGCTACAGACCTCTTAAACTGGAAGCACCATACCCCCTCCTACTCGGAAAAACCCCAGGCCCTTATTGATCTCATGGAATCCATTTTCCAAACCCATTGTCCTACTTGGGATGATTGCTGCCAACTCGTCCTGACTTTGCTTAATATGGAGAAGAGACGACAAATTCTGACAAAAGCTCGAAAAGTGGCTGCAAGAACAGGCCCCTACTGGCATCTTAAACCCAGAAGATTGGGCATGAGAAGAGGCACCAAAAACCCAACCTAAATGGGACTTCAACACTGAACAGGGACTGACTGCAATCCAGCAATACCAGGAAGCGCTCCTCCGAGGGGTCCGAGTGGGGGCAAAATGACCCACAAACATGAAAAAGACGACTTTAGTTACTCAAAAGCCCGACGAGTCTCTGGGAGATTTCTATGAATGGCTTTGAGAGGCCTTCAGAATCTACACTCCTTTTGACCCAGAAGCTCCAGAAAACCAGAGGATGGAGAATGACACCTTTTTTGCACAGGCAGCAACGGACATTAAAAGAAAGCCCCCAAAATTAGAAGGGTTTGCAGGCATGAACATCTCTCAATTACTGGAAGTCACCAACAAAGTATTCGTCAATCAAGACGAGGCCGCTGAATGAGAAGCCAAGAAGTGAATAAAACATCAAGCCTCCCTATTAGCAGCAGCCTTAGGAAATCCTTACCCCACCAGATGAGAAGGACCACCCCAAAAAGGGGGAACAAGTGCCAGAAGGGTGCTGCTGGCCAGAGACCAATATGGTTACTGCAAAGAAAATGGACACTGGAAAAATGAGTGCCCCCAAAAGACTCAGGCACATAGAGGGAATATCCCTAAAGGGAAAAACCTACTTGAGCCTCAAGACCATCTGCTCAGGCTGGCAGGACTCAACCCTGAATAAGGGCAACTAGGCTCACTGGAACTTGGCCCCCACGAGCCCATGGTCAAACTACAAGTCAGGGGCCAGTCAATGACTTTCATGGTGGACACTGGTACTGATCATTCTGTGGTCACAACCCCTGTCACCCCCTTTAGCAGAAAAACCTCTAATATCATAGGAGCAACTGGGGACCAGTCAAGCCAATGGCCTTTTTGCCAGTCAAGAACTTGCCAGCTCGGTGGCCACGAAGTAACTCATGGATTTCTGTACCTGCCAGAATTTTCAGTTCCCCTGCTTGGTATGGACCTCTTAACCAAACTGGGAGCCCAGATTACATTCAAACCTCAAGGGACAGCAAGCTTACGCCTCGGGACTGGCCTCATTCTCATCGTCACCATGCCCGAAACGAAGAATGGAGACTTCATGCGGAAAAAAGTTCAGGTCAGAATGCGGAAAAACTGCTGGAACTTTTTCCCCAGGTTTGGGCAGAAGAAAACCCACCAGGAATGGCATGGAATCATGCACCCATCATCATCTACCTGATGCCTGGAGCAATCCCGATCCAGCAGAGGCAATATCCCATTCCCTGCAAAGCGCAATTGGGCATAGCCGAACATATAGATAGCCTGAAGAAAGAGGGGACCCTAATCGAATGCCAGTCACCTTGGAACACCCCAGATGGGACCAGAAATTGACCAGTGCAGGATTTACGAGCAATTAGTAGTGCCACTCTCACCTTACATCAGGTTTTTCCCAACCTGTACACCTTGTTAGGACAGGTGCTGCCTGAAGCCACCTGGTTCACTTGCCTGGACCTGAAAGATGCCTTCTTCTGCCTGCGACTGTCCCCCGTGAGTCAGCCTCTGTTTGCCTTTGAATGGGAAGATCCCAAAATCCAGAAGAAAACTCAGCTAACTTGGACCTGGCTCCCACAGGGCTTCAAAAACTCCCCTACCCATTTTGGGGAAGCTTGGCAACAGATTTGGCCACCTACCTCCAGGAAAACTGCAGGTGTGCTCTCTTACAATATGTAGATGACCTCCTACTTGCCAGTGAAATGGAAGAGGACTGCTGAAGAGAGACCCAGACTCTCCTACAACTTCTAACACAGACTGGGTACAAAGTGTCTTGGAGAAAGGCCCAGATCTGTAAATAGCAAGTCAAGTAACCTGGGGTTCAGCATCAGACAAGGGCACCAGATACTCGGACTCAAACGAAAGAAAGTGATCTGCATCATCGCTACCCCCACCACAAAAAGAAAGCTTTGCAAATTCCTCGGGGCTGCAGGGTTCTGCTGCTTCTGGATTCCCGGGTTTGCAGCCATGGCCAAGTCTCTTTATGAAGTTTTGGTGGGTCCAGAAAAAGAGCCTCTTGCCTGGGAAGAAGCTCAACAAGGGGCCTTTCAAAACATCAAAAGACAACTCACTTGGCCTAGCCCCTGCCTTGGGGCTCCCAGATGTAACTCGAAACTTTAACCTGTTTGTGCAGAAAAAGAACAGAGTAGTATTGGGGGTTCTCACACAAACAGTAGGCCCCTGGCAAAGACCTACTGCTTACCTCTCCAAGCAGCTGGACTCCGTGGCTGCAGGGTGGTCACCCTGCCTAAAAGCCTTGGCAGCAACTGTGACCCTTGTCAAAGAAGCCGACAAATTAACTCTTGGACAGGCAATTCACTTTATGGTACTACACGCAGTCACTGCCCTAATGAACTCACACAGGCATCAGGCATCGTTGCGTATTGAATCCCCAACTCGCACATTATCAAGGTTTACTCTGTGAAAACCCCAGAGTGACAATAGAAATGGTGCACAGTCTAAATCCTGCCACCTTTTTGCCAGAGGAGAAAGGGGCTCCAGAACATGACTGCGTTGAAGTGACAGAAGAGGTTTACGCCAGTCACCCTGACCTCCAAGACAAACTGGTCCCTCCCCAGATCAGACACTATTTACAGATGGGAGCAGTCTAGTTAAAATCGGGAAAAGCTTGCTGGGTATGCAGTCAGCACTACCGAACTGGTGGTGGTAGCAGTGTCTACCACGGGGATGGTCTGCGCAACAGGCAGAGCTCTGGGCACTGGTCTGAGACTGGCAGCGAGCCGCCGGGCAAGCAGTAAACATTTACACTGACTCTAAGTACACATTTGCTACCATTTATATCTATGGGACAATTTACAAAGAAAGAGGTCTCCTAACCGTAGGGGGAAAGGAAATAAAAAACCAAGAAATTCTCCAACTGTTCGAAGCAATCTGGAAACCAAACAAAGTCGCCATCATCCACTGCTGGGGACATCAGAAAGGAATGGATAAGGTCGCTTAAGGAAACAGGATGGCTGACAAGATGGCTTGGTAAGCGGCTGAAGGAACCCATGGAATACAAGTCCCAGAATTAACACCACAACTGTCCCTCTTAGGACAACTAAGCTATACCTGGGAAGAACAGGAGTGGGCTGAAAGAGAAGGAGGATGATGAACCCTCAAAGAAACGTGGCTGCTCCCAGATAACCGGATTTTTGTACCAAAAATGAGCCACTCATACCCTCATCCAGCGATACCACCAACTCACCCACCTAGGAAAAATTGTTCTAGAAGTCTTGCTCGGGAGATACTACTACATAGCCTGGCTATCTTCTTTCTGTGCTACCATCAGCAGCCAGTGCCAAGTCTGTGCCAAAAACAACCCCTTGCAGGGCCCCTGTACTCCAGCAGGTGTCCAACACATGGGAATGACCCCCTTTGACAATATCACAGTAGACTTCATGGAAGTGAAACCAAGTTGGGGGTACAAATATCTGTTGGTGATGACATGCACCTTTTCAGGTTGGATCAAAGCTTTCCCCACTCACACCGAGAAGGCAAGAGAAGTGACTAAGGCTTTATTTAGATAAATCATTCCATGACACGGGCTGCCACTGTCAATTGGAAGTGACAATGGTCTGGACTTCTGGGCTGCCATAGTCCAAGACCTAGCAAAAATGTTAGGAATCAAGTAGAAATTCCATACAGCTTATAGGCCCTACAGCTCAGGGAAAGTTGAATGCATGAATCAAACCCTCAAAGCCACCCTAGCCAAATTCTGCCAGGAAACTGGTCTCCCCTGGGTAGGTTTACTTCCCTTGACCCTTCTCCAAGTTAGGTGCACCCCAGCACCTGCTGGCTATTCCCCCTTTGAAATTCTATTAGGGCAGCCACCCCCAATTATCCAGGCCTTCAGAGGAAATCTCAAACTTCTGGGGGAGGCTAGCCAAGATTCCATTCTCCAGCAGCTAGGGAAAACTCTAGCCAAAATAAATAAAACTGTCTTGCCCCGGAATCTCATCCCCCTTGGACACCTGGTACAATCCGACCGGCCAGGGGACCTAGTCTGGTCAAAGACTGAAAAAAAGAACCCCTTCAGCCTTGCTGGACAGGTCCACATACTGGGATCCTTGTAACTCCTACTGCTTTAAAATTTGCAGGCATCATCCCTTGGATCCATCATTTCAGGGTCAAGAAGGCACACCTCGATAAGGAGCAGGAGAGCTGACAGCCCAACCCATACCCAGCCATCCCTTGAGAGTGCGAGTCACCAGGAATCCTCAAGCACTGACCTCATCAAACGCCAGCTGAATGGATCCCTGCTCCTGGTGGATCCTGTTTATACAGCCTGCTCACCTTGGTATTCGGAGTTGGACTCACTACTGTGGCTACTGGACTGTTGTGAATAGAGCCCTAATTGCACTTGCTTACTTGTGTATAATAGGATGTTTCTGTGCCTTAACTTGCTTGTCCTTTACTTCCTTGCTCCCTCCCTAAGAGTCCATACCCGCCCCCAAAATTCATGGCCACTGCAAGTTAGTCAAAGCTGGGGCAAACAATCCATGCTGAATGTTTCAGTCCCATTCTCCGCAGGGGCAACTTCAGCCTCTGTAATATTTGACGCTTGCAGGGCAATCCAAGATCATGCTCCTTACACCTTGCTGGTTGCCCAATACCCCCACGTCTCCATACTGGCCCCCAGTAGAGGGTGTAGGGGTCGCAGATATGGGAGTTATGACAAATACCTCTGCCAAGACTCCCAAAAAAGACAGAGGATTCTGCCGCTCTTGGAGTTTGCTAGTAGGTGCCACCGCTCCTTGGAAGGAAGTCCCACTGACTTCTCCGTATCTCCTACAAAAAATCCCTAGCCTGGCAGGGTGTGGCATAGAAACCTGTGACTCCATAAAAATTCACCTTATTAAACATAACTACCGGAAATGAATTGCCTGGAGATCGCTCTCGAGCCAAATGAGCAATACAGTCAATTCCAATACTCTTAGGACTAAGAGTAGTCGGGAGTGCAGCAGTAGCAGGGGCTTCTTTCACAGTTGGTCAGGAGGGCTTACAAACACTAGCTCCAGAAGCATCAAATGACCTTGAAGAAATATCTCAGTGGGCCACACTTGTGGGAGATGTTTGTGTGGGATGTGGTGGGAGGTGTGGGAGGTGGGCAACATGGGAATCCTAGTGGGTTCTGTGTAATATTTTGGGTAATCTAAGCACCTCTTAAAATATATTTACATATATATATATAAATAACATTTTTGTAAGCAAATACACATATATGCATATATATTTATATATCATTTTGCAAATGTTTTGTATGTATTGTGAAAATTTTGATTTTTACCCACAATAAAAAATTAAAAAAAAAGAAAAAACAAAAGAAATATCTCATTGGAGGAAGTGGTTTTGCAAAACAGACAAGGATTAGACTTGCTCAAGGCAAGTTCAGTGGGGACCTGTCAGGCCCTGGGGGGAAGAGTGCTGTTTCTATGCAAACTCCTCAGGAATAGTTAGGAACAAAATGGCCCTGTTAAAGGAGCAGCCAAAGTCTTTTTAAACCGTGTATACCAGGCATCTGCTAATGGAAATTACTTCCAGTATCTCCTTTCCTGGATTTTGCCATTTATGCCAGTAATAGCCTCAATCTTTTTCCTCTTAACTTTTGGGCCATGCATTCTACAGTACCTAACACAATACATCACTTCCCACTTAAATGCTTAAAACACCAAATAATGCCTCCTGTTGAATATCAGGCCTTGGGGACCATAGAAGTATCCCCATACTAGCAAGTGATGCCCCATAAAGTATTATAAAGGCATCAAAAGAGGGGAATGATGCCTTCAGCAGAAACCCACAGCTTTAAAAAAATAAAATTCCCTCAGTCCCTGGTCCCTTTCTCCCCTCCTTCCTCCCCTTTTCTCCATGGAACCCATGTCAGGAAGATAAGCACCCCAGGCTACCCCTTTGAATTGAAATTTACAACTCTATACAGATAATGCCTACTTAATGGCCAACTGCTTTTAGAAAGATAAGCTAACCATGCTTCTCTGCCTTTGTAACCCTACCTGCCTGCTAGCTCAGGAATTTGCCCACTTAGTGTACCTATATAAACTTATGAAAATTGGAAAACAGCGGTCAGAATTTGGAGAGAAAGAACTCTCCTCTGGGCCTGTGCATAATAAAACTTTGTTCATCCGTGCACCCAAGAGTGCCGTTTGGGTTATTTCTGGCTGGCCACAACATAGGTAGGAACCCAGGGTGTGTGGAATTTAGCCTTGCAGCCAAGTGGTGTAGACTGTCAATCCTTAAATTCAACTTTTTATTTCAATCACTGGAAAATCAAAGGCTTCCTCTTGCCTCCTTTTAATCCTCAACAAATGTGTTCCCTTTTTTCCTCATTCTTAATATCTCAGTAAGAGTTTAATATGATGGAAATGACCAATAACACATGTTTCAGAGTCTATTACTGCATACAACCTTTTACATATCATATTAAAGATCTGTTTCTCCTTCCTTCCTTCTATCTTTTGCCCATTTTGCAATTTTTTTCTATTCCCTTTTCTCAACATTCCTTTCAACAATAGGTGTGTAATTAATTATGGGAAGTCAAACAATAGAGAAAAGAAGTAGCTTAAGAAGGAAGGAAAAAGAGGTGCCATAATAATACAGTTCACGCTTCAGAATTCAACCTAGCTGTTAACAGATATTGTCTTCCTTTTTTGGAGAATAGAAAGATTTTTATAGCACAAAAATGGTTTATCCTATTGTGCTTCATTTTCAAGTTTGTTGTGTGTTGCTTTTTTTTTTTTTTGATAAAACAACATACAGTAAGCAAATTATGGTCAAATAATTGACTTAACTTGCTTACTCATAAATATATCATTAATCTGGAATGAATAAAATGTATGTGATTAAGAGATATGGCTTGGAGAATGAGCTTATAAAATAGAACCCTGCCACCCTCAGCTGCATTTCTTAACTATGTGCATACGCCTATATTTTAAGATAGCTAATAGGACATTTTCCCATTCCCTGGTATTACTTCAAGGGCTACCTACTACAAACAAATGATTCTAAGTAGTACATATTCCAGCTTAACATGAAGTCAGCAATTTAAGCCATCAAACTCCCTCTCCTGGCTGGATAGGAGACCTCCATTCAGAATGGCCTTATTGTTATAACCCAGGAGATCGACTACACTCAGACTTTAACCACTTTTATGAAGTTTATTGAGCTAAGCCTGCGGGTGTCTGCAGCACCTCTCATGCAGGAGAGAACTGCAGCCCCCAGGTTCTAAAATGGCTCCCTTTTATAGGGGGTTGCTGAGGCAGTTTGCAAGCAAGCAGGATGTACAGAAGCGGATTTGGGCAGTTAGCTAGCATTTTCACAGAACGCCCTGATAGCCTGGGGCATAGCTGCAGGGTTGAGATGTCCTTGATGTTCCTTCAGTGAAATGTCTATGCCTTTTGTCCATTTTGTAAATAGACTGAATTTTTTTCTGTTGAGTTGTGAGGGTTCTTTATATACACATGATGAAATGCTTTGTCAGGTATGTGGTTTGCAAGTATTTTCTCTGAGCCCTTAGCTTGTCTTTTCATTCTTTTAACAGGGTCTTTTACAGAGAAAAAATTGTCAATTTTGATGCAGTCCTATCTGTTTTTTTTTAATTTTCTGGATCATGCTTCCATTGTCATGTCTGTGAACTCCTCACAAAACCCTACTCCCAAAAGTTTTTTCATGTGTTTTGTTCTGAAACTTTTTTCTAATACATAGTAATATATACAAACTCTGTGATGTTACTTTTCTCTTATGCTTCTAAATTTTTTTTGGTTATACATTTTACTTTTAGGTTTATGATACATTTTGTCATAATTTTGGTATAAGGTGTGAGATTTCCATTAAGGTAGAATGTAAAACCAAAGAAAAGGTAAAATTGAAATAATATTCCACAATGTGTCCCAAATGGAAATCCAAATTTTACTAAGGGAAATATACAACAAAGAGATAAAAGAATGCTGATGAGCTTCTGTACCTCTACAAGATGTTCTACATTAACATAAGGATCTACTGATATGCATTAACTGGCAAAGCTTCATGGCCTTAATACTGGGCCTCAAGTTACAGTTAACAAGAGGATCCATTAAATTTAAACTATGTGTCCCTACAGTTTTAGGAAATTCCTGAACAAAAAAATAGAGGACAAAGCAATGATCCACTTTAAGTATCAGAACTAGTGCTTACCAAAATGTCCTATGGTCACAGCACCATTGCCCTAATGAGCCCAGACACTTTGACCCAATGTGTAATAAATTAAAATGAAGTCTTTAGCACTTACAAATTGTTTTGACAAAATGGGGCCCCATGGACAAACTTCCTTCACCACTTTCTACTTAAAATAAATGATACAGCCCAATGTAAATCAACACAGGGCCTTTAAGGATTGAAATTATACATATTTAAAGAAGGAAAAATTATTCCCACTACCTCTCCATCTAAAAGTTTAATTTGACCTGTTCGTAAGCTTGGAAAGAATGAATAGTGTCTCATGGTGGATCACCACAATCTTAATGCTGTGTTCCCAACCACTAAGGCCCTTGTATCCAAAATATTGAAATTTCTGACTCCAGCCAATCAACATCAGTAAATATTTTTCTATTAAATATTTGGGTTAATATGTTTTGTTCAGTGCCTATTTCAATAGCCTGTCAGTCACAGTTTGCCTTCACCTGTGAAAGGACACAATACACTTTTGCAGGCAAGGTCTTGGAATCCACCTTTGTCCTGTATTGCAGGTATGAGATTACACTGAAAACACTCTCCTCCAAGGAGATTCATTTGAAACAATCATTCAGGTCTAAGTAGGGAGTCCCCAAGACTAACCTCAGGTTTAATGATTTAGTAGAAGGACTCACAGAACTCAGAAAAGCTGTACTACTTACACTAATTGTTTACTAAACTGAAAGGATACAGATTAAAATCTGTCTGGGAGACACCTGGCACTAGCTTCCAGTTGTCCTCTTCAGAGGAGTTGTACGGACAACACTTCAGTCTCCCAGCAATGATGTGTGAAAATACATGAGAAGTGTTGCCAACCAGGAAGCTCACTTGATCCATGGTGTCCAGAACCTTAATGGGTGTTATTCATATAGGCATTGTGTATCTATATAACTGATCTTAGCTCTTCAGTCTCCAGTGCCCCTCAAGTCAAACTGACAGAGTGTGTCCAAAGCTGGAGACAGACAGAAACTGGTATTCACTCAAAATCACATTATTAGCATAAAGTATGTGACATCACTCAAGGCCTCAAGCATACTTGATATGCAAAGTATTCACAAGGCTCAGATGTTTTCTCCCAGGAGCTTAATAACCAGAAATTTATATTAGAATGTGTATGGTTTGAATATCCAAGGCCTGCTGAGTAAACCTTTTACTACACAAGGACATATGAATACTCACAAAGCTTATAAAATTGGCCCTTGTCCCACAAATAATGCAGGGCTTCACCACCTCAATTAAAGTCCTGAACACTATCTGACCATGCAAGGGCTGCTGCATCAATGATACTGTCAGGAAAAGCTGACCTTCTCAGCATTTGCAATTTTAAAACAAGTCCATTATGTTTTAGCTTTTTTAGTTTCTGGAGACAACATAATACTCATTTAAAAACAGTAGAAGGATTTTTAAATCACAAACAGTGGCTCTGCAAGATGTGATAGTTAAATGGCACAGTGTGTGTTCAACTTTCACTCATTGTACCCATCTGTGCTATTTCACTTTCACTTGTTACACAAAGTTGAATCACTGTTTGTGATTCAACAACCACTAATTACATACTTATTAAGCACCACCCAATGTTCACTCTTGCAACACTGTTCTCCGATATTCAACAATCCTTCCTTACAAGTAACCATAACCTTTGTGGCACAACTTTTGTGCCCTAATCAACATAAACTTCTTGAACATTCTCTACAAACCATCGAACTTAAAAACATTGCACTCCATCTTTAGGCTATGTACCTTACACATGTTGCACAACTAGGATTATTTCATCCAGTAATCCATGCACACCCACTCTATGCAATTCAATCATCACTCTTTGCAACCCAATTTTCAGCTTAAATTCCTTGCACAACAAGTGTTCTCCATGGTATTTCCATTTGGAACACCTGATTATATTATTCAATTTATATCCTTTGCACAGCAAAGCTATGCTATGCCTTCCAGTCATTGATCATGCACACTTGATGTACATTACTTCACAAATACTCTGAACATACCCATTCTATGCTATTCTTCTATCACTCCTTGCACACCACCCAAGTATGCTATTAAACTTTCACTTCTAGCATACCCATTGTATATCAGAAAAATACATGATTTGCAAACCCACTCTGTAACATTCCATTTCCCTCCTTGCAATCCACTGTATGCTACTCAACTCTATGCTATTCAATTACACTTGTTGCAAAACCTCACTGTTTCTTTAATTCAACTCATTACACACCCACCCTAAGCCACTTAACTATTTCTGCTGCAAGTAATTAAACAGCACCTGTTGAACACGCATTCTGCATCATCTAAATATGACCCCTTGAAATCCAGGTGTTTAATTCAATTAGCATTCTTGCAAACCCACTGTATGATATTCAATTTATGTTTTGCACACACATCTCAACCTATTAAACTGCCATTTCTTACATGCTCTCTGAGCTACTCAATTTTTTCCAATCCATTAATAGTCACTCTGTCACATTCTATCACTTTCAGCATATTTTAGTGTGCAATTCAAAATCACTTCTTCAATCAAATCAGAGCTGACCTACAGAGGCAGACTCTAGTCTGCCCTCTTAAGTTCAGATCCAGAAACACATCACAGGTCTGGCCTGCTGAGGAAATTGTTGCCACTGAGTTTTCCAGACCCCAGAGCATTTGCTATACTTGAAAAGCTACCAAATCAGAAACTGATTCCACCTCCACAGACTTTATAGGAACCAATTAAACACATCTGCCATGGTACTCATTGAACATCAGGTCTCCCTACATGCCACTGCCAACTCATATTGCTCACTTCTTCCTTATGCCATGTGGGGCAAACCGTTCTGTGGATCCTAGGAAATTGATGGAATCTTAGCTATAAGGGAATCTGGAAAATACAGTGTTTAGCTTTGTAGTCTCTGAAATACTAAGACTCATGTTTACAAGGAACTTGGCATGGATATGGAGTGAGTCAACATGAAATATATGCCTCCTCTTATGAATATAAGATAATTAGGAGTTTTTACTGAGTTTCAATTACTCTTCCTTCTCCCCAACATATTCAGGGAAAGGCTCTACCTGCTTGTGGTGAAGTTACATGAAAAACAGTCATTCTTATTATGAATATTTTAAATTTCTCTTTTCCTTTTCCAATCTGAGAGCACTCAGTACAAAAAGAAAATCATTTCTGAGTCCCTTTCCTCTAACAAAATGTTTCCACAAAATATAGAATCCAAAAGAATATCTTTTCCTCTAAAAAGTCTTTAAACACAGAAAATGGCTTTCATATGATAAAACATTATTCTTCACAGTTAAAAGTAGCATTAAGATTTTGGTTGATTGTTCACTACTGTAAACAGATTTATTTTTCACAAGAAAAGTTAGAACACTTTTTAGATCTGCTGTCAAGTCCTCTCATATTGTTATAATTTCTGCCTGGAAATTTGCTGTATTCCAGCCCATTGAGGCCCATAGGCATTCACAGACCCTCTGCCATTCTAAACATGACATCCCAGCTGTTTCATCCCACAATTTCCCTTGCTCTTTTTTCAGTGGTTTGCTTTTTCAAGTCTATGCAAATATCCTCATGGGCTTCCTCCATGCTAGGTAAAGCTAATCAGGGGGTGGAAAGTCTAGCCTTATCCATTTTGAATACTAACAATTTTTAAATCCAATGTGCCAGATGACGAAGTTTCCACAGATATATGGATTTACTACAATGAAATTCCCCCAGGGCCACTCTAAAGCTCTTGAGATCTAATGCCAAGGGGGAAGGTCGATCTGGTCATCATCATGGTTCAGCTATTATCTCCTTCCCCTGAAGTTTCTCATCCAAATCACTCAGTCTTTGGGGTCCTAGATTTTTACTTCAGTTCCACTCCTGATACTAGTTTAGGTTTTATCATATTGGGAAAGTGATATGATAGGACTAAATGAGGCCCAAACTAGTTAATGCAAGTAGTTTCTTTAAAACCATAGACACCAAATTACAGGTGTTGAAGAAACAGTATGCCCATTAAAGAGTCATAAAAATTATCACAAACAAATGAGGGGACTGTTCTAGTTTCAAAGGTAAAGGAAATATTTAACAATCAAATGTACTGAATTAACACCAGGAATGAAGAAACTATCTCCAAATCTTCTAGTTGTGAAGAAAGTTTACATACAAAGGACCAGAATTTAAAACGGCATCTCATTTCTTAACAACAAATCTGTATGTCAAAAAACCATGGAAACATGCACTTCCAGCAGTATGAAATGGCATCAGACAGCCATAAACATGCAAGTAATCCCAGATAAATTGCATCAAACATATTTATATGCATTATTTCATGCAAAATAAGTGTGATCCCTATGCTTCATGGCCCAAAAAGAATAGAGAGAGGAAGGGAGCACATTAAGTATATGAAGAAATAAGACTTCCCAGGGTCCAAATTCTGCTCCCAGAGGTGAAATGAGTTGTGAATTTGAAAACTGGTGTAGGAAACCACATCATAGAACAAGAGGAAGTTTAATGAAACTGTCCCATTAGGACAAGCTCTTAAAAGGAGCCACCATATTAATGAAATTATGCACTAAAGAAAGTCACCCACTGTGGCAGTTTGGTATTAATTATGAATTCCAAAAATGGATATTGGATTATGTTTGTGAACTGGTCTGTTCCTCTGGGTGTATAGATTATATTAACTTCAGAGGTTTCATTTTTTACTTGATTTAATTATGATTAAGGCTTTGATTGGGCTAACTCATTAGGACATTGAGTCCCTGCTCCCTTGGTGGGTGTGGACACACACAGAAAACTACATAGCAGAGAAAGGAGTTAAAGTTTTAATGCTGGAGCCCTGGGAAGCAAATATTCAGAGAAGCAGATGCATGAGATAAGAGAGAAGGCTCTATTAGATACAGCAGATGCCTCAGGGAGAGAGACTAGAACCAAGCAGTTGAGTCTGGAGAGAATTGAGCCCCTGGAGAGAGATGAGACTTATCCCAGCCTACAGCTGATATTGGAAGAGGCTAGGATCATGGAGCCTTAAGAGGAAGAGGAAGGCTGGACCCTTGCAGATGTCAGCAGCCATCTTGCTCCAATATGTGGTAACAGACTGTGGTGAGGGAAGTAACTTAAGCTTTATGGCTTGGTAGCTGTAAGCTTTGACCCCAAATAAATACCCTTTATAAAAGCCAACAGGTTTCTGGTATTTTGCATCAGCACCCCATTTTGTCTATCCTGTAAATTCAGCTGGGAAAAAAAGTTATCTATAATAATGGCCTTCCCTTCCACATAACTCAATAATCCCACTTATAGGTATATACCCAAAAGAAATGAAAGCAAGAACTTGAACAGATATTTGCACACTGATGTTCATGACAACATTATTCACAATTGCCAAAAGATGTAAGCAACCCACATGTCCATCAACCAATGAATGGATAAGAAAATGTGCTATATACACACAAAAGAATATTATTCAGCCACTTAAAGGAATGAAGCTCTGATACATGCAACAACATGGATGAACATCAAAGACATAATGTTGAGTGAAATAAGCCAGACACAAAAGAGCAGATAGTGTATGATCTCACTGTTTGAAATAATTATAATAAGCAAATTACAGTCAGAAAAAAGAATCTAGGTTACCAAGCACCAGAGTGTGGGTAAGAAATGTAGAATCAATGGTTTAATTGCACACATTTTCTTTTTGGGTTGGTGGAAATGTTTTCCTGATGGGTGGTGGTGATGGTAGCACAACATTGTTAACATGGTTGGTAGCACTGAATTGTATATTTGAGTGTGGTTGGAAGAAGAGATGTTGGGTTGTGTATGTGTTAGTAGAATGAAAACATAAAAATTAAATAATGGCCTCTCCTAAAATTTCTAGTAATAGGATTGTTCTTTCACAGTCTTATGAGCAATATTAAAATACAAAAGATTTCACAAATTTATATCCCCATTCAGTCAGGAAAACCCAAAGATGAGAAGTTATATAAAAATGGCCCTGCACTAGTGGTTCCTCTTAGCAAACAGAAATATTAAACTACAAAATTAGATTGAAAGGTCCTTCACTTGGTCCCATCAAAATTTTCACAGGGTAATTTGAATAATATGTGAAAACAATAAAAAATTCAACTTCACCTAGGTACACTCATTCTTTTTGAATTGTCTTTCCACTCATTTCACACCTACTCTTTGCTATTCAACTTAAAATCATCGTGCATATTTGTGAGCTGTTGCACTTTGATATTATTTATGAATTCCAAAATAAGAGATAAAGATTATGTTTGTAAACTTGTCTGTTACTCTGGGCGTGATAACTCTTTGATTGTATTAGATTCAGCTGAGATATTTGATTAAATTATGTTAAGATTAGGACGTTGATTCAACCATGTCATTAGAGTGAGACTCAATATTGTATCCCAGCCCCCTTGGTGGGTTGTTAAAACAGACTCTCAAATGGCAGTACATACACAGAGAAGATACACAAAGGATCCTGTGGCCCCAGGAAGAGAGATGATCCTGATGGTTTAAAGCTGACATTGTGAAGAGAACAGAGAAGCTGAGCCCAGAAAGAAATGAGCCCAGAGGAAGAGAGATGATCCCTATGCTAGCCTATAGCTGAGATGAGAAGAAGCTGGGACCATGGAGCCTTAAGAGGAAAGTGGAAGGTTGAACATTTGCAGATATCACCTGTCATCTTGCTTCAACACATGGCAACAGACTTTGGGTGAGAAAGTACCTCTTATGGTACCATGAGTTGGACTTAGTGCCTTGTAATTGTAAGATTTTACTCTAAATAAAAACCCTTTATAAAAGCCAACAGATTTCTGGTACTGGTACTTTGCATCAACACCCCTTTGGCTGCCTAAAACAGAATTTGGTACAGAGTGGTGTGTATTATTCAGGGTTCTCTAGGGAAAAAAAATCAATAGGAGATATCTGTAAATAGTATGAGATTTTATAAAATTCTCTCATCTGACTGTGGGGATACACAAGTCCAGATTCCACAGGCAGGCTGCAATCCAGGGGTTCCAATGAAGATCTGATGAAGGTCCTTGATGAGTTCCCAGGAGACATTGGCTATCCAAAGATAAGCTGGAAAATTCTCTCTGAATGCTGAAATCACTTCCCCTTTTAAAGCATTCAGCTGATTGGATAAAACATCACTCAAAGCGGATGGCAATCTCCCTGGTTGACTGTAGAAGTAATCAGCCATCTATGCAGTAAACTCAATGATGACTATGCTCCATAAATATCCTTGTATTACAGTTAGCCCAGTACTTTCTTGACCAAACAACTGGGCACAATTTCCTGGATGAGTTATCACATTAGCCTAACCATCACATGAGCCATCTTCTATCAAAGAGTTGTTCCCTGTCTCATTGAACAAAGAGGTACTATCCAAGACTAGAGTTCTGCCCTACCACAGACTCTAAACAACTAGCCAAAATTGGCAGTCATCCTGAAAACTGGAAAACATGTAAATGGTTTCAATAACTGGGAAATTGCCAAATCAAGAAAAAGCAGCCTGAAAAATGGAAGGTTTGTGGTGCACTTTCTGGTGTCCCCTCCAACCACTCCACAGCATGTTTTGGAGCCAGCCTGTCCTCCTACTTTAGGTCACTGACGCTATTCCATATCCCATGTGAAAACTGTAGTGCCACTCTATCTGGTGGAAGCCTGAAAGACTAAATAAATAAACAGTCACTAGCTTGCCCTCTTGGAATTTTTCCTGAGGGCAAAAAGCTGCTTGGTAACAGCTAAAGTAGTAAAATAATTACGGAAAAGCAGCCTGCGGCAAAGGACTACCTGCATTAATTCATACAATAGAACAATCAGGATAGTAGGAAAGACTATTTCAAAAAGAGTACAGGGGACCATAGTTCACATCGTAGAGCACACTCTCTCCCACACAGTTCTGAGTGGTGTGTGCTGATTTAAAATTGTCACAACGGTACTCAGGACAACCTCTAAATCCCAAAGAAGCCCCTGTATTTCAACTGCTCGTCCCCTCCCTGCCCCCAAAGTGTCAAGTGGCCACTGGCTCCACCTCATTGTTATAATTTCTTCCATTGCTAGAATCACCAAATGTGTACAACAGAATACCATCAAGTCCACTTCAGTCCACAGTTCTTCCCCCAATCCTGAGGGGACTGGGATGGTGATGTCCACTCCACCTCCAAGTGAGAGAGGGCTTATATACCATGGATATGGTGGGTGGGATGATCCTTCCTGCAGCTGCAGGCCCTCTCCATTCCCTGGGATGGCCGTGTGGCAAGGCCCCAGGATGTGTAAGTCCATTGAGGGTGGTGGGCCACACTTGTGGGAGATGTTTGTGTGGGATGTGGTGGGAGGTGTGGGAGGTGGGCAACATGGGAATCCCAGTGGGTTCCGTGTAATATTTTAGGTAATCTAAGCACCTCTTAAAATATATTTATATATATATATATATATAAATAACATTTTTGTAAGTAAATGCACATATATGCATATATTTCTATATATCATTTTACAAATAGTGGTATGTATTGTGAAAATTTTGATTTTTACCCACAATAAAAAATAAATAAATTAAAAAAAAAAAGAGTACAGGGATATCTGAAGAAAAGATACACATATAATATGTTCATTTAAGTTATGTATTTTACAGAAAAATTAAAAATTCAAGTGAAACAAAACTCAAAAACTGTATTAAAATTTGAATATAAACTCAGAGATCCACTGGAATGACTAAAGTATGGAAGTTCTGTATCCACTGAGAGGAATATAATTCTGCATGAGGACTTAATCCAACCTGTGCCATGCCTGTGTGCACACCCAATTAAACACTGGAAATAAAATTTGTTTTGGTGAAAAAAAAAAAAGTACAGGGAGGATTTTAACTACTATAAAGTGTAAACACAGGAAATCCTGTGGCCCTGAACAAGAATAAGCCCAGGAAAAGAAACAAATTCCATGGCTCCATGCAGGCTCAGATATGACAGACAGGACCCTATACTTTACATTTTCCTGGGGTTATTTTCTTATAAGTGGGCTAAGCTCTGATGTAAACCAGAAGCCAAATTAATGGCAATTTGCAAAGACTATAAATGGTATTTTTTCCTTTTTTCATTGTTGCTTTTCTGTTAGTTCCTGTAACTCAAGAAAATCTCTGTCATACAAAGATTTGTAAGTTTGTCTGGATACAAACTTAATGAACAGACCACTCAGGGAGTAAATCCCAGAGTTAACACTTTAAAATATTAAAATTTACAGTGTTGAACAGCAACAAAAGATTATAAGACAAACAAAGAAACAGGAAATGATGGCCCATACAAAGGAACCAAGATGAAAATCCAGAAACCATCAATGAAAAGGACTAGATTTTGGACATAACAGACTTTAAAATATATATATCTTCAAGATTAAGGAGGTAAAGGAAAGATGGAAAAAGAATTAAAGAATATGAGGAAAATAATGAATGAACAATGTGTATCTCTTAGAGATTCTCAATTGGAACCAAAAATAAATCTTGGAGTTGAAGACCACAAGAAGTAAAATGAAAAATTCTCTAGAGAATTTCCACAAAAGATTGTCTGTAGAAGAAAGAATCAAAAATCATGAAGTGAAAACAAATGAAATGTTTCAGGCATAAGAGCAAAAAGAATAAAGACTCAAAAAATAGCAAACAGAGCCTAAGAGATGTACAGGATGCCATCATACTTACCAATATAGGAATTACAGGAATCCCAGAGGAAAAATAAAGACAGAAGAAACAGAAGGAATATTCAAAGAAATGATGGCAGAAAACATCACAAATTTAATGAAAGACATGAATGTGGACATTCAAGAAGCCCAACAAACCACCACCAGAAAAAAACCCAAAGAGAACCACAAACAGACACATAGAAGTCCATGCTATTGGAAATATAATGCATAAAGATATAATTTATAACAAGTACAAATAAAGGTGGGAGTTGGAGGAGAATAAGATCAGCGTATCTGTATGTTATAGAAATTAAGTTGGTATCAAGTCAGCATGATTGTTAAAGATTAAGGGTGTGAAATTTTGGCCTCAGTGTAACCACAAAGAAAGTACATGAAAAATATTCAGAAAGAAATGAGGACTCAAAGTGGTACAACACAAAAAAAATCGAGTAAATATGAAATAAGCCATTAACAGGTGAATTGAAGATCATTAAAAAAATAAGACTTACAAAGACAAAATAGCAAAATGGCAGAAGTGATTGTAACTATAAATGGATTAAGCTCTCCAGTCAGAACACAGAGATTGATAGAATACATGAAAATGCATGTCCCAACTATATGCTATTTATATGTGACTCACCTTAAAATAAAAAACACAAGTAGGTATAAAGTGAAAGGATGGAAAAATATATATCATTCAAATAGTATAGAAAAGAGCTGAAGTAGGCATACTAATATCAGATAAAATAGATGTTAATTCAAAATTGTTCTGAGGCAAAATGAAGGTCACTATATTTTGATAAAAGGGCTAATTCAACAAAAAGACATGTATACATGAAATGACAGAGCCCAAAATATATGAAGCAAATATTGACAGATTTGAATGGAAAAAATATATTGTTCTCCATAAATAGTAGGATACTTAAATACATTCAAAATACATCTGATATAGAAACAGAAGATCAATAAGGAAATAGAAGACTTGAACAATACTCTTAACCATGGAGACTTAATGAAAATAGATAAATGATAGATAGATGATGATAGATGATAGATAGATGATAGATAGATAGATAGATAGATAGATAGATAGATAGATAGATAGAATCCTTCACCAAACAGCAGCAGAATACACATTCATTTCTAGTGCACATTGATCATTCTCCATGATAGAAAATATGTTAAGTCAAAAAGCAAGGCTCAATAGATTTAAAAATCTTGAAATTATGCAATGTATCTTCCTTAACCAAAATGGAAAAAGCAGCCAAATTTCAATAACAGGGAGTAGTGTGAAATTGACAAATAAGTGGAAATTAAACAATGTACTTTTAAACAATCAAAGAAGAAATCACGGGGAGATTAGGAAATATCTATAGGAAGAAAAAAGAAAACAGAACATACCCAACCTTATGGGATGCAGCAAAGGCAGTGCTGATAGAGAAATATATAGCTCTAAATGCTTACAATAAAAAAGAAAATAAAAAGATATCAAATCAGAGATTTAACCCCACAACTGGAGGATTTAGGAAAAGAAGAACAAACTAAACATAATGTAGGCAAAGGAGGAAAATAAACAATCAAGCAGAGATAAATGAAATAGAAAAGGAACAATAGAGATAATCAACTATACCAAAAATTGATTTTTGAATAGACTGATGAAGAAAATAAAATCAACAAATAATGGTGAACAACAGCAACTCACAAAAATCAGCAGTATTTCTATACAAGTATAATGAAAACTCTGTAGAAGAAATCAAGGGGAAAATCCATTTGCAATACTATGTAATAAAATCAAATAGCTATGAATAAATCTAACAAAGAATGCAGAGGAAGCACACTGTTAAAAGAAATCAAAGGAAATCTAAATGGAAGAAAATTCCATGTTCATGGATTGGAAGACCAAATATTGAGATGTCAATTCTATACAAAATGATTTACAGATTTAGTGCAATTCCAATAAAATTTCAAACGGCCTTCTTAGCAGAAATAGAAAATCCAATCATAAAGTGTATATCGAATTATAGGAGTCCCAAATAATAAAATCATCTTTAAAAAGAAGGATGAAGTCGGAAGATCACACTTTCTTATCTTAAAACTTATTATAAAGCCACAATAATCAAAACTGCATGGTAGTTGCACAAGGAAAGACATATAGATCATTGGAATCTAATTGAGAGTTCAGAAGTAACCCTTTTACTTTTGACAAGGATGTCAAATCCACTCAATTAGGAAAGAATAGTTTTTAAACAAATGGTGCTGTGAAAATTGGATGACCATATTCAAAAGAATGAAGGTTGATCCCCACTTCAGACTATATTAAAAAAAAAAAAAAAACTCAAAATGAATCAAACACCAAAATAGAAGAACCATGACTATGACACTCAAAAGAACCATTGAGAAGCATCTTCAGGACATTGTGTTAGGCAATGGTTTCTTGGTCTTTACATATAAAAGCACGAGCAACAAAATAAAAAAATAGATAAATGGAACCTCATCAATTAAAAGAAAAGCTTTATGCATCAAAGTGAATTCGGGGGAAGTCAGGGCCATGATGGATTCCTCTAGGTTCTTGGCTATGTTACATAAAAGATTTTAAGAACATGCCAGTTTACTTAGGCCAATAGTTTATTGAGAAATGGGGGAAGAGAACAGGATTACACAATTGAACCTGCAGGTGTGGGCTCCTCCAAGCAGAGAGAGTGTTTGGGCTTGTGGGGCTATCTTTCTTAAGCAATTATTTACCCCTCCTTCTCCTAATATTTTGGGGGGGGGCAGTTATTTGCTGTTCTGATTGGTTACCCCATCTGTTGGATCCCCAGGGGGCCACTGGTGAGGCCCCTTGAGGCTTTCCCTTAACTCCGTATGAGACCTTGTTCCAATCTCATTCCAAATGGGGTTCTCTTGGGTCCTTCCAGCAGTCTTCTTGGAGGCAGTCTTTTCCTCAGGGGGTTTCCAAGTGGGGTTCCATATTAGTCAGGTATTTTGTAGAAATACCTCAAAATTGCCAGTCACCAAAAAAACAGAAGAAAGTCTGAGAAAATGTTATAGCTGAGAGGAGCCTAAGGAGTCATGATGACTAAATGTAAACTGGTAGACTGGATGGGATCCTGGAACAGGAAAAGACATTAGATAAAAACTAAGGAATTCTGAACAATGTATAGATGTTAGTAATAATGTATCAATGTAGGTTCATTGTAACAAATATACCATACTAGTGCAACATGTTAACATTAGGGGAAATTGTGTGTATGGGGGAGGTGGTATTATATGGGACTTCTTCATACTAGCTGCTCAATTTCTCTGTAAATTAAAAAAAAAGTCTTAATAAAAAATAGAAATAAAATGTATATAATAAAATGAAAAAAAATCCATACAATTTCTGTGCTGAAGACTATTTACACATATTAATATAGTAGTTTCACATATTGCATCACATACTCTGAGGAAGTAGATCTCAAATGCCTCTGCACACTGAATTTTCCTGGGAGCTTTAAAATATTCTAATGCCTGGATCATATTCAGAGATAGGAATTTAATCATTTCTGTGTTTAGCATGGGTACTCAAGAATTTGAAAAATTCTCAGACAATTTCATCAGGCATCAAAATTTGAGAGCCACATCTCTTAGGAGGTGAGACCCCAAACAGGGCCTCAGGACATAGTGTGCAGTAAGTGGATCTATAGCTTGAGCATGTTGAAGAGATTGGAAGAAATAAAAATCAAAGCCCCCATCCCACCCCAGATCTACAGAATCAGAATCTGCATTTTAACAAGATCCCAATGATTCATACCCAGGAGATACATTGAAGAATGAACACTGGTTCAAAATTCAGTCCATCCCTTTTCACCACCCTTAAAACCTGTGCACTTTTGTCAAAAGTTGGAATCAACCCAAGTGCCCATCAACAGAAGAATGGATAAACAAAATGTGGTACATACATACAATGGAATATTACTCAGCTATAAGAAGGAATAAAGTGCTAACACATGGAATAACATGGATGAATATTGAAGACCTTATGTTGAATAAAGCAATCCAGGCATTAAAGGATGAACAGTACCTGACCTCACTGATATGAATCAAGGAAATTGAGCAGTTTCAGAGAGCTATTCTCTGTAAGATAGGTTCACAAGAAATAGAAAGAGAAGGTTGTGAGCCATCCCCCATATGGATATAACCTATGGTAAAGTGATAGACTGTAGTTATGAAATGAAGGGATAGGATGGGGGCTAGTGATATTATTGGGTTGGGTGGTGCAGGGCTGATAGGTGGGTAGATTGGGAAGGGTGGATTAAAAGGTCCAGGATACTGGGGGAAGGGGAGGGTTGGGAGAGGGACCCAGGTGAAGACTGGGGATTTGTGGGTATGAGGTTGAAAGTACAGAGGTGGGAATACTCAAGGTAATATGACAAGGAAGAGTCACTGGTTTAGGGTGTTGGTTGGGGGTGCATTCGGGACAGGGCACACCTGGAGTAGGCTCCTAGGGAGTGTGTGAGTGTTCATTCTGTCATAATGTGCTGTATCAGTGGGTGGAGACACACATAATGAGCAGGAAGAACTCCCATCTTCTGGAAGACTGATTTGTTCAGATATAGACAGGTGGGAGTCTCTCAAGAGTTAGGGCAGTTCCTAATAGGGGAGGACAAACCAGTGTGTCAAGACCTCTTGTTGCATGTAACTATGAATCTTATCATCCAACAAGTCAAGCCAGGGGGTCATCGTAGGTTCTGGGGGATGGGGTGGGGGAAATAGAATAGATCAAACAGGGGGAATTTAGTGGTTAGTGGAAATGTTCTTCATTACCATGCATGAATGGACAAAGGACATGGTAAATATCATAAAAATTTATAAAAGTGTATGGTCTAAAATGTAAACCATAGTGTAAACCATTGACAATGTTTAGTAGCTATGTTTCACTGTTTGTATATCAGTTATAACAATGCTACCATCCACATATAAAAAGGTATGAATATGGGGGATAGGAAAGAGGGGAGGATGTTGGGTATATGAGAGTCTCCTGTATTCTGTGTGTGACTTTGTTGTGACCTAAAACTTCTTTGAAAACAAAATGAAAAATAGTGAGACATTAGGGAGTGAGAGGGGCAAGGGTCCACAGTACAGACTGGACACCAGATATTGCAGTGATGAAAGGCAAAAGGTAAAAATAAAAAAAAAAATTATTTTTCATTTTTCTAATATCCCAATCTTTTAATTTTATTTTATTTTAAAAAAATTTTAATGCATTTTATCTCTTACATTTAATCTTATCCTTATTATTTCATTTTCCTATTAATTGTATTCAGCTATTGTAATGGCTTCATCTTTGAAGCTTTGGATCACAGAAGGGTTACAACTGGGGTGGGGGAAGATTGTTGGTGTGGGGTATCAGGGATGAGGCATGCATGGGAGAAAGGTCACCTAAGCATAAATATAAGGTACATAAAAATGTTCAAATGTCACGGGGCATTGTCACAGTAGGTGGAGAATCACTCAATAAATGAGAGAATACTGAATTCCCATCCTGGAGAGCTCTGCCACATTCTCTAAGGGAGCAGCAACAGCCCCCAAGTGCAGGAGCAGTGACTGGCAAAGGAGGATGATCCACTGATGTTTCCTTGATATTGATGACTAGCCTTGTGAGTCTTTGCTCTTGAAATTGAAACTTAGCCTATTTATATGGGGTGATTAAGGGTTGCCTCCTGAGAGCCTCCTTGTTGCTCACATGTAGCCTCTTTTTAAGCCAAACTCAGCATATGTATGCATTACATTCATCCCAGTATGGAACATGACTCCTGGGGATGAGCCTCCCTGGCACTGAGGGATTGCTACCAAGCACCAACTGGCAATGCAACTGGAAAAAGACCTTGAATAAAACGTGGAACAGGTAAAGACAAATGAGTTTATATGGGAAAGAGACTTCAAAATGAGTCAGGAGGTCATCCCACAGGTAACAGTGATGCACATTTCAGTAGGATCTCATAGAACTCCAAAGTGGATATCACCCAAAATAGTGGGGGTCCTAAGGAGTATAGAGACACCCATGTCCTAAGTCAGGGCAGATAGCTCCAGAGTTTGGTGCTTTGCGAGAGGGCCCTACTTTGGAGTTTGTGCTCCTAAGAGTGACAGAGTTGGATTCAGCTAAGTCTTCCCTCCACATGGCTCATTTGTCCCTTCCATTCAAACCTATATTTGGTGCTGGAGTTTTTAGGTGTATGTCCAGAGACTTGAGTTTTTGGGCTGACCATGTGCCAGCTGGGCCCATAGCCTCAGTGGAGCAGCAACTCCTACTCTACAGCTCATTGGACTCACCCAGGACAACTGGTAGGGAGATGATGATGGACAACGACCATCCCAGGGAATGAAGAGAGTCTGCAGCTGCAGGCAGGATAATCTCATCCATCTTCCCCATGGGATATAAGCCCCCTCTCAATTGGAGGTGGAATAGACATCACCGTCCCAGACTCCTCAAGATGGAGGGATGAGCTATGGCCTAGAGTGGACTTACTGGTATTCTACTACAGACATTGTGAATCAAGCAATGGAAGAAATAACAACATTTGTATGGAGCCAGTGGCCTTGGAGGATCTGGGGGCAGGTAGAGGGAAAAGCAGTTGTAATACAGGGGTCTTTTCAGGACTTGGGGATAGTCCTGAGTGGCATTGCAATGACAGACATAGGTCATTTTATATCACCATATAACCTGCAGAACTGTGTGCGACAGAGTATGGTCTACAATTTGAACTATGGTCCATGCTTAATGGCAAAGCCCCAGGATGTGTTTATCAATTGCAATTAATTTTCCACACTAATGAAAGATGTTTATGTTGGAGGTTGTGGGAACTGTTAGAGGTGGGGCATATGGGAATCCCTATATTTTTTGTGTAATGTTTATGTAATCTAAGTATCTTTTAAAAACTTTTTTTAAATTAAAAAAAAAAAAATCCTGTGCAGAACAATGAAGGTTTGCCACTGCCTCATTCAGTTCATATCCAAAGACATTTCAAGAAAGGTTATCTTATTTTCCTACACTGTAATAATTCAGGTACCTGGATCTTGGTACTAAGTCCCACACTTTCCAAACATTTTTCCTTGCTTTTGGTATAGGCTGAAAATAAAGGACTCTTCATTTAAAATACTGAATAACACAGCCACACTTAGAATGACAAATAGGAGTCTTTCCTGTTCTACATTTTCAGCCACATTCCCAAACATAAAAGATTTGAAATATTTTAATTCTTCTTGCCTATACCCATAATATAGATTATTATTATTTTTTCAATTAATGTTCAAATGATTGATTTCTTCATGGGACTTCCATAGTGTATTTGCCAATCCCAATACTCTCAAAATAATTATATCATAATTTTAATTAAATTAATTCATTTTTTATCATCAGGCAATTATTTATTGCTGTTTAGCTGTTTACAAATTTCTTGTTTATATAATTTTTTGCATTATTTTGTCACTAGCTTCATTTTCTTTGAGTCACACATTTATGATAAAATTTTACCAAAACAATCTTAAAGTTGCTGCTGTGACTCTACTACACATAGTTAAATTTATCTTATAATCTACTGTGTCCAAATTTTTCCCTTGAGGTATCTGCTGTTAAATTAGGTGCAACCAAACCTTGTCCTCCACATACTCTGTAGCAATGAAGAATACAAAGTTTAATCGTCTATTTTTTGCCCTTTACTTTTCCCAGTTTTCATCATGCTACAGAATCAAGTATGTTGGCGTTCAGGAACTGGGTCCGTGAAAACAGTGCCGTGGATGAGAAAGAAAGAATAAGACAAAGAGAAGAAAAACTGGGATCAGGGGACTCTCCGTCCGATATGGAGAGAAGAGTCCAGCCACCTCATAAAGTGTGGCTTTTATTTGGCTTTAGAACAAAGAAAATACGTGTGAGCATGTGCAAGGGCAATAGATACTTGACAGTTACATTTTACTGAAATCAACAAGTCTTAAAGGTCAATGACTCAGCTCTTTTACATTTCTGCAATTCACAGGCAAGCTCAGGATGTTTCCCCACCCAGCTCCTGTTAGCATGAGACTCCAGAACTTGTTTATTACATTCCAAGGTGACCTTTTTTCTTGTCAGTTGCCATGGCCTTTAATTGAAACTCCATCATTTCCCCCTTTTTTATTAATTAAAGCTCATAGGAACCATTATATAAGCTGATACAAGGTGACCTCCTGTCACACTTGTCTTCTTCCATAGGCTCTTGTGACTGTGCCTGTCTTAGGTTGTCCTCCTCTGAGAATCTTATCCATCATTGAATACCAGTCAAGCTTTTGAGCTCTCACATGGAAGGCAATTTCATTAATATTTATGCTTCTTCAGGTTCCTTAAATGAACATTTTTTTGTGCAGATATTTTGTATTAAGATCAAAGGGTTATTAGTACAATCTTTCTACTAAGTAATGCAAAATTAGTTTTTCATGGCCATGTTTCTTAACATAAATGCATTTATCGGGTCTAATTATTCTAGTCTTGACAATTCAAACAATTAAAATGCACATAACAATAATTCCAAATCCAATACAAAATGATATTTGAACTGTTTTTTGTTTCCACCAATGAAACGGCTGCACCAGTGGTTTCTTTCAATTCGTTTGATACATGCTCAATGCCTTCTTTTGCAATTCTAAAAGATTTATAGAAGCATTATGCTTATATCTAATCAAGTGATTTTTCACTTCCTCCCAATCATGTTCACTATTAATATAAGCCAAAAGAGTAATACAAATAGAACTTTCATTCCAATCACATTCAAGATCTCTTAACAAGTTTAAATTATAAATTTGATTACCCAAACTTATAATAGTTTGTTTCAAAATCATTCATATTATTATTCAGTTCCATATAAATGTGAGACTGGCTATGCCATATCTCATTTGCAATTTTATGCCAGTCCTTAACATATTGTTGATTCTAGACTCCTTGATGCAGGGCTGTGCCAGTGACAGCTGCAGCGGTTATGATGCCAATCAGTCCCAAAATTTCTGCTATTAAAACTCCAATCAGTCTTTTAGTTCTTTTTAAATAATGGTCGAGGAAATGCCACAGTAACTGGGATTCTTGAGACTGCTGCCAATGTCTGGTCATCTGAACCAGTAACCATAGTCCTTTTCTTCCTCTTGCTATAAAAAGAGTTTGATTTCCCTGCAAATATGAATTCTTAAGACATGTAAATAAAGAGAAATTAATGTTCCTTTCACCAAAGGTTACTTTTCCAATGATAAAACTATAGGATCTCGTACACATACTGTAAGAAATTGAGTTGATTTTCTTTTTAAAAATAGTAATATTAGTTTTTCTGCCTTGCCTTTCAAAAATTGGACCAGTTCCCCAAAATAATTTCCACAAATAACTTTGACTTGTGTTAAGTTTAGTGTCACATGGTTGTGGGATACATCTCCCTTGATTTTTCCAAATTATTGAGCTGTTAGTAAATGCTGTATTACCAAAATTCCAGAAATAAGGATTACTGTCATTAGTGATTATGATTGAATTATTAATGAACCAAGATATGGTTGTGTTTTTAATAGGTTTAGGCATCCTTATAAGGGCCCGATCCTTTACAATTCCATAGGAATCATTAAACAACACAACCTCTGTAAGCCCATGACAAATATGCCATTTGTCATTAAGTAGTCTGTTGTGAGATTGATTAAGATAAATTGGGTAAGACTCATCGTTCCAAATTAACAGCTCTAGAAGAGGTGGGTTGGTTATGTATGCCCAATAAGTATATTTATGATGTGGTATCTTACCTTGACCTAATACTTTACCTATAATTAATCCAATGTAAAACAATCATGTCCATACTTTAAGTCTTGGCAGTATCTTCAACTCTAGGCTTGATTCTTCTGGAGGGGATCCACTGCTCTTCTCCTGTTTCTGTAATGATAAGAGCAAAACCTCGGCCCCAAAATTTACCTCTCCTTTTTCTCATTTATTGGTTGTTTCATTTTTCCAATATATTGGTTGTCCACATTTTTCATTTTCATTCTTTTTATTTAACCTCCCAATGTCTTTCTGCTGCTGTGATATTAGGAATTTGTTGTCTATTAAGAAAATTTAAGGTAAGCAATGCTCTAGACAGTCTGTCCCTAGCAGACTCTCCTCCATCTCCCCCTTTTTATTTTTGCAACATTAATTTTAATAAGTGATTACTTTTTTTCTACTATTGCTTGTCCCTGAAGGTTATATGGAATTTCTGTAACATGTTTAATATTCCAGTCACTGCAAAATTTTTTGAAAGATTGACTAAAATAGGCAGGCCCATTATCAGTTTTTAGCAGTGCTGGCAGGCCCATTACAGCAAAACAATGTAATAAATGAGAACGCACATGTGAGGCCTTTTCACCAGCTTGAGCAGTTGCCCAAATAAAATTAGAATGTGTCCACTATCACATGCACATACTGAAGGCGCCAAAAGAAGGCACATGTGTAACATCCATTTGCCAAATTTCATTAGGTTGTTCTCCACGGGGATTAGATGCTGGAGAGAAAGTGGGGGCATTTATGGGCCCACAAGTAGGACATTGTCTAAGAATCCTCTTACTTTCTTTTACTGTTAAGTGGGGATATTTATGACTTAAGCCAGAAGCATTAGTATGTGTAAGTTTATGATAATCAGCAGCAGATTCTGTATGAGCAATAAGTTTATCTACTAAATCATTTTGTGAAGCCATAGGGCCAGGAAGTTGAGAATGGGAATGAATATGAGTAATATAGATTGGATTAGATCATTCACGAATAGTTTTTTGTAATTGTAGGAAAAGAACTTCTAATTCAGAAGCTGGAGTTATTTGAGCTGTTTCTATATGACAAACAACGTGACAAACATAAGCAGAATCAGACTTGAAGGCTCAGAAACATCAATTAGCAATTGAATAACAGCCATAAGTTCTACCTTTTGGGCATATAAATAAGGTGTTTTCCAAGATTTTGTAGTTGGGCCTAAATAGCCTGCATTTCCATTACTGCTGCCATCAGTGTAGTAAGTTGGCGCAGCAGAGAGTGGTTGTTGTTTGACAACCTTAGGAAGAATCCATGAAGTACATTTTTAAAAACTGTAAAAATTTTGAATTTGGGAAGTGATTGTCAATTGTTCCAATAAAATCTGCTAAGGCCACTTGCCAAGAGTTACTGAACTGCCAGAGCTGAGAAAGCTCCTGCTAAGGTCTAATATGATTTTATCAGGATCTCTAGCCATAAGCTGTCTCAGGTGAATACAGCCTTTTGATATTATTGCTGAGATTTTTTCAGGATAAGTATGAAATATTTTTGTATCTTTGTTGGGTAGGAATATCCATTCTATTATGCCCTCCTCTTGCCAAAGTATCCCAGTAGGGGAATGGCAAGATGGAAATATTAAAAGAGAAATTGGAAGATTTACATTTATCCTTTTTAGTTGGCTATTTTGCACTCTTTTTTCCAACCATTTTAACTCCTCTTTTGCTTCTGAGCTTAAAACGCGCGGGCTATTTAAGTCAGGGTCTCCTGTTAGGGTATTGAAAAGATTAGCTAAAGCATAAGTTGGAATTCCTAAAGTAGGCTGTACCCAATTAATATCACCCAGGAATTTCTGAAAATCATTTAAAGTATGTAAATTATCAGTTCGAAACTGGACCTTTTGTGGAGTTATAATATTTCTATTAATACAAAATATTCAAAAGAAACCTTTTTTGAATTTTTTCTTCTGCTATTTGCAACCCATGTTGAGGAAAAATTTCTTTAGCCAGCTGAAATAGTTGTTTCAGCTCTGAAGATTGCTCAGTGGCAAAAAGAATATCATCCATATAATGAATAATCATAGCCTTAGGAAATTGTTTTTGCAAAATTTGTAATGGAATGTGAACAAAGGATTGACATAATGTAAGACTGTTCATCATTCCCTGAAGTAAAACTTTCCACTGATATCGTTCAGTAGGAGCTGAATGATTAATGGAAGGAATAGTAAATGCAAATTTTTCTCTATCATTTGAATTAAGAGGAATAATAAAAAAACAATCTTTTAAGTCAATAATAATAGTATGCCAATTTTTGAGTATTTTGCTAATTCCTGAGGAAGGGGCCAGCCTCCCCAGGAAGGAACACAACACTCCTTGGGCAGTATATTTTAAGGTTTATGCATCAGTCCCTGGGAAAGTGGCCAGCTCCTCCAGGGAGGAATACAACACCTTTTGAAATATACTTTATCTTTTAGAATTTGTTACAAAACATCCTTGATGTGCTTACTATTTTAGTTTCCATTTATTATTATTATTATATGTAGCAGAGGTGGAGCAAATCAGGCAAACTTAAGTTAAAGCATCTGCCTTTGGATTTTTAGGCAGAGGTAGTTTTATAACATATTATTATACTTTAAAATAATTAAAATTATGATTAATAACAGTATACTTTTATTTAATATTACACTGAAACATTGTTAAATTTTTAGCAAAATATACACTTTTAAAGTATTCATATGAAATTTTTATTCATATAACTTTAATTGTCATAAAATTAGAAAATTTCCCTCAGTTGCACAACAGTCTCAAACACTTTTCTCAACCTACATCACATGAACTTAACCACTTTCAGTATTCTACCCCTTTCCAGGGAACAGACCAAACCTTTTGTAACAGTGTGAAACAAAAAGCTTTTTTGAGAAAGCAGGTTTAAACATCATGTTCCCCCAAAAGCAACAAAACCTGTCTCTCCAAGGAAACATCAAGGCCAAAGCATAAGAAGCTACTTTGATAAAACACTTTCTTTTTTGCATACTGATTATTCAGGGGAAAAACTCTGTGCAAACTTCCACTGAAACAGATCAATGACTTGAGAAACCCTGAGAAAAAACAAAACTCTAACCCTGTTTTAATAACTTGTCATTTTATCTTATGATAAAATTACTTTTTCTTTAATAATAAAAGCACATTCCATATACCTTCTCTACTTAAGTTACCACAATGATTTTAGAAACTGTTTTTAAGCAAACTTCTGACAACATGCAATTACCATCAACATTAAACAAACTTGTTAGAATAATGATTTAGTTTGTTTATATCTATTTTTATTATTTTAAATTAATACCCATATTTATTTATTAATATAAGCACTTATTTAATGTTGGCCATTTTAATAGAGCTCTTTTAATAATTTTTATTCATTAATTTAATATTACCATCTGGAGGTATCAAAATATACACTGACACTGAAAAACCAGACAAACACAATACAAGTTACAACACATCAATAGAAACATATTTGACTGCTTTTGAGAATTTTTCTGGAAACTGTATTGCTAAGTTTTCTTACTTTTCCAGTGGTTTAATTTTATTAGCTTCTATCATCCCACAGCCTTATCATTATGTAAGCAGTAGGAGGTTTATAAAGTTGTTGCTGGAATTTAAGTGTTAACATCCACAGCTGGAGTTGAGGAGCAACAGAAATAAGACTACACAAAGACAATACATGAAGGGGAATTATCTCTCCCTTTTGATGAGCTCTTTTTAAAGCTTTCATCACTAACTTCCAATGTTTCAGGTTTAAAATATCCCACCCTTGCAGCTGAAACCAATAACAACATTTCTGTACAAGAGAAAAAAGTTCCTCAAAAGCCGAGGATTTAATAGTTACACCGGTGCATTTTAATAAAGTTTTTTAACACTCTAGAGTACTCTTCAAAGTTAGACTGCTGATTACCCATTACCCTGATGATTCCAAAGATGAGGCTTACCTTTTCTGTTTCTTTTTTCTTTTAAACTGCTCTCAGGAGCTCCTTGGTCCGCACACTGACTGAAAGAAAAATTTCATTTTCAGAGCCCCACGCTGGGTGCCATATGTTGGCGTTCAGGAACTGGGTCCGTGAAAATGGTGCCATGGATGAGAAAGAAAGAATAAGACAAAGAGAAGAAAAACTGGGATCAGGGGACTCTCAGTCCGATATGGCTAGAAGAGCCCAGCCACCTCATAAAGTGTGGCTTTTATTTGGCTTTAGAACAAAGAAAATACGTGTGAGCATGTGCAAGGGCAATAGATACTTGACAGTTACATTTTACTGAAATCAACAAGTCTTAAAGGTCAATGACTCAGCTCTTTTACATTTCTGCAATTCACAGGCAAGCTCAGGATGTTTCCCCACCCAGCTCCTGTTAGCATGAGATTCCAGAACTTGTTTATTACATTCCAAGGTGACCTTTTTTCTTGTCAGTTGCCATGGCCTTTAATTGAAACTCCATCAAAGTAGAGGTATCAGTTATTGTTTTCCTCAAATCTGAAAAAGGAGCAATACATTTAGAAATTTATATACCTCTAAAACACAAAGTATAATTCAATATATTGTTAATATGCCACTTATCTAATTAATACAATGAAATTCCACTCAAATATCACACCAAATTTCCTGATAAATCTGATACACTGATCCTAATATTTATGTAAAAGACAAAGACCGAAGAATAGTGCCATTGAACCCTTTGCTCTGGCCTCCAGCTCGGCACTTCTTGCTCTTTATGCTCAGGGCCTGACAGGCAAGAATAGGGGCCCCTGCCTTGCCAGGAGTGCTTGATCTGACCTATCAGGATGAAGGAGCCATGCTGTTTTATAAGAGGAGCAAGGAATAATATGTTTGGCACCCACATGATTTATTTAGGCACCTCTCCATAAAGCCCTGCCTGACTGTGTTAATAAATTGACAAGAGCAGCAAACCATGCCTGAGAAGGGCAATGTGACCAGGAGATCAGACCCAACAGAGTTGGTGATCTGGCACCTGGTAAGCTTCTTAGACTAGCAAAGGGGCTAGGTGGGGTGAGGGAAATCTAAAATGAACAAGATGGGAGATAATGAGTATCAGTTGTGGCCTCAAGATCACCTGCAAAGCAGTAGCTTTATGGTGTCAATAAACTTCCTCTTCCAAGATTCCTACAGGAAGAGAGGCCACCTGGAATCCAGGAGGAGAGCTCCATGAACATGTAAAGAGGGATCCAAGTGGCACAAGGGATGGACTAGATCCCACATAGGAGAAGAAATTCTTGCCCAGATTTTGAGTGTTAAGAAATTAATTCCATTCTGCTGAGAATGAAATGCAATGAAGGCTGACAAAATCTTATGAGATGGTCCATGAATTAATAGGAAGAAAAACCCAGGCTGAAAAGGGTGAGAATGGAATGGGATGAAAAGAAATGCTGTTGAATAGACTCTGCTCACTGCTTGCATTGAAAGGAAATAAGAGATCAGCAGCTGGAAATAAAAGTTCAAAAGTGTTTTAATTTTTTTTTCAGATTTCAGAATGGCAGATTTTAGAACATGTTTGAAATCTAAGAAGATGGATCAGATTGAGAGGGAGTAGTTTAAAATAAAAATATATGACATAAATAATGATATAAAATTAGTGATACTGGAAGAAGGAATGGGATTCAAACACAAAGTTAGAGATAAAGAAGACAGTTGAGATAAAAGAGAACACCTCATCCTTTATGGGAGAGATACCAATAGAGGAATACTCTGAAATTTAATGGGCCAAAATTCCTACCTCCAAAAGTACTTATTTCAATTCTGAAATAAACCTATTTCAAAGAAGCTGCTGAATGCATGTGGAAAGCCAGGATTGTGGAAATTCAAAGGTTATGGCAAAGGTTTAAAATAGCATTTATGAAGCATGGGAAATGGAAATGACCTGCAAGACCTAATAGGATTGACTGGGAATTTTTGAGAAATGCCCCAAATCTTGTTGTCATATCCTCAAACCCAGGAGACTACTTACTATGCAACTTGGTAAAAGTGTTTCCTCCTGGGAAATAGGATTTTTAACCTGGAAGGGCCTATCTCTGCAGTCAAAATTGTTTCTGTAGCCTTAGCAGGACACCTTCAATATGCTGCTTGGGAAGTCTAGACAATAGGTAGCTGTTGCAGGGAGTGGCAGAAACCTAACTTTTAGATGAGCAAGAAATAGTCATGTTTCTAGACACCAAAGGCATTTTAAACTGAAGATGCCTGGAGGCCAGGATTGAATATAAATGATCCCTGTGGCTAAATGCTCCTGATATTTGTAGAGCCCCGAGATAAATTCAAGCACCATTAAATATGATGTAACCTTCCTTCTCTGTCTTAATTTCTTCACCCATAAAATATGAGTGGTATTTTAAACCAACTTTTTACTCTGAATAATAAAATAAATTGTTATATATAGAGTACTTTGAAATAAGCTTAAAAATGAGTGTTAAATTAATGTTTATTTATAATAATAAAATTATTTAGCTATCAAGCCCAGATGCTCTTTCTGAGTCAAGGGAGTGACAATTAATGACCTCTTTATGAGAAGAATGAAGTTTGTGTCTAAGACATTATACCAAATCAGAGAAAATTGTATTCAGGTTAAACAGAATTATGTGGAAGTGTGTGAATCCTGATTAAAATATACCAATCATGGACAAAAAAACAATCCTCAGGGAGGGGGAAATTGTTCACAATTTTTCAAATTTTCTAAATAGAATCAAATGACTTCAGACCAATGACTTATACCTGGAGTTAATAATTCTAACAGGATCAAACACCTCACAGGATTAAGAAAGTGGCAATATTACATTGATAAATTTCCATCAACAATATTGGAAACTCTGAATTGACCATTAAAATAGCTAAAAAGGATATTCTCAATAATAGATGTCCTGATTTAAACTAAATAACCCAACAAATATTCTTCATTAATTTAGATATGAAGCATGGAAATAATTTTAATAAAATGAAAACCAAAATCTTTGAAATCATGTAATGTTCCCACAAAGAGCATGAAATAAAAAATATACTTTGTATTAATGTCTACTTATGAAAATTCACTCATTGCTATGGCTTAAATTATGTTTTAAAAGATTTTTAAACTGAAAATAAAGAGTCTAAGTCATCACAAATTTAAGCAGTTGGCATTAAACTTTTCTATTGTGTCTCATCCTCTGGCATCCCAATTCAGTTGCTTATTTTCTGCTTCTCCCTATTAATTGCCATCTATGACATGCCTCAAATGATGTTTATACTGTATTTCTTTTTTACTTCTTAAAGTAAGTACTTACATAGTTCAATTAGTTTTTCCACAATATAAGGCAAAGAAATATCCTATGAATATGGGTTTAGCTTTTTTTCCCCCCTCTTTCAGGATGTGGTCCTTTCATATATAAATTTATGGGGTAATTGTGGAATACATTCTATCTTCTCTTTCTTCAACATTACTAAATTTCTTTGGATATACTGGATGTTGAACATCAAGAAATGCTGGGTTTAGATATGATCCAACAGGAGAGGATAGGCTTATGATTTATAGTTTGAGTTCATACTTTTTCATATTAAAGTTATTTTGTTTTATAGCATGGTTGGTCTTTGCTCTTCTGTGTACTGCTAGTGTATAAGACAAGGAAGCAAAATACTTGCTTTTGGTCAACTGTTCATTTATGTCTATAATACCTAGACTAATGCCTAGGCCATTACTGTTGCTGGAATTTGAGAGGACCCAATAAATAACCTTTCTTTAACCCACTGCATTGCTGAATAAAAGGAAAACAAATGGCTGGTCAACGGATATCAGATATCAGACTTTTTTTGACAGAGATGTTGGGTGATGTGGTTTTGATGTGTGGAAACAAAGAGGTGCCTAACACTGAAACACAGCACTAAACAGGTCTGTCCACACAGACCAAGAGGGGCTGGACAATGACAAGTCTGTTTCTGCATGGCAATGGATGCTTTTATATATTATAGCAACAATAAAGATGCTTCCTGGTGGCTCTTGAAGAGATCAGGAGCTTCCTGGTGGCTCTTCCTGGTGGCTCTTGAAGAGATCAGGAGCTTAAGCAGAACACTCACCCATCATAAAGGCACCAAGGAACTAATTTAGCACTTTTGCTTTGCTGAGAATTTGTACAATATTTTTGTACAATATATTTTTAATGAAATGAGGCATGAATTATTTGGCAGCTTTGTAAGCTTTGTTACATCTCCTTGAGACTGACTGTGTAGGTATGTTTTTTGTAATACATTTAATCTCCATTTCATGACATAAATCCTATTAACTCCATACTGGAGTCCACACTGAAATGAGTTTGCTTTGACTTCCTTCACTTAAAACATGTCATTATCACAGTCTGCATTTGACCATATAAATTATTTTTTCACCTATGAACAGCACCTACATATAATAATTGTCTAAGTCTATCTCTTGCTATGATTTTTGAGAAAGAATGTATGTGCTTATATACACAAAACTGGATTCCCCAAAGGTTTTGTAGGCATTTGTCAGTATCTCATCCAGGTGGGGAAACTTGTTTCCATATTTGACTTCTGATTCTTTTCTTTTGTTTTGATTCTGATGGTAAATATTTACTTTTGAGTTATAGATAATATGAAGGATATTTATTAAAGAATTTTTATGTCTATAAATTTTTATCCATACAAATCCCAAAACTCTAAAGTTTCTCTTATTTAAATTTTTATTGAGTTAAATTATGAAATTGTTTTTATATCATTTACTTTCTTATCTTTACTAGTAACATTGATTTCTTTAGTTTTGGATCAGTTTCCATAGCATTCTTATAATTTCTACTCATTTTAAAAGGTTTTACTTATTTCTTTTTCTTTTATTCTTTTTCAAGGGTGTCCTCTGTGTATATATGTGATAGTTTAGAAGTATCTATTTTTACTTTCTTTTATATCTCAATGGGTACTTTATCTGAGATGCATCTCTTTTTCCTTTTCATTACATTTTGGAACTCTGCTAAATTTTCCCTTTTTCAAGATGGTTTTGACAATTCAGGAACCCTTACCCTTCCAACTCAATTTGATGATTGGCTTTTCCATTTCTGCATAAAAAATGCTGTTGTAATTTTTATTGGGATTGTGTTGAAACTGTAAAACATTTTGTATAGAATTGACATCTGTTAATAACAGTATTTAGCCTTCCAATCCATGAGTATGGAATTGCCTTCAATTTATTTCAATCTCCTTTTATTTCTTTTAGCAAAGTTTTGTAGTTTTCCATGGATAATTCTTTACATATTCATTAAATTTATTTCCAGACCCATGGACTCACTTGGTCCATGCAGCTTGGGAGTCATGCAGAGACAGCACAGCCCAAGTTCCTCCTGCCACAGATAATAGTGTCACAAAGAGTGGTGAGTTAGAAATTCAGGCATGTCCAGGCACAAGGACCCAATTCTACAGAGACCCAGGGTGTAACACAAGGCACTGAGGTGTGCTGCATACAAAAGGACCCCAAGAAGAAAAAGTATAAGAGAGAGACCATAGCAGAATAGTTGTCAAGAGCTGTGCACACCAAGTCCAATTCCTACTGACTAGACCACCTAAACACAAAATGGAGTTTTCTGGATTGACCCACCTTTTTTTTTTTAAAAAAGATTTTATTTATTTATTCATTTATACCCCCCTTGCTGCCTGTGCTCGCCGGGTCAGCCAACCACGCCACGCGGGCGGGCCCACCCTCACCAGGAGGCCCCAGGAATCGAACCCGGGGCCTCCCATATGGTAAACGGGAGCCCTACTGATTGAGCCACAGCTGCTTCCCTGGATTGACCCACCTTTATGCATTGACCTCATCTGGGTACAAAGGGTAGGATAGGCTAATGGGGAGGAAATTGGAAGAAGTAAAGCCTCATAGAAAAAAAAAGGTAGGGTGTGAACAGAACTGCTGTAAGACAGGATGGGACCAAGAACAAAAACTTGTAAAGAAAAGGGGGCACTGAATGATGGGAAGAATTTAAACAAATCATAGGAGCTGGTGAGAAAATTCTGCACAGAAATAAACAAAACAGATTAAGATTCCAGAGAAGGAACAGAGGAAATGAAGCTTTCTCCTGGAGGTCTAACACTTGCAAGAAAAAAAAAAAATTCTGCAATCTTAAAACTGTACCACATATCCAGGGAAAGATCCAGATGAAAAAGAGTTGAGAAAATCTGAGCAGTTAAACATGGGGTACTCTAAAGGTCCAGAATAATTTGGACCAAGAGTCAAAGAAGAGCCTTAACACTAAGCCAATAAACAATAAAACCCTAGACAGGAGGGAAAAATGGACCTTCAGAGTTGACTCATCAGGATAATCAGATGCCCAGACCTCAGCAAAAGATTACAAACTGTACTAAGAAACAGGAAGATATATCTCAGTTAATAAAACAAATTAAAACTTCAATGGAGACAAAGAATTTGAAACAATTAAAGAATTTCAAAGAGATCTAAATTAATTCAAGGAGATAAAGAAACATATAGATATAGAGCTAAAGGATATTAAGAAGGCAATTTGTGAGCATCAGGAATTTGAAATATTAGAAAGAAACATAGAAATTATTGGGATGAAAGGCACAATAATAGAGAGGAAAAATATACTAGTGGCATACAACAGATAATTTGAACAGGAGAAAGAATCATCAAATTAAAAGACAGGACAAATGACATCATACAATCAGAAGAACAAATAAAGAAAAAAGAAAAAACTGAGCAGTTAATCAGTGATTTAGGAGACAGCATAAAGCACACAATCATACATGTCATGGGTGTCCCAGGAAGAGAAGAGAGGGGAAAAGGTGTACACAGAATATTTAAGGAAAAATGATCAAAAATTCCCCAATTCTTATGAAAGACATAAACATATATGTCCAGGAATTATAACATACACCAAACAGACTAAGTCCTAATAGACCTACTACAAAATGTACACAAATTAGAATGTCAAATGCAAAAGATAGAGGACTTTGAAAGCAGCAAGAGAAAAGTGATTCATCACATAAAGATTCTGAATAATACTAAGTACCAATTTCTCATCAAAAATCATGGAGGTAAGAAAGCAGTGTTATAATATATTTAAGGTACTGAAAGAGAAAAACTGCCAGCCAAGGATTTTTGCCCAGCAAAACTGTCATTAATAACTGAGGGAATGTTTAAGATATTCACAGATAAACAGGCAGAGAACATTAAAAGATAGGCCCACAAGAAATATTAAGGGAGTTCTAAAGAATGAAAGGAAAAACAAGAGAGCAAGGGTTAGAAGAGAGTGTAGAAATGAAGTTATCAGTAAGGGTAACTAAAAGGGTAAAAAGAGAGACAAAAATAAGATATACAAAATCCAAAGGATAAAATGTTTAAAATGAATAGAGCAATAAAAATATTAAATGTTAGTGGATTAAGTTCCCCAATGAAAAGACACAAATTAACAAATTTAAGGTACTGAAAGGGAAAAACTGCTGGCCAAAAATTCTATATCTGTCAAAAATGACCTTTGAAAATAAGGGAGTTTAAAAATATTTACAGGTAAAAAGAAACTATGAGAATTAGTCACAAGGGACATCCCAACAAGAATTACTAAATGGAGTTTTAAACTATAATGTAAACTAAAATTCACACTTAGTGGCAATGCTCCAACATGATTTCATCAATTGTAACAAATGTACAGCACTAATGAAGGATGTTGTTAATGTGGGAAAGTGTGGGAGTGGTAGGGAGTGGGGCATAAGGGAATCCCCTACATTTTTTATGTAACATTTACGTAATCTAAGTTTCTTTTAAAAAATTAAAAATAAAAATAAAAATAAAGAATTACTAAATGGAGTTCTGCAGGGTGAAAATAAAAGACAGGAGAGAGTGGCTTTGAGTAGTGTGATTCAGTGAAGATCTCCACAGGGTAATGCTATAATTTTCTAAAAGCTGCCAATGCAGATATACCAGAAAAGGATTCTTTTCTAGTGGGAATTTCTTAGGGTAAAATATTACCATTCTGAGGCTGTGAAAATGTCCAAATCAAGGCACCATCATAGATGCTGTCTTACCAAAGGTTGGCTGCTGGCAGATCCTAGACTTCTGCCATGTGGTAAGGCAAAATGGTGGCCAGCCTCTGGCAAGGTCACTGCCTTCCCCTCTAGGCTCATTTTCTTCCCAAGCTCAAATGTGATGCAATCAGGTATATGACTCATCTCTTCCTGGACTATGTCTCTTCAGCTTCAAGATGCTCCATTCCAGCCTTCAGTCTCTCTCTCAGCTTCCCAGGGTTTCTCTGTCTTTCTGAAGCTGTAGGCAATCATGGAGTCCTCTCTCACATGGCAGGTTGAAATGGTAGCTCTCTTTCTCTGTGTTCTGTTTATATGAGCTCAATAAAAGGATTAAAACCCATAACCTATTCAAAGACCTTTAACTGGAGTGATCTAATCAAAAGATCCCTTAACTGAATCTAATCACAAAGTCCTAAATACAATAGGTTTACACATACAGGAAAGGGTTAGCTTAAGAACTTAATTTTCTGAGGTCCACAAAAGACTCAACACATTCCACCCTCTGGGCCCCAAAAATACATGTTCTTTCCATATGCAAAATATCATTACATCACAATATTTCAAAAACCTCTAAATCATTTCAGTAGCAATGCTAAGCACAAAATCTCATAACAATCAGTTATACACATGCAGCCTGGCTTGGAGCAAAATTCCACTCTGGCTGTAGACTGGTAACTTACATACAAGTAATCTGCATCCAATATACAAAGGAGAGAGAGTTATGGGTTACATGCTCCCATTGCCATAGGGAGAACTTGGAAAGAAAACAGGGGTCACGGGTCCCAAACAGTTCTGCAGGGCACAATGCATTTGGTTTCACAATCTTCTATAGAATGATGGTTTCTTCTTCTCCTTGGGGCCTCATGGAAGCACAACCACTCCAATGAATGACTTGCCCAGTGACCACCTTCTCAGTTTCACACTCATCAAGAATGTGGTGGGCAAGCTCTAGGCCTAATGCTCCAAGAACACAGAGGTGATAGCCACTATCTCTCCAATCTCTGGGGCATGTGTTCAACCCCCTCAGAACAGTGGGGTGGCCACATAAACTCTCCCTAACCCCAGGGAATGTGATCACCCCTCTCTAAAACTTGTGGTGGCAGAACACTCTCTGAACAGTGAGGCAGAAAGCTGACATTCTTCAAATACTGGGGCAAAATCACCCTTTCCACATACATGGGTGGAGTCCCTCTTTTGGCCCAAGAAGAAGTCCAGACCTTAACTTCCATAATTTTGCCCTTGAAGTAGTTTTTCCTTCAATCTTTCCCTTTTCTGTCCCTTTTATTCCAGACTGACAGTGGTTCATTCATTCATACATCTTGTAAAAAGCTTGTGGGTTTTGCATGCAGTTCACAGGGACCCCAAATGTCAAACAATAGGACTTTCAACAAATATTTTCTGGATACCTGCATTTTCAGTCCTGACTTGCAAAGAAATGGCTGCCTAGTTCTATGTTCAGTTAATTCCTCATATGGGGGCATTATTGTCTGGGGACTCATTTCCCAGAAGCTCAGAATTTCACAAGTCATCAGTTTCTGGTTTCTTTGTGCCCAGGAGTTTAGTTTCAAAATATCTTTTTCCTCTCACATTTTGCTAAAAGCTGCAAGGAGAAGCCAGGAAGCATTTCCCACATTTAGTTTGAAAATCTCAGCAAAATGTCCAAGCTCATAACTTTCAAATTCTGCCTTCCACCTTACATCAGGAGTCAATTTTGACAAGTTCTCTACAACCTTAAAACAAGGGCCATCTTTCTTTTACTTTCCAATAATACATTCATCCATAATTAGCAGAGAATGGAATGGAATATAACAAATATATGGAATTTAAATCACTCACTTTTAATCAATGGATAATAGAAGAAATTGCACAGGAAATCAGTAAATAACATGAGACAAATGAAAATGAGAACACAAAATATCAAGCCGAATGGAATTCAGTGAAGGCAGTTCTGAGAGGGAAATTTAGAGCCATAAAGACTTAAATTATAAAAGAAGACTAATTTCAAACCAAAGACCTAACCTCAAAGCTAGAAACTGAGAAAAGTGTAAACTAAACCCAAAGCAAGAATAAGGAAAGAAATAAAGTTTAGAACAGAAATCAATGAAATTGAAACTTTAAAAGAGAGCATTAACAAAGCCAGAAATTAGTTCTTTGAAAAGATCGATAAAATTGGCAAACAATTAACTACACTGACAAAGAAAAATGAAGATGCAAATAAATAAAACAAGAACTGAGAGTGGACCCCCTTCAGGACCCCATAGAAATGAAAAAGATGATAAAATGATACTATGAATAACTATAAGCCAACAAATTAGACAATCTAGATGAAAGGGACAAAGTCCCAGAAACACACAAACAACCTTCATTGATTCTAGAAGAAATAAAAGATCCTAACAGACGAATTATAAAAAAAAAAAAAAAAAAAAAAAAAAAAAAAAAAAAAAAAAAAAAAAACATTGATTCAGTCATGAAAAACCTCCCAAAAAGAAAATTCCAGGACCTGATCACTTCACAGGTGAATCCTACCAATCATGGCAAAAAGTAATACGAATCCTGCTTACATACTTCCAAAAAATTGAACAGAGGGAGCGCTATGTAACTAATTTTAAGAAGTCAAATCACACTAATACCACAGCCAGATAAAAATACAAGAAAAGTAAATTATAGACTAATTTCTCTTTTGAATATAGATACAAAAAGCTTGACAAAATATTGCAAATTAAATCCAACAGCACATTAAGAGAATTATACACCACAATACAGTGAGTTTTATCCCTGATTTGCAAACGAGTTTAAACAGAAGAAAATCAATGTGATACACCACATTAACGAAATGGAGGGAAAAGCCACATGACCATCACAATTGATGCAGAAAATGCATTTGACAAAATCCAGCATCCTTTCTTGATGAAAACACTTAGAAAAATAGGAATAAAAGGAAATTTACTCAACATGATAAATGACATATATGAAAACCCACAGCATACATCATAGTCAAGAGTGAAAGTCAGAAAGCTACCCCCTAACATCTGGAACAAGACAAAAATGTCCATTTTCAGCATTGTTATTCAACACTATACTAGAAAATTTCTAGCCTAAGCATTTTGGCAAGGAATAAAAATAAAAGGGATCAAAATTGGAAAGGAAAAAGTAAAACTTTCACTATTTGCAGATGATATGATCCTTTATATAGACAGTGACAAAAAAAATCTACAGTCTACTTGAGCTAATAAGCAAATTCAGCAAAGTAGTGGAGAAGAGTTAATAGCACAATTATAAAAAAAAATTCTTTCATGAAAATGATAACTCTACCACACTAATTCAAGGTTTTAACAATAGGGTAGTATATAGGAAAAAAGACACCCCAATGTAAACTATGGGCTACTGTTAATAGTACAATTTAAATTTTCTTCCATCAGTTCTAACAAAGGTACCACACTAATGTGAAGTGTTAATGATAGGGGGGTATATGGGCACACTATTTTTTATATGACTTTTTGGTAAACCTACAACTTCTCCACTAAAAATTTTTAGAAAACATAATGTAATACTACTGTACACACACTATGATGGCTAAAATAAAACAGATATGCAAAAGTAGTTTTGGATGTGGAGAAATGAGAACACTTATTCACTGCTGCTGGGAATGTAAAATGATGAGGACATCAGGAAAAACAGTCTGGCCATTCCTTTAATGATTAGGCATAGAATAACCATAGGATCCAGAAATTCCAGTTCTAGGTAGATACACAAAAGAAATGAAAATATAGGCTCCCAAAAAAACACAACCACAAGTGTTTATAGCAGCATTACTGATAATAGCCAAAAGATGGAAACAAACTAAATGTCCATCAATAGATAAATGGATTAAAAACTCTGGTATAAAAAGAATTCAAAGCATGGGCTTGAAAAGGTATATGCACACCAATATTCATAGCAGTATTATTCACAACAGGCAAAAGATGGAAGCAATTCAAGTGTCCATCAAGTGAATGGATAAACAAAATATGGTATATATGCACAATTAAAATGAAATGAAGTTCTGATTCATGCAACAACATAGACGAACCTTGAAAACATGTTCAGTGAAATAAGACTTACACAAAAGGACAGAGGTTGTATGATGTCATTGATATGAAATAACTGGAATAAGTAAACTCATAAAATCAGACTCTAGAAAATAGGATATCTGGGGCTGGGGTGGGGTAGGGAATAGGGAGTCAATGCTTAAATTTTACAGAATTTCTGTTTAGTTTGATTGTAAAGTTTTGGTAATGGATGGTGGTGAATGTAGCATAGCATTGTGAATGTAATTAAGGGCACTGTATTATATATGTGAACTTGGCTAAAAGATGAAATTTTAGGTGGTATATATGTTAAGAGACTAAAAATTATTAAAAGAAAAAACATTACAACACAATGAACCCTATTTTAAACAATCAACTATAGTTAACAATACAATTATTAATGTTCTTTCATGAATTATAACAAATGTACCTAACACTAGATGTTAATAATAGGGTGCAGAGTGGATGTGGCTCAAGCATTTGAGTGCCTGCTTCCCACATGGGAGGTCCCAGATTCAGTTCCCAGTGCCTCCTTAAAAAAAAAAAAAAAAGAAAACAACAAGCAAAAAAATGAAAAAAAAAAACAAAAACAAAAAACCACAACTCAAGCTGATGTGGCTCAGTGGATGAGTTCCAGCTTCTCACACATGAAGTTCCTGGTTCAATCCCTGGCCCCAGTACTTCAAAAATATATATATTGGGGGAAGTGGCTGTGGCTTAATCAGTAGGGCTCCCGTTTACCATATGGGAGGCCCTGGGTTCGGTTCCCGGGGCCTCCTGGTGAAGGCAAGCCTGCACGCACAGCGTGGTTAGCTGACCCAGCGAGCACAAGCAGCAAGGGGGGGATAAATGAATAAATAAATTTAAAAAAATTCTTAAAAAAAAAAAATAATATATATAGGGTGGCTTGTAAGAATTCTGTTTTATGTATTTTATGCATGATATTTTTGTAAACCTACAATTTCCCTAAGAAAAATATTAATAAAAAACTAAAGTAGAACTATACAATAGAATATTATTCAGCCCATAAGAATGAAGTACTGATATATGCTTCAACTTGGATAAACCATCAAAACTTTATGTGTGAACAGATAAAAAAGATGTATTTTATGATTCAATTAATATGATATTCCAGAATAGGAAACTCTGTAGAGACAGAAAGTAGATTAGTGGTTCCTTAGGATTGTGGGGAAATGGGCGGAAAAGGTGATAGCTAAAGGGTATAGTGTTTCTCAAAACGATAAAAATGATCTAAAATTGACTACAGTGATTGTTGCATATATCTCTGAATATAATACAGAAAAATGCTACACTTCAAAAGGTTAAACTGTATGGTATTAAAAATGTATCTTAATAAATCTGTTTTAAAAACATACGTAAGCATATATTTGTTGATTATTTCTTAGATAAAACATCAAAAGCATGACCATAATAGAACAAACTCAAAATTTTGTATGGATCAAAATACACTTTTTACTCTTAGAAAGACAATGCTAAAACAATAAGAAGACAAGTCCCAGACTGATAAAAAAAATATTGGCAAATTTTACATCCAATAAAATTTATGTACATAAAATAAAGCACTAAAAATACTCAAATAAGAAAAGCAGAATCTCATTTAAAAAGCAGGCAAGATGTTTCAATAGACACATAAGAGTAGAGAAAATAAGGATATGAAAGGATGCTCAACAGTATCAGTCTTCAGTTCACGTAAACTAAAAGTACAGTAAGATAACACTAAAAGCTTATTAAAATGTTGAAATTTTAAAAAATATTAAATGCACAATATCAAATAGTGTAGATGATACAGAGCAAGTGGAAGTGTCATACACATTGATGGCAATATACTGCAAGATATTACAGCTCTATTTCAAAAACCTGTGTTTAACTGAAAAGTAAAAATATATTTATCATATAACCCCATCTCCTATGTATTTATGTTAGGGATATTAAAGCCTATGTTCATGGAAAAGCCTGTTTACAAAGGTTTTTAGCATCTTTAATCATAATCTACAAAAACTCCAAATAACCCAAGTATCTTTCAATTAGGAAATGGATAAAGAGACTGTGACATCATGATAATGAAATTCCACCAGGAAATAGATATTTACACAACATATGAATTTTAAATGAATTATAGTAACTGAAAAAGCCAAATTCCAAACAATATATATCATATGTTTCCTTTTTTAAAAATTCTGGCAAAGGAAAAACAACAGGGACAGAAAACATCTAAGTGCTTGCTAGTATTTGGGAAGGTAGAAAGTATTGACTGCAAAAGAATACAAGAAAATTATTTGAGTGACCAATACCTTGAATGTGGTGGTTGTTATAGGGTTGTACACTTTGTAAAACATTGTAACAGTATACCAAAGGTTGAATTTTGCATGTAAATCATACTCTATAGAAAGAATAGTAGAATGATGTCACCAGATGGCATAGGAGACACTCCTGTGTTCTGTCTCCAGACAGGGGTTTTGAACAATAAGGAAAAACTGACAAAGCTTTCTTTCTCAGAGCTCCAGAAAACAGCTAAAGATTTGCAGTAATAGGGAGAGTGCCTATAGCAGTTTGATATTATTTATTAATCCCCCAAAAAGAGAAAAAACATGTTTGTAAACTGGTCTGTTCCTCTGGGTGTGAGACAGATTTCTAGTACTTTGCATCAGGACCCCTTTGGCTGACTAATACAGAATTTGGTGCCAGTAGTGGGGTCATGCTTTTGCAATTACCAAATGTGCTGGAACAGTTTTATAAATGGATAAGGGTATTTTTTGGAGGAATTTTGAGATGCTTGATAGAAAAGGCCTAGATTGCTTTGAAGAGATTGTTGATAGGAATACGGATCCTAAAGAGACTTTTGATGTGGACTTAGAAGTAAATGAAACTATTATTGGAAAGTGGAGGAAAGGTGATCCGTGTTTTAAAGTTGCAGAGAACTTAGCAAGATTGCCTTCTGCTTTTATATGGAAGGCAGAATTTGAAAATTATGAGCCTGGACATTTAGCCAAGGAGATTTCCAAGGAAAATGTGGAAAATGCACATTTTCCTGGCTTCTCCTTGCAGTTTATAATAAAACGCTAGAGTAAAGAGATAAGCTGAGAACTGAATTGTTGGGCACAGGAAAACCAGAAACTGATTCTGGGAAGTCCAAGCCTCTGGAAATCAAGCCTCCAAATGATAGTGCCCCATTTGAGGAATTAACTGAACTTGAAACTTGTAAGAAATGAAAATGCAATTATCAAGGAAAGACTTGTGGAAAGTCTTACTTTCTGATGGCTTGAACCGCTGCCACCTGCATACTAAACCAACAAGTTTTTTGCAACTCTGTATGAACCTTGGCTAAAAGGGACAAGGAGGGGAGAGATGGAAGGGAAAATGGCTTTAAGAGGAAAACCATGGAAGCTGAGGTCTAGAATTAAGACATCTCCTTGGGCCAAGAGAGAAACCCCACCCATATGTATAGAGAGAATGTGTTTGTCCTTGCATTTAAAGAGGGTGGATGTTCCAGTCTGCTGTTTAGGGATAGTTTTGCTGCTCCAGGCTACAGAGAGGCTGAAGCACATTCCCCAAGGGTTGGGGAGAGTCAGGTCACCACCCCAGTGCTCAGAGAGGTGCTGGACTGTTCCCCATAGGGTGGGAAGAGTGAGGTTGACACCCCATTAATCTGAGAGGGGTTGGTCTGTTTCCAATAGATTAGGAAAGGTCAGATCACCACCTCACTCTTCTGAGAAGGTTGGACCTGTATGCAAATGATTAGGGAGAATTTTGTTACCACCTCACTGTACTAAAGGGTTGAGACTGTACCCAAGAGATTGGGGGAAGAGAGGCCATTACCTCAATGATCTTGGACAGTGAGGTCTTGAGCTCAGTCACCACCCAGATGCTTGATGAGGGTGGAAAAAATAAAATGGCCCTTGGGCAAGTTGTGGAAAGGGTGGGACCCCATGAGGCCCTGTGAAGAAAGCATTATCTTAGGAATGATCTTAGACTTTGAAATTTAATGGAGTATGCCCTGCAGGTTTTAAGAACTTTTGGGGATCTGTGATGAATGTTTCCCTATCAAATTCTCCTTGTGGCAATGCAAATGTTTTTCCTATGTCTGTCCCTTGTATATTGGAAACAGATGTATTATTTTGTAAGTTTCACAGGTCTACAGCCACAGGGAACTTTGCACCAAGACAAACTGTATTTCTATAAACAGATTGTGATGTGATTTTGTACTTAGCATGACTATTGAAATAAGGTTTTGTGGAATATTGTATTGTCTTTTTGTGATGCAGAGTTTGGAGTGTGGCAGTTTGACAATATTTATAAATCAATAAAAAAGAGAAAAATATTTTTGTAAACTGGTATGTTCCTCAGGGTGTGATGCCCTTTGATTGGACTAAATTCAAAGGCTTTAAATTTACTTGATAAAATATTAAGGCTTTGATTCAACCACATCAGTAGGCTGTGACTCAGGATTGAGTCCCTATCCCCTTTTTGGGCTGATACAAATGGATACTCACTCAAGAAGATACATGGGAAGAGAGAGAGCTCCATAGATGCCAGAGGGAGAAAGAACTTTGTCAGTTTTGATCCTGGAGCCCTGGAGAGAGATGAGTCATTCCCCTTATATTTTGCAGCTGAGCAGCTAAGTAAGCCTAGAAAGAAATGAGCCCTATTCCAGACTGATGTAGGAAACTCTGAGAGACAAGCTCTATGCCAGCATATAGCTGAGATCAGTAGAAGCTCAGCCCACAGAGCCTTAAGAGGAAGGAGGAAGGAGAAAACAGGCAGAGATTGCCTGCAATCTTGCTTCACCAAGTGGTACCTGACTGTATTAGTCAGCCAAAGGGGTGCTGTTGCAAAGTATAAGAAATCTGTTGGCTTTTATAAAGGGTATTTATTTGGGGTAGAAACTTACTGTTTCAAGGCCCTAAAGAGTTCAACATAAGGTTAGTTCTTCACCAAAGTTTGTTGCCATATATTGAAGCAAGATGGTGGCAACATCTGTGAGGTTTCAGCCTTCCTCCTTTCTCTTAAGGCTCTGTGGGCACAGCTTCTTCTGATCTTGGCTGTAGGCTGAAGGGCACATTTCTTTCTGGGTACAGCTGCTCTGTTCTCTTTACAAGGTCAGCTGTAAACTAGCAGGCAAATGTCTCATCTCTCTTCCCAGGGCTGCAGGATCAAAGCTAATAAGTTCTCTCATCTGCTATGTCTATAGAGCTTTCTCTATTCCTCAGTGTCTTCTCCTATGTGTTTTCTTCTGTGTAAGTGTCTGTTTATATAGCCCACCAAGTTCTAATGCTGTGGTCAAATCAAAGCCCTAATCTTAACATAATCAAGTACTGTAAAAACTTTCTGAATTTAATACAATCACACCCTGACAAACATAATCTATATCTCTTTTTGGAATTCATAAACAATATCAAACTGCCACACTGACTTTGGTGAGAAAGTACCTCTTATGGTGCCTTGAGTTGGACTCTTTAGGGCCTTATAACTGTAAAATTTTACCATAAAAAATACTGTTTATAAAATCCAACAAATTTCTGGTACTTTGCTTCAGCACCCATTTGGCTGACTAATACACTGCCAAAATAGAAAAAGACAAGTTAAGTGGTAGTAAAATCACATGGTTCATTGGCAGACCATTCTCACATCCCTCATCAGCTCAGCAAGGAGCTATCTCATGCTCCCAATGCAGGTCAAATATCCTAGTTCTGGAGAGAGAAGAGTAAACCTTGTGCACATAGTGGGTGAATGTATATTTCAGACAATCTTTCTGTTGGTGACCTAAAGTTCTGAATCAGGGCTCCTTTCAGGTTTAACATCCCAGAACATTATGAAAGAGCAATCAGGTCACAGCTGCCTGAGGTAAAGGAGTGTAGTGGGCACTTGGATATGCAGAATTAAAAAAGAGATCAGGAAAAGAAACTCTTTCCTAGGGATAGGGGTTTGGTAAGATCTGCATGGAATCAAGCCCAGGGGTAAGATACATGTGCAGAAAAGACAGAGGACTCTGCTACACTTTAGCCTGAGTATTCCTTAGTTGCATTACTAGGCAGCCTGAACCACATAAAAGAGCAGTTACAGAGACTAATCTGAAAAGATTGTTGTATTAGTCAGCCAAACAGGTGCTAATGAGAAATATCAGAAATGGGTTGGTCTTTATAAAGGGTATTTATTTGGGGTAGAAGTCCACAGTTACCAGGCCGTAAAGTGTAAGTTTCTTCTCTCACCAAAGTCCATTGCCACGTGTTGGAGCAAGACAGCTGCCGACGTTTGTCAGGGTTCAGGCTTCTTGGGTTCCTCTCTTCTCAGGGCTGCATTTCTCTCTGGGCTTAGGTCCTCTGTTTCCTCCACAAGGTCAGCTGTAGACTATCAGACGAATGGCTCACTTCTCTTCTCCTGGGGCCTTCTCTCCAACATCAAAACTCCAACATCAAAACTGCAACTCAAAAACTGCTTCCACAGTCCTTTGCCTTGCCTTTTATATTTGATTCCCCCACCCACCAAAGGGTGAGGATCAATGCCTTAATAACGGGGCCCAGTTAACACTCTAATTGTAACTTAATCATGCCCACATTAGCATACCAGTTTACAAGCATAATCCAATATATATTTTTGGAATTCATAATTACACCAAACTGTCAAACAGCTAAAATCGTGAAGGGTGTTTTCTTTTTCTTATTTGTTATCTCTTGATATTCAAGAAAACTCTTTTTATTATACAAGAATGGATGCCTCAGTGACTAAATTCCAGAGGTAACATATGAAAATATTAAAATGTACAGTGTGCAGCAAGATTAGCAGATATGCAAACAAAAACAGGAATTGATGGTTCAAGAAAAGAGCCAAAAGGAACAATTATAATCCAACAACAATAAAGTCAAGATATTGGACAGACTAGGTAAATATAGTAAGAACATTATCTTAAATATGTTCACAGAGCTAAAGGAAAACATGAATAATAATAATAAAAAAAAAGCAAAGTAAGATAACAATAAACTAAAGGACAATCTCACAGGAAAAATACAAATCATAAAAAGGAACCAAAGAGAAATACTGGAGAAGGAAGACCATAATAACAGAAATTTAAAAAATCCCTAGAGGGGTTCAACAGCAGATTGTAGCTTAGAGAAGAAATTTGTGAACCTTAAGATAAAACAATCAAAATTATGCAGTCTGAGGAGAAGAAAAAAGGAAAAATGAAGAAAAGTGAAGAGACTCCATTATTCCTGTGGGATACCATTAAGCATACCAATATACAGATTATGGGAATCCCAGAAGGAAAAGAGAGAGAGAAAGGAGCAGAAATATTATTCAAAGAAAAATTGGTTGAAAAATCCCCAAATTTAACCAAAGACCTGAATATACACATTCAAAAAGTACAATGAACTCCAAACAGCATAAACTCAAAGTGATCCACACCAAGACACTTTATAATCAAACTGCCCAATGCCATAGACAGAGAAACTGGAAAGAGACAAGAAAGAAGAAATGTGCCATGTAAAATGAAGCCTCAATAAGATTAAATGCAGTATTCTGTTCAGAAACCATGGAAGCAAGAAGGTAGTGGATAACATTAAATTTCTGGGGAAAAAAATGCCAACTTAAGAATTCTATATCCAGCAAAACTAACTTTGAGAAGTGAGGGAGAGATTAAGACAAAAGCTGATGGAATTTAGGACCACTCTACTGTTAATACAAGGAACGATAAAGGAAGTTCTTCAATTTGAATGAAAAAGACACTAGCCAGTAGGTAAAACAGAAATGAAGTATAAATGTCAGTACTCTTTCATTTTTGGTGTCTAATACCACATTTTACTTTTATCAGTATCTACAAAGCAAATATATAAAAAGAAATGATAAATATATGGCTTTGCATCCATAAAGTATAAAGATGTAATTTGTGACAAGAACTACATAAAGAATGGGAACAAAGGTTTATAGGAACATAAATTGTGTGTGCTACTGAAATTGTTAGCAGCAAATCAATGTTTGTTATAGATTTAGGATGTTAAACAATTTAAGCCCCATAATCAAAAATGGCAGAAGAATATGGAATAACAGAAATGAGTAGGGATTCAAAATGGTTTATTATGACAGCTCATCTAAGTAAAAAAGTATGCAGAAGTGGAAGAACTGGGGGAATAAATGGTGAAAGACTTTCAGGAAACATAAAAAAGTAAACCATGCATTGTCAGTATTATTTTAAATATAACTGGCTTAAACTCTTCAGTCAAAAGGCAGAGCTTGGCAGATGGAAAATAAAGCATATATATACACACACACACACAGTTTAAAAGTGTATATACAAGTGTGTGTGTGTGTGCATGTGTGTACCCTTCACAAGAGACCCTACTTACATTCAAAGACACAAGAAGGTTGAAAGTGAAAGGGTAGAAAAAATATACCATGTAAATAGTAACCAAAATTAAATAGGGATTTTTTTTTTTTTTTTTATTATGGGTAAAAATCAAAATTCTCACAATACATACAAACATTTGCATAATGGTATATAAATATATGTGCATATATGTGTATTTGCTTACAAAAATGTTATTTTTATATATATATATATATATATACATATATTTTAAGAGGTGCTTAGATTACCTAAAATATTCCACGGAACCCACTGGAATTCCCATGTTGCCCACCTCCCACACCTCCCACCACATCCCACACAAACATCTCCCACAAGTGTGACCCACCAACCTCAATGAACTTACACATCCTGGAGCCTTGCCACCAACCATAGACCACAGTTCACACTGTAGACCACACTCTCTCCCACTCAGTTCTGAGTGGTGTGTGCTGATTTAAAATGGCCTACATCCATTTTAAATTATTATCAGGCAAAATTTGTCTTAAATTAAAATGTTGCTAAAAAGGACAAAGAAGAACACTATATGTTGAAAAAGCTTGTCAATTAATCAAGAAGATATAATGATTATTAAAATATAAGCACCTAATACCAGAGCCCAAAAATTTATGGAGCAAACATTGACATCTTAAAGGGAAAATGTATGGTTCTATATTAATAATAGGATACTGGAATAAAATCCTTGCAATTTATGCTAGAATATCCTGACAAAAGACCAATGAGGGGATGGAAGATGAACTGCTGTTGAAGTAAGTACCCTCCCACTCTGAGTGGCTGTGGGTCTGCACGTTCTAGCCCCAGCTCTTCCTCAGCACTGGCCCAGCCATCAGTTTGGGACCCTGCTGCTGATGATGGCTAAAGCAAATGTTAAGGAGGCTGCTGCAGGCCCAGGTAGTGGAGGTGGACTGGAGGGAGGCTGGCAGACTGGTGCCTGGTACAGCAGTCTGGTGACCCAAGACAGCAGCCCACAGCCCAGGCTGGGCCATGAACCCTGACACAGACCTGGTGGTGGCAGACCTGGACCACTTGGTGGTCCTGCTGCCTTTCCAACAGTCTCTTGTTTTTGGCAGACTCTGTAGTGTGACTTGCCTGTATGGCTGGGTGGAGGTGTTTGGTATCAACCCTCATCCCAGGCCAGCCTGCATGTGGAGTCTTCTCTGCCTAAACCCACTGTTTCCTGGGTATCAACACTGTACATTATTTGATGCCTGAGAAAAGCAATAAGGAGGTGAAGAGAGAAGCCTAAACTTTGCTCAAAGCTCATCTTTATCAGATGTCAATTTATGAAGTATTTTTCTCCTCTGTATCCCATTGTGATGCTACAACATCTGAAAACCTCAACCACAAATTTCATACTTAACCATCCATGTTTATCTCCCATTTTCTTAAAAGAAAATCTGACCTCCAAAAATACTGCTGACTATTTAAACTTAAGGCCTATCAGCATCCAGAGAACTAAAAGGAAAAACAGCCATCGTTTAACCGAGAGTGTCATTTCAATAGTTGGAGAGTTAGTGTTTCTTGTGAAGAGGTAGATGGCTGTCCTGTCATTCTGGTTTATGGAGCTCAGTCAATGTTTAATAGATACCTGATTAACCAGTTGTTAAATCTGATTTCATTTGTTGACTATAATGGAATTGTGACCTGAGGCAGACAGAATTTACTCTTCCTTGTTGCATTTCTCTACTTAATGTTACAGAACCAATTCTGGGACCACCTTTCACCCAACAGAGCACCACAAAAATGGTGTATTATGGGAAGACTGCTTTTAAAGAAACTTTTGAAAATCATATTAATATAATAAAATATGTGTTCAGCTCTTATAAGAGAAAATCTCCTCTGATTATCAACAACTCTGATGGGATGGGTGACAGGCAATGGGATTTTACTTCTCATGGTTATTATCTGATTGCTGTTTCACATGTTGTTCAGTTCAGTTCTGCCCAGAGTGGATACATGCCAAAACTCACCTCAACTATGTGGACAATGATGGCTTGCACACAAAAAGCAAGCACAAAGTCAGAAAAAGAGGTTTCAAGCTTCCAGAAGCAGAAAACTTGGAATCTGCTGACCAAGAAAAAGAGTGTCTAATTGTGTTTACTGGACACAAACTGATGTCCATTGAATCCGTTTTTGCATTTAGAAAAACTCCACAAAACAGAGAATTACATAACAAAATTCTTTGTGAATTGGCAGTGTTGGGTTACCTTGTGTATCTGTAGCCCCCAAATCCAAAATCAGTTTATCCTTTACATGGTCTGACACCATATCAGGTCCCTTTCAATGCAGCCATGCTCCAGATCAGCCACACAGATGTCATTCCCAACCATATCACACACTATGTGAACAACAGATAGGTTGGTCTTTGCAATATTCAGACAATGTCCAAGGATATGCACAGGGGCCCATCTTGCTCACCCAGACTCCAGTCTGTGATTGTTTGGGAATTTGCAGAGCAACTGACATGGAGAAGAGGCTTTACCACATCATCACCCTTGTGCCCCCAGAAATGTTGAGAGACGTGAATTGCCTGATGGTCAGGGCCATATCCATTCCACAGGGTGTCTTCATGAGTCAACAAGGGATTTTAGGGATAACACCTTAAATCAAAACAGATTATAAACAAAAAGGCAGAAAACAAAACAAAACAAAACAAAAAAACAGATTATTATTCATTTGCTGAAGCAAGAAAATTGGAGCAAGAGAACCTGAGAAAATATATGAACAGAAAAGACACCTGAAACCTAAAATCTATCAAGAAATAAACCAGTACTGATGTTTTTAATATGAGGGAAAAAGACCCATAAGGAAATAGAGGAACTGAACAATACTAAGAAATAACTAAAGCTAACAGGCATGCATATCACAATTCATTCAACAACAGAACACATATTCCTAATAAATGCAAATGGATCATTCCCAAAGACAGATCACATGTTAAGGCACAAAAATGGTGTCCATAAATTTGAAAAGATTAAAACCATATAAATTATCTTCTACAAACACAATAGAATGAAACAGGAAATCAGTAATAGAAAGAGACTGGAAAATACAAAAATATGTGGAACTTGAACAATTCACTCTTTTAAAAAGAATGAATTAAATAAGAAATCACAGGAAATTAGGAGATATCTTGAGATTAAAGAAAATCAAAACACAACATATCTGATTCTTAGAGGGAAGTACATAGCTCTAAATCCCCACATTTAAAAAGGACTATACCAGTACACTCATCTCTGGCATGTCTTCCCAGAATATTCCTATAGGCAGAAGCAGGTCATGCACAGCTAAATCAATGTAAGAAACAAGCAAATCAAACAGTCCTGACCCAAAGGATTACCCACTGAAACACATAACAACTGAGTACCCAGGATGGGGAAAGTCTACTCCAAAGGGAGTAGAGGGGACATACCTATAAATGGGGGAATTTCTAAGGCCATGACCACATGTCCAGGAAAAGATTCAGGCTCAGAAAAGAATGAGAGGAGCCTGTGTTGTCGCTTCATGCTGATTTATTAGGAAGGAGGGCCAAACTGAAAAACACAAAACAACACAGAGTGAACTTGCAAAGACTGTAAAAGATGTTATTTGTTTGGGTTTGCTTGTTTTATTAGCAACTGGAACTGAAGGAAAACTCTGTCAATCATTAACTGGATACAAAAGTAAGGAACAGACAGCTCAGAGACTAAATCCAAGAGTTATCCCTTTAAAATGTTAAAATGCACAACGTGCAACAAAAGATTACAAGACAGAAACAGGAAAGTATATCCTATCTCAAGGAACAAGAAAAAATTTCAGAAACCATCAATGAGTATCAAACTATGGACCTATGAGTCAAAACTTAAAAATAAAAAAATTCTACAAACTCAAAGAGCTAATAGACTAATGGAAAACAGAAATAAATGGAAGGATATCAGGAAAATGATGATTGAATTGCATGAGAATCAAAGAGAAAGAAATTTTAATAATGAAACAAATGCAAATACTGGAATTGAAAACCACAATAACTGAAATGAAAAAGTCCCTAGATGGTTTCATCAAACAGATTAAAGCTAAGAAAAGAATCAAGAAACGTAAAAGATAAGACAACTGAAATGATTCACACTGAAGAGCAGAAAGCAAAAAGAATGATACATTGAATAGAACATAGCAGACAAATGAGACAATGCCAAGGTGCCATTGGGACCCCAATCAGAATTATGGGAATCCCAGAAGGAGAAGAAAGAAAGGAGGAGAAGGAATATTCAAGAAATAATGGCAGAACACTTCCCAATTTTAATTTTAAAAAGTGAATATACACATTCCAGAAGTTCAAAAATCATAAACAGGATAAATTTGAAGAGAATCATGCTCACACATGCGGTTGTGAAACTATTGCATGCCAAGGACAAGAACAGATTTCTGAAAGCTGCAAAGGCAATGTACTATATACAAGGGATTCCCAATAAGATTAAGTGCCAATTTCTCATCAGAAATTTTGAAAGCTAAGAAGTCATTGGGATGAAATATTTAAAGTGCTAAAAGAAAAGAATGGCCAACCAAGAATTTTATATCATGTGAGGCAGTCTTTCAAAAATTTAGAAAGGCTTAATATATTCCCAGATAAACAAAAGCTGAGGGAGTAGGTCATTACTAGATTTTACCTACACTGAAAGCTAAAAGACATTCTTGAAAATAAAAGGAAAGGACATTAGCCAGTGGATCAAAGACACATAAAGAAATTAAGATCCCTGATAAGGAAGCCATATTGGTAATTTTAAGCAGCAGTAATATATTCTATTTTATTTGGGGTAAGTCTACTTTTGACGTCCTAAAGTTTCTAAAGTGCAAATGCATAAAAAAGGAATGATAAATCTAGGGGGTTGGATGTACAATAAATATATAATTTATAACAAGAACAACAAAAGGTGGTTGATATAGGGTTTAGGAATTTAAATTGGAAAAAATCAAACATGACTGTTACAGCTTTGGGATAATAAATTTAAGTCCCATGGTAACCTCAAATAAAATATCTGAAAAACATATACAAAAAGAAATGAGAAGGGACTCAACATTGTACACTACACAAAATCAAATAAATATGGAAGTAAGAATTAGCAGAAGAATTGAGGATAAAAAATTTATGACTTAAAAACGACAAGCATTGCAATGACAGACACAGGCAATTTTATATTTTGTCATAACTTACAGAATTGCATGGGACAGAGTGTAAAGTATAATGTAAACTATAATCCATGCTTCAACATGTGTTCATCAATTGTAACAAATGTATCACACTAATGAAGGATGTTGTCAATGTAGGAAAGTGTGGGAAAGGGAGGGAGTTGGGCATATGGGAATCCTCTATATTTTTTATGAAACACTTATGTAACCTAAAATTTATTTAAAATAAATAATTTTTTTAAAAGCACAAATAGAAAAATGGGAGGAAAACTTCCTACATTATCAGTAATACCTTAAGTGTAAATGGTTTAAACTCTGTATTCAAAAGGCAGAGATTAGCAACATGGATAAAAAAGCATAATGCAAGTATATAACTTAAAAAAAAACCATTCACCCTAAATTTAAAGACAAAAGATAAAAGATTGAAAAAATATTCCACGCAAATAGTAACCAAAAGACAGCTGGAGTAGTTATATATATATATATTTTTTTTTTTTTTTTTTTTAATTTTTTACCGGGAGGTCCCGGGGATCGAACCCAGGTCCCTGCATATGGGAGAAGGATGCCCAACCAGTTGAGCCACATCCGCCCCCTGGAGTAGTTATATTAATATCAGGTAAAATAGACTTTAAATCAAAAACTGATAGAAGGACAAAGAATAGTATATGCTGCTAAAGAATCGATTGAATAAGAAGATATAATAATTATAAATATATTAATCTGTAGTAGTTTAAGACTGTATGTACTCCAGAAAATCAGGTTCTTAAAACTGGTCCATTCCTGTGGGTGTGAGCTTATTGTAGGTGGGACTATTTGATTAGATTACTTTAGTAAGGCATGACCCAGGGTGGGTCTTAATCCTCTAACTGGAGTCCTTTATAAACAGGATGGATATACAAAGAAAAAAGGCCACAGATGTAAAGAGAAACCCTCAGAGACTCAGAGCAGTCCTGAAGGCAGAAGCTGGAAGTTGGCAGAGCACAGAGGCAGAGGGAAACACACAAAAGCTCAGAGAGAAAGCCACAGATGGAGCAGCCAGAAGCTGAAAGTAATGGAGCCTAAAGGAGAAAGCAGAGACCAGCAGATACCATCATTGTGCCCTGCCATGTGACAATAGTTCAGTATCACTGGCAGCCAATCTTTGAAGAAGATAAAATAGGAAGCATCTTCACGACCTTGTGTTAGGCAATGGTTTCTTAGACTTTATACCCAATGTATGAGGAACAAAGCAAAAAATAGATACATGGGTCTTTATAAAAATTAAAAGCTTTTCTGCCTCTAAGGAATTTATCATGATTGTAAAATGCCAACCTACACAATGGGTGAATATATTTGGAAACCATGTATCTGATAATGGTTTAATATCAAGCATATATGAAGAAATCCTTCAACTCAGCAACAAAAAGACAAACATACTAATTTTTAAATATGCAAGACTTGAATAGAAATCTCTCCAAAGATATATAAATGCTCAAAAAGCTCTTGAAAAGATGCTCAACATCATTAGCCATGAAGGAAATACAAATAAAAACCACAATGAGGAAAGTGGATGTGGCTCAAGTAGTTGATCTCCTGCCTACCACATGGGAAGTTCTGGGTTTGGTTCCCAGTGCCTCCTAAATAAGACAAGCAAGACAACAAGTTCATGTGATGGGCTGTCATGGTGAGCTGACACAAGATGACATAACATAGGAGACACAATGAAAGGCACAAGCAGGGAACGGATGTGGCTCAAGCAATTGGGCACCTCCTTCCCACATTAGAGGTCCCAGATTCAGTTCCCAGTAACTCCTAAAAAGAAGATCAGCAGACAGAGAAAGCACACAATGAACAGACACCGAGAACAGACAGCAAACACAAACCAGTGATGGGGGGAGAAATAAATAAATAAAATAAAATAAATTTAAATTTTATTTATTTTTATTTTTAAAAAGATACTTAGATTATACACATGTCACATAAAAATACAGGGAATTCTCATATACCCCATTCCCCACGCCTCCCACATTTTCCCACATTGACAACATCCTTCATTAGTGAGGTACATTCATTGCAATTCATGAAAACATTTTGGAGCACTGCCACTATACGTAGATTAAAGTTTACATTGTAGTTTAAACTCTCTCCCATCCAATTCTGTAGGTTATGGCAAGATTTATAATGGCCTGTATCTGTCATTGCAGTGTCATTCAGGATAATTCCCAGGTCCCCAAAATGCCCCTGAGTTATACCTCTTTTTCCCTCTCTTTGCCCTCAGAACCTCCAGTGGCCACTGCCTCCACATCAATGGGGCTTCTAAGGAGTGTGTGAGTGTTCATCTTGCCATAATGTGTGGGTGGAGACTCACATAATGAGTGGCAAAGTGGTAAACTCCCATCCTGTGGAGGCCCACTCTATTCTCAAATAGAGGGGCAGGAGCCTCTTGAGAGCATGAGTGGTGCCTAATAAGGGAGAGCAGACCAGTGTGTCAAGCCCTCAGTGTTTTTGCAAGTAACTGAATTTTTTCCTTCAAGGAGTGAAGCCTGGTGGTTGCTGTGAGTCCTGAGGTAAGGGGGAGGGAGGAATAGAATAGATGGAACAGGGGGCATTTTGGGGGAGGTGGAAGTGTTCTTGTTATGACGGATACAGGTCATGTTGAATTGCATCAAAGTTTATAAAAGTGTATGGTCCAAAATGTAAACCATAATGTAAACCATTTATCATGGTTGTTACTGTACATATAGGTCAAGAGATCCTACAAGTGATGAAAGGGAAAATGTTAAAAAAAAAATTTTAAAACATTTGTTCATTATTTTTATTAAAATAAATCTTTAAAAAAAAAACTCACAATGATATATCAATTCACACCCAACAGAACAACCATTAAAAATAAAGGGAAAACTACAAATGTTGAAGAAGCTTGCTGGTTGGAATGTGAAATGGTACAACCACAAAGGTAGATAGTTTGTTGGTACTTCAGAAAGTTAAGGATAGAATTACCATATTACCCAGCAATCCTACTTTTAAGTATATTTCCAAAAGAATTGAAGGCAGGGATTTGAGCAAATGTTTGCAAACCAACGTTCACAGCAGTATTATTCCAAACTGCCAAAAGATGTAAGTAATCAAGTATACATCAACTGATTTGCAGATAAACAAAATGTGGTATATATATACAATGGAATATTATTCAACTGTTAAAAGGAATGAAGTTCTGATACATGCAACAACATGGATGAACCTGAAGACATCCTGCTGAAATGAAATATGCCAGATACAAAAAGGACAAATACTGTATGACCTGACTGATTTAAAACAACTAGAATAAGCAAAGTCACAGAGTCAGAATCTAGAATCTCGGTTACCATGGGATGAGGTAGGTTATGGAATGGGAAATTAAGGTTTAAAATATAAAGAGTTCCTATTTAAAATGATGGAAATGTTTTGGTAATGGATGGTGGTGATGGTAGCACAACATTGTAAACATAATTAACATATATATCTGAATGTGGATATGTATTAATCTGCCAAAGGGGTGCTGATGCAAAGCACTACAAATCTGTTGGCTTTTATAAAAGGTATTTATTTGGGGATAAAAACTAGTTACAAGGCCCTAAAGACTACAACTCAAGGCTGCTTTCTCACCAAAGTCAGTTGCCAAGTGTTGAAGAAAGATGGTGAATGATCTCTGCCTGGTCTCTCCATCCTGGGCTTCTCCTTCCTCTTAAGGCTCCATGGGGGTCAGCTGTAAGCTATCAGGTGAATGGCTCATCTCTCTTCCTGGGGCTTTAGCTTTTTGAGCCTTCTCTTTTCTGTCACATGGCAGGCAGGATCAAAATCACAGATTTCTTTCCACTTCCATGTGTCTTTTGAGTGAGTGTCAGTATCAGCCCACCAAGGGGGCCAGGAATCAACCTGAGTCATGTCAATTCTTAGCAGGTAATTTAATCAAGGACCCCTCAACTGAAGCCAATATAATCAAAGGCATTAAACCCAGAAGAACAGATTTGTTTACAAGCATCATCTTTCTCTTTTTGGGATTCATAAATAATCTCAAATTGCTACAGGATAAACAGGGAAATGTTAATTGTATATATAGTACTAGAATAAAATTAAAAATAAAAAATCCATGTAACTTCACTACACAGTGTACCCTAAGTTAAACTTTGAACTATAGTTAATAGTATTATTTTTAAAATGTGATTTCATCCATTGTAACAAATGTAATAGTGTGGCATACAGAAACCCTATATTTTATGCATGATTGTTCTGTAAATCAAAAACTTCAACTTCTCTAATAAAAAAAAGGTGAAAAGAGAACAACTGAGTCAAATGTAGCTGATGGAGTAAATTAGATGGGGAAAAAATGGATCTTTTCAGAGTAATGAAAATGTTTTAAGAAAGTAATTATAGGATGAATTGTGGAAACATGGATGATGGGGTAGGCAGATAAAGCCCAGAACTCACTAAAACAACGGAGAGGGAGCCAAGGGCTGCCTTGTTGAACTGCTTTGGGGTACAGCAGACCAGAACACTGCTTCACAACTCCCAGGAGAGTTAGGGACAGAGAGGAAGAGGCTAAAGCAACAAGCTGTGAGTTAATAATCCTCCTCACTACTAGGAAGGGCTTCACCCCCCACCCACAAGATATTAAGCAAGGGTAAAACCCCTGCCAAATTGTATCCTACTGAAAGGAAAGCAGACTTCTTCCTCCAGGCCAGAAACTTGAGATATATACAGAATGGGAGGGTGCTCTGGTTCATTTAGGAGGGTACTGGAAAGATAAGGAAGCCAAAGAAAAATCTTGAGTTTCTCACCCCTGTGGCTGGAAATGGCACATATACCCCACCCTCAGGGCAAAGACCCTAGGTGGAACTACCAGCTTCCTCCTCCAAACAGTGTGACAGCAACCTCCCTGGGAGGAGTAGGGGTCTGGGAGGGTGGAGAGTGGTTTCTTTGTGGTTGTTTTAGCCAGTTGAGCCCCCTTGGGTGTCAGAATGTGACAGGGATAGGGGAGGGGATCTCCTCAGGCAGGATGCCATGCCCAGCAGCCTAGGTAAAGAGAAGAATTACATCAGAAAGGAGGCAGAGATAACAGACTAAGCAGCGGGATTGTAGGGAATCTAAACTGCTCAAGGGAAAAGGGACAGATAGTCTTCTGAAAGGCTCTCTAACCCAAGGAGACAGATTAGCTCAGTGGAAGAATTCCTGCCTAGCATATGCAAGGTCCCTGATTTTTGTCCCTGTCTTTTCTCTGGGAAGTGATACAGGGTTATCAGGCATCCAGCTGAAACTTTATGACACAGAACATATTGATATTCTCTTTGTGTTAGCCTTTTCTTGGATCTCTTATTTAAAAAAAAACTTTCCTTTTTTATTTTCCTTAATTTACTCACTAAACCCTCACTAAAAACCTGCAGAGGGAAGGCTGCAGGGTGATTGGTGAATAGCAGAGACTGAGAAGATCCCTAGCGGTCTAAGAGAGAAGCCTGTTTTTCCATGTTTATCTTTGTTTTGTGATTTATTTTGCCTTCTTCCACTTTTTAAAAAAATGAGTAGCTGTTGTATTATTTTCTTCTTGTTGTTTTCCCCTTTCTTTGTTTCTCTGTTTGTGTTTATTTTTTCTTTTGTTTACCAATTTTCTCTATTTACGTTATTTATTTTCTCTCCTTCATCTTTATATTTTCTGTTTTCTGTTGTTCTTTCATTCCACCTCTTCTTGTTTGGTCTTCCACTTTTCTTGTTCTCATTTCTCTCTCCCTCCTACTTTCTCTGTTTTCTTTATTATTTTTTCTTTCTTTCTCTCTTTTACTTTTTCTTTTCTCCTCTTCTTGTCACTACGGCATTTTAAGTCATTCTGTACTTTTCCCTATTCTGTTTCTTGTTTCACTGTTTCTATTCCACTTTTCTAAAATTATTCCTCTATACATCTTACTGGGGTTAATTATTCAATTACCTAGGTCTTGTACAGTCCCTCCCCTACATTTTACTATTATTACTACTACTATTTGCTTTCTCTTACTATCTTTTCCTATTTCTCTGGTCCTCACTTTCTTTTCAAGGGAACATGGGCAACAGCAAGGAAATAGAATAAGAGGAATTAAGTGTCAAGTTGAAACAACAAAATAAAACCATAGAGTAGACAGAGAAGCTAATCAACCTCTATAACTGAATAAACCCATCAAGAAAAACAGATGCCTAGACACCAACAAAAAGTTACAAGAGATACTAAGAAACAGGGAGACATGGTCCAGTCCAATGAGCCAACTAAAAAACAGGAGGAGATTCAGAACATGGAAAAACTAATCAGAGCTGTTAAAATGAATATCATGAATAAACTTAATGAAGTGAAGGAAAAGGTTAAGGATATTAAGAAGACACTGGGAGAACATCATGAAGAAATTGTAAACATACATAAAAAATAACAGATATGATGGTGATGAATGGGAAAACCCAAGAAATTAAAAATACACTGGAAGAACATTAAAGCAGATTTGAATAGGCAGAAGAAAGAATTAGCGATATGGAAGACAGTATAACTGACATCAAATAGTAGAACAGATAGATAAAAATATATAAAAATCCCGCAGGGACTTAGGGATTTGAACAACAACACGAAATGCACAAGCATTTACATTATAGTCATCCCAGAGGGAGAAGAGAAAGCAAAGGGGACAGAAGGAATGTAGGAGGAAATAATGGCTGACAACTTCCCAACCCTATTGAGGGAGATGGATGTACATGTCCAGGAAGCACAGCACCCCCCAAACAGTATAAATGCTGCAGGCCTACTCCAAAACATATACTTGTCAAATTGTCCAATGTTCAAGATAAAGAAAAAATACTCAAATCAGGAAGAGAAAAGAGAACCATCACATACAAGGGGAGCTTCTTTTGTAATTCAAGCATATCTAAAGAAATATTATGTTTATATCCTATTATATGATTTTTCACTTCTTCCCAATAATGCTTACTATTATTATATGGCAAGGGAGTAATGCAATAGGTGCTTTCATTCCAATCACATTTAAGACTTCTTAACAGGTTTAAATTACATATTTGATTTCCTAAATGTACTATTGCAGTTTTTAAATCATTCATTCAATTATTTAACTCTAGATCTATATGTGATTGACTATGCCACATCTCACTTGCATTTGTATGCCATTCTTTAACATATTATTGTGTTTGTACTCCTTGATATAAGGCAGTACCAGAAACTGCTGCAGCAGCAATAATTCCAATTAAACCTAATAGTCCCATGATAATGAGACCTATCACTATCTTTGTTCTATTAAGATAATGATCAAGAAAATGCCATAAAATTTGGGATTCTGGGGATTGTCGCCAATATCTTGACATTCGAACTGGAAGCCACAATCTTCTTCATATATGAGCTAAAAAGAGGGTTTGATTTTCTTTTACGTAGGAATTTTTTATACAAGTATATAGGGAACAATTGAGACAACTAATATTGTTATGTGTTATTGTGACCGCTCCCATAATAAACACTATTGGGTCTCTTACACAAATGGTCAAAAATTGAGTTGACTTCTTTACCAAGGTTATGTTGGATTTGGTTTTATTACCTTGCCACTCAAAGATAGGTCCAATTCCTAAAAAGACCTTCCATAAATGTGTTTGAGTTTTATTAATTGTATCATCCCAGGGTTGTGGGATAAATCTTCCCTGATGAGTCCAATTTAATGACGTATTTGTACTTATGACATCCCCAAAATTCCAAAAATAAGGATAGCTTTCTTAGTTGTTTTTGTTAAATTATTAATTATCCAATTTATGGTTGTGTTCACATTAGGTTCCAGTATCCCTATAAGGGCCTGATCTTTTACAATTCCCTAGGAATCATTAAAAAGCACAACCTCATATGAGCCATGGCATGTATGCCATTTATCACTTTGTAATCTATTTGATACGGGACTTCTATGATTTATCATAACTTTTGGTCGATAGGGTAGAGAAGGGAATACAAGAATATAAATTTCAGTTTGATTTCTTTCAGTTATAACCATACTGTGATTTAGGGGCTGTATACATGGAGCGATGGATCCTATGCAGATAGGTCATTCAAAAAAAGGCAAGGTTAAATTTCCAAAAAAATTTCCCTTCCTCCTCAGGTTTTAGAGGAAGGTGAGAATCAACAGGCCCAGGAAAATGAAAAGACTGATTAATATAAACAAGGTAGGATTTGTCCCCTCATGTCAACAATTCCAAAAGGGGTGGATTATCCCCGTATGTATAATTATGTAAAGGTGCACTGCTTACTGCTGTGGTGGTCAAGGTAAGCATAGTAAGGAATAACTGTGTTAAAGTGACATTTTGCCTTTTAAAAGTTACCTTCTTTTCTGCTTCTTGTGTCAGCTTCTTCAGCTTGCTCATGTCTAGGTTTCAGATGTCTGGATGGGACCCAAAGCTGGTCTCCTTTATCTGTAATGATAAGAGCAAAACCTCGACCCCATATCCCAACTTCTGACTTTTCCCATTGATTATAACCTTCATTCTTCCAATAAACTGGTTGTCTAATATTTGTTTCTGTATTTTTGCCTGATTTTTGCCAGAAATGTTCTGCTGCTGATGTATCTGATTCTGACCTTCGGTTAAGCAAATTTATCATAAATAATGCTTGATATAATTGTTCTCACACCTCAATATTTTCCCCTTTTTGTGTTTATAACAATAATTTTAGGATGTGATTACTTTTTTCAACAATAGCTTGACCGTTGGGGTTAATTGCTTGGGTAAGAGAATTTTGGAAATGTTTATAGAGTTGTGTTAAAAGTGTTTTTGAGGGGGCTACAATGAGGATAAAACATGCTTATGGGAAGGCAGAACGAGTATGGTGTAAAGCCTTACAGTGCTCAAAACTGCACGGTATTGGCACAAGGATAGAAATACTGACCAATAGAACTAAATTGAGAGTTCTGATATAGATCCTCACATATATAGTCATCTGATATTTGACAAGGCCATCAAGGCCACTCAGTTGGAAGAGAATGTTCTCTTTAACAAGTGGTGCTTAGAGAACTAGATATCCATAAACAAAAGAATGAGAGAGGAATACCACTTCACACCTTATACAAAAATCAACTCAAGATGGATCAAAGATCTAATTATAAGAGCCAAAATCATAAAGACCTTGGAAGATAATGTAGGGAAGCATCTACAGGATCTTGAAATAGGAAATGGTTTCATGAACTTCACACCCAAAGCATGAGCAGCAAGAGAAAAAATTGATAAATGGGATTTCCTCAAAAATAAAAACTTCTGCACCTCAAAGGACATTATTAAGAAAATAAAAAGGCAGCCTAACCAATGGGATAAAATATTTGGCAACCCATATATCTGATAGGAGCCTAATACCCTGAATATATAAAGAAATCCTACACCTCAAAAATAAAAAGACAAATAGCCCATTTAAAAAATGGGCAAGTGACTTGAAAAGACACTTCTCCAAGGAAGAAATACAAATGGCTAAAAAGCACATGAAAAAATGCTCGACATCACTAGCTATTAGGGAAATGCAACTCAAAACTACAATGAGATACCATCATACACCCATCAGAATGGCAGCTATTAAAAAAATAGCAGACTATAAGTGTTGGAGAGTATGTGGAGGAATAGGAACCCTCATCCACTGCTGGTGGGATTGTGGAATGGTCCAGCCATTGTGGAGGACAGTTTGGCGGTTCCTCAGAAAACTAACAATAGATCTTCTATATGATCCAGTGATCCCACTCTTGGGTATATACCCAAAAGAATTGAAGGTAAAGACACGAACAGATATATGCACACCAATGTTCATATTGGCATTGTTTGCAATTCCCAAAAGTTGGAATTAGCCCTGGTGCCCATCAACAGATGAATGGATAAACTAAATATGGTACATACACACAATGGAATATTACTCAGCTGTAAGAAGGAATAAAATGCTAACACACAGAATAACATGGATGAATCTTGAAGATCTTATGTTGAGTGAAGCAAGCCAGGCACTGAAGGATGAACAGTATATGACCTCACTGATCTGAACTGAGGAAAGTGAGCAGTCTCTGAGAACCAGTGTCTGAAAGATAGGTTAAGAAGAGAGAGAAAAAGAGAAGGTTGTGAGCCATCACCTATATGGACATAATCTATGGTACAGTGATAGAGTATAGTGGCATATTGAAGGACAGGACAGGTGGGTAGTAATATTACTGGGTTGGTGGTGAAGGGTTGACAGGCAGATAGATTAGGAAGGGCGGGTTAGAATACCCAGGATATTGGGGGGAGAGATGGGAGGGGGACTAGGTGAACATGGGATTTGTGGGTATGATGTTGAAAGTGCAGGAGTGGGAATGCTTTTATGGCAGTATGACAACATAGTATCACTGATTTAGGGTGTAGGTTAGAGGGGCATTCAGGAAGGGGTGCATCTGGACTAGGCTTCTGGGGAGTGTGTGTGTTGATCCTCTCATAATGTGTTGTGAGGGGAGTGGAGACCCACGTGGCGAGTGGGAAGGAGATGGACCCCCATCTTTGGAAGCACCCAGAAACAGACAGGTAGGTGTCTCTTAGGTCCAAGTGTAGCTCCTAATAGGAGAGGATAATCTGCATGTCAAGTCCTCTTGTTGCATGTAACTATGAATCTTGTCATCCAATGAGTCAAGACAGGGGAGTGACATGTGCCCCAGGGGGATGGGGGGAAGGAACAGAATTGTTCAAACAGGCGGTATTTAGTGGTCATGGGAAATGTTTTTCATTACTTACAATAATGGACATGTGACATGGTAAATATCATCAAAAATTATTAAATTGTACCATCTAAGTTGTAAACTATACTGTAAACCATTAACAATGTTTAGTAGCTATGTTTCACTATCTGTATAACAGTTATAACAATGCTACCATCCACATAAAAAAGGTTTTAATATGAGGTCAGGAAAGGGGAAGGAGGTTGGGTACATGAGAGTCTCTTTTATTCTGTGTATGACTTTGCTGTGACCTAAAACTTCTTTGAAAATTAAATGAAAATTCGGGAGACACAGGGGAATGAGAGGGGGCAGGTGCCACAGTACAGACTGGACACCTGATAATGCAGTGATAAAAGGAAAAATGTTAAAATTTTTTTTTTTTTAATTTTTTTGTTTTTTCCCATTTTCTGAATATCCCAATCCTTTAATTTTATTTTATTTCTAGTGTTTTTTTTTTTTAAGTTTCCATGTATTTTATCTCTTATATTTAAACTTATCTTTGTTATTTCATTTTCTTATTAATTTTATTTGGCTATTATATGGGCTTCATCTTCAAGGAAAGTTTGGATCACAGAAGGGTTCCTCCCATGGGGTTTTCATGGGAGGAAGTTCACCTAAATATACATGAAAGATATACAAAATTGTTCAAATGATCAAGGGGCATGGTCAAAGTGGGTAGACAATCACTCAATAAATGAGGGAATACTGAATTCCCAGTCTGGAGAGCTCTGCCACATTCTCCAAGGGAGTAGCAACATTCCCCCGAGTGCAGGGGCAGTGTCTGACAAGGAAGGATGATCCACTGATGGATTCTTGTTATTGATGACTAGCCTTACGAATCTTTGCTCTTGTAATTGAAACTTAGCCTACTGTTATGGGGTGCCTAAGGGTTGCCACCTGAGAGCCTCCTTCTTGCTCAAATGTGGCCTCTCTCTAAGCCAAATCCAGCATATGAATGCATTACCTTCCCGCCAGCATGGGACATGACTCCTGGGGATGAGCCTCACTGACAACGAGAGATTAATACCAAGTGCCAGGTGGCAACATGACTGGAAAAAGACCTTGAATAAATGGGGAAAAGGTAAAGACAAATGTGTTAATGTGGTCAAGAGACTTCAAAGAGAGTTGGGAAGTCATCCCAGACTGGTAACGCTTACGCACACCTCAGTAGGATCTCATAGAACACCAAAGTGGAGATCATCCCACACAGAGGGTCTCCCGAGGGCTCTGGAGACACTCAGGTACTATATAAGGGGAAATAGCTCCAGAGATTGATGCCTTATCAGTGGGCTCTACTTTGGAATCTGTGCTCCTGAGAGTGACAGAGTTGGATCCAAATAAGTCCTCCCTGCACATGGTCCTTCAGTTCCTTCTATTCAAACCTATATGTGATGCTAGAGTTTGTAGGAGTACTTCCAGAAACTGGAGCCTTTGGCCTGCCCATGTGCAAGCTGTGCCTGGAATCTCAGTGGAGCTGCAACTCCTACTCTACAACTCAATGAACTCACCCAAGTCACCTGGTGAGGAGAAAATGATGGACAACAGCCATCCCAGGGAATGGAGAGAGCTTGCAGCTGCAGGCAGGATAATCCCATCCATCATATCCATGGGATATGGGCCCCCTCTCACTTGGAGGTGGAGTGGACATCACCATCCCAAACTCCTCAGGATTGGGGAAAGAGCTATGGACTAGAGTGGACTTAATGGTATTCTGTTGTAGACATATTGTGATTCAAGCCATGGAAGAAATTATAAGAGTGAGGTGGAGCCAGTGGCCACTGGATGCTTTTGGGGCAGGGAAGGGAAAAGCAGTTGTAATACAGGTGCTTTTTCAGGACTTGGGAATTATACTGAGTGACATTACAACGACAAATATAGGCCATTTTACATCAGCATATAACATGCAGATCTGTGTGGGAGAGAGTGTGGTCTATAATGTGAATTATGGTCCATGCTTAGTGGCAAAGCCCCAAAATGTGTATATCCATTGCAGGTGATGAGCCACACTAATGAAAGATGTTTATGTGGGATGTTATGGGAGGTGTGGGAGGTGGAGAACATGGGAATTGCTGTAATTTTTGTGTAACATTTATGTAATCTAAGCATCTTTTAAAATATATATATTAAAAAAAACTAACTTCATTAAGTAAAATTCTGCCAGCTTGGAACATAAAAAAAAAAAAAAAAAGGACATAATATTGACACATGGTGGGTGTATTGAACATTTCTTGTGGCAGGACCTTTTATTGATATTTAGTTAATTATTTTTGTGAATAATTGAAAGAATATAAAATAAGTGAAGGATTGTTTATAAACGTGTTTAACTGTTATATTCCAATATTTTATGATATGTATACATACATTGACATGCTTACCAAACCAGGGGGCACACTGATATACTTGGCTTATTTTTGGCCAGAGTCCTGGATAGATACAAGATAAATGATAATATGTATGTTTAGTTTAATAAGTTTTTACTGACTACTAGAGTGAGAAACATGAATAATATAATCAATTAAAAGATTAAGTTAATATTGTACAAAGTTACAGAATGATAGATAAATAGAGCAGTTTTATATATATACTTACCAATATTTATCTTTTAGCTGGGAAGTGTTGAATTAGCAACTGATACTAGAGTTTGGGTTGTCTGTGTTTAGGATTAATGAATTTGATACTATAGATGCCAACTCGTGAGTATTTTGCTAATTCCTGAGGAAGGGGCCAGCCTCCTCAGGAAGGAACACAACACTCCCCGAGCAGAATATTTTAAGGTTTATGCATCAATCCCTGGGAGAGTGGCCAGCTCCCCCAGGGAGGAATACAACACCCTTTGAAACGCACTTTATCTTTTTTAATTTGTTATAAAACATCTTTGATGTGCTTAATATTTTAATTTTCAATATTTTTCCTGACATATGAAAAGTGTTAACTAGTAAGGCATTGATTTGTTGATTAACAAAGTTTTCTGCATGATGTTTTAGGTTTGAACAACACTCACCAAACTTTTTCTTAATACATTTGGTTTCAGGACTGTCCAAACTCAAAACAAAAGATTTACATATACATTTAATAAAATACATTCATGTATAACATACAAGTTATTAAATTGCTTAAGTACACAATGTATTGCATTGAAGTTTTGATTAGTATTTAAGTATATTTTACACATAATTCATAACTACAGTAGATTATGTAACAACAAACAATAATGGGTTTTAACTAGCAGACATTCAAAGAATAAACTTTTATTTCTTATGTGTTTAAGATTCTTAGTAGCATGATTAGAATGACCTTAATTTCTTTATTTTGTATAGTTTGAGGCATAGATAAAAATAAATTATTATTTTCTATTTGGGCTGTGGGGCAATACATTAACTTGTAATTTTAATGCTTGCATTGGTTTTGTTGTTAACATGATAATCAGAATTGGGGCTGTAGCTCACAGTATTGAATATAAACTTGATCTATTGTTGGCTATTTTACTGGAAGGGGAATGTGGGCTGTCTTCACTTGTTTAAGATACTAAAGAAAGGTTTGGCAAGTTTTAAAACAAAGTGATAGTGACATAACTGGATATTAATTTTTTGCAACAATTGTAATATTTGGGACTGCTGCATATTGCAGTGATATTATTTTAATTTACTATTATTTACTGTTATTTAATTTTTGGCCATTTGAATAGAGCTCTTTTAATAATTTTCATTTACAATTTAATATTACCATCCAAAATATACACTGACACTGACCAAACAAACAAACACAAAATAAGTTACAACACATCAATGGAAACATATATCTTTCATTTTACTGCTTTTTGAGAATTTTTCTGGAACTGTATTGCTAAGTGTTCTTACTTTTCCAGTGGTTTAATTTTATCAGCATCTACCATCCCACAGCCTTATCATTATGTAGGCAGTAGGAGGTTTACAAAGTTGCTGCTGGAATGTTTTCCTTATCTTAGTTAACTCTTTGGCAGAATAGTGGTGTCCCTGCAACTAATGCTAGATCTTCCCAATATTAATCTTACTACTTTTTGGAATAGTCTCTTTTACTCCCGAATTGGCTAGACAGACTTTATTTTGTTTCTTAAGTATTAATTTTTCAGTAGTGGCAAAGACCAGCTGGCACTTCTCTAGGTGGTGGGCACATAAGTTTGCAGAAAATTTGTGAGGGCAAAATTAACATTAACCGGTTGTGAATTTCGAACAGGTGGTGCTGTTGGAGAGTGCTGCTTTTTACAATCTTTTTGATAATGACCAGCCTTTCCACAGTTAAAACAGGTTTTGCAACTGGAAAGAAGCTGCAAAGCTTCAAGATCACCTGCTTTACTTGCTTGTGCTATGCTTTTCATGAGTGCAGTCTGTGGTAAAGATATTTTCACAGATGCTTTAGGAGAATCTAAAGATGGCTCAAAAAAGGGGTTTAGCCTTAGACTGAGGTTTAAATGTTGAGGCAAATGGTGGGTTAATGGAAGTCTCTTTAGGCACATCAACATCTACAGCTGGAGCTGAAGGGTTAGTAGTAGCTTGCAAAGTACTGTAGTGGCCCCTTGTGGTAGCCATGGCAGCACAAGCCTCTGTAGGAGGCTCTGGATGGTCATTTTCAGAACATTCATTGTTATACAGAAGTAAATCAGTCTCAAGCTAATCAGCGACAGAATCCTCCGCATCCACATTTTCCGAGGGCTCACTAGATTCTTTTTGAAGAGGCTCAAGGTCCAGAGTAATAAGATTGCCAAGAGACCAAACATGCAAAGGAACGGACTCTCCCGTCTGATATGCTCTCCGTAGGGCTTTTATCACTAATTTCCATTATTTTAAATTAAGAACATTATGCCCTTTAGACCAAAACCAGTAACAATGTTTTCTAACTAGATAGAAGAGGTCTTCAAAAGAGGAAAGTTTAACTAACTCCCATACTTTTTAAAAAGTGTACGCAACACTGTTTTATACTCATCAAAATGTGACTGCTGATTCACCATTATACTGATGTTCCGAAGATGAAATGAAATGAAACTTACCACTCTGATTGAGGGTTGCGTTTTCCACGCTCTCCCGTCGGTGACACTGATTCTGATTCTGACACTGACACTGACACAGATATGGGAGAAGAAGAAAATTTGCCTTCAGGTCCCTGTTCAGGCGCCAGTTGTTGGAATTTTGGAACAGGTACTGTGAAGGCAGTGCCACAGATGAAATGAAATGAGACTTTATGTGAAAGAAAGATAGGGTCAGGGGACCCTCCACTGTAAAAGAGAAGAGTCCTGGCCTGCTTCCCATCCTGGCTTTTATTACAAGAAGTTAAAGGATTCATTACTGCACATGCATTTAATATATGACTGTACTTTTAGCATAACTATTTGTTTTCTTAGTAACTATCAAGAACCTGCCATGGGAACAGATATGTCTCATCTGGGTCATCTCCACTGTCTGCACCTAGTGTCCTTGGTGGTTTTCTGCTGGGACCCAGATCATGCATTCTTTTCCCATCATAACTCACTGCTTCAGAAACGTCTTAAAGGCATACTGTTTCTTTCTTTCTCTATCAGCTAATGTAAGTAATTCCTTGAGAGCAATAACACTGAATGTTAATGGACTCAACTCACCAGTCAAAAGACACAGATTGAGAGGTGGCAAGATGGCATCAGTTTAAGTAGGCACTTATCATCTTTCTCACAAAAAAATGGCTATGTGGGAGCAAGATCCTGTACCAGTGAGCTGTCTGGGGAACCCACAGAGCAGGAGGCTTCAGGGCATTGATCTGGAGGGAGCTGTACAAAGAGATAGACTGCTCAAGGTAAAACTGAGTTTCTCTCCCCTGTGGCTGGAAACAGTGGATGGCTAAGCCCCACCCTCAAGGCAAAAAGCTGCTGCAAGCCCCAACTCCTGCTGGCCACCAAGAGGGAAGGAGCATTATCTGAGAGAGGGAGGGTTCTGGCAAAGGGTAAAGAGGGGTTTTTTTTCTGTGGGTTTGGTTGCCTGGACTCCCTTGGAGCTTTGTGGAGCATACCAGCCAGCTTGATGTGGCATGATTTAGAGGGGAGAGGCGAATCTGCTGAGACAGCCAGATTTACCTAACCACCCAGGGATAGAGAAACTTGAACTGGGAGAGGGCAGAGTCAGGCAATTGACTAGTCCCTTGCTAAAAACTACCAAAATTTCAAGTCCCCTAAGGGAGGTGGGCAGTAGGAAGTGCTTTATAAGCTTCCAAAATAGGCATTTAGGGACCCCAGGGAGAAGTGTGTGGTGTGGAAGAGGGTCGAGAGTCATTTTAATGTGGTGAGTTCAGTCACCAGTGTCCCATTTGAGTTTCAGAAGGAAACTTAACCTGACCAGGAGAGGTGAGGGGGTATCCACTCACACAGGTTATTGCATCCAGCCACCCTGGGAGAGAAATAAGAATAGAAAGGGGTCAGGGACAGACAGGCTCCTAATTAGCAGGAATCTACCCAACTGCAAAAAGTCAAACCTGCCCAAGGGAAAGTGACTGGATAGGTTTCTGAAGAGCTAACAGATCCAGTGAGAAATGTTAGCTCAGTGGAGGAGTCTCCACCTTGAATATATGAGGCCCCTAATTCAATTCCTGGTTCTTCTTAGTAGTGATCCACCAGTATATCAAACATCCAGCTCATACTTAGTAACAGGGAGAACATAGACATTATTTTTCTATTAGCTTCTCTTGGGTCTCTTATTTTTCCTAAAGAAAGTTTACTTTTAAAAAATTTAACTTGCTAAAACCTGCTTCAAAACCTGCAGAGGGCAGGCTGAAAGGTAATTGATCGAACACAGTCAGCCTGAGAAGCTCCTCAGGGACCTAAGAGGGAAGGCTGTTTTTCCTTAGTTTGTGTTTGGCAGATTGCTTGTGTGTTTTTTTGTTTTTCTGTTTTTCTTTCCTCTTTCTCCCCCCCCCCCCATTTTGTAAAATTAGGTGTTGCTGGCTTGTTTCTTGTTTGCTGTGTTTCTTCTTCATTGATTTCCCCTTTTCTGTGTATACTGATTTTGTCTACCAATGCAATCTCTTTTCCTTCCTGTACTTTCTATCTTCTGCTTTCTGTTGTTTTTACATTCCACCTCCCTTTGTTTAGTCCTCAATTTTTCTGGTTTTTATTTCTATCTCATCTATACCATTTTCTTTCTTTTATTAACTTTTTTTTTTGTTTTGCCTTTTCTTTTCTGTTTGCTTCTCTCCCCTCATCATTCTGTCCTTTTAATTCATTCTATTTATTTTTCTCTATTCAGTTTCCCATTTCATTCTTGGAAGAACTCCACTTTCTATTTCTATTACTCTACACTGCTTACATGAGTTAAATATTCATTTTACAAGGTCTTACATGGTTCATCTTCTAACTTTTACTATTATAATTACTAGTATCCTTTTTCTTTTCTTACCACTTTCCCATTCTCTGGCCTCCTTAATCTTTTTTCTTCAAGGGAACATAGACAACAGCAAGGAAATAGAGTAAGAGGAACAAAGTTTCAAAGAGAAAACTTAACACACACACAAAAACAGTAACTAAATAAAACCCTAGAGTAGAGAGTGAAGCTAATCAACTTAATAAATCCATCAAGGTAAAAAGATGATCAGACAGCAATAAAAAGTTACAAACCACATATTAAGAAACAGGAAGATATGGCCCAGTCCAATGAACAAACTAAAAACCAGGAAGAGATGCAGAACATTGAACAACTAATCAAAGATGTCCAAACAAATATCATGGACCAACTTAATGAAGATAGTGATTACAGATATTAAGAAGACACTGGGAGAACATACTGAAGAAATTGTAAACATACATAAAAAGATAATGGATATGATGGTGATGAATGGCACAACCCAAGAAATCAAAAATACACTGGAAGCACATAACAGCATATTTGAACAGGCAGAAGAAAGAATTACTGATGTGGAAGACAGTACATCTGAAATCACACAGATAGTAGAACAGATAGATAAAAAGATAGAAAAAATTCAGCAAAGAGTTAGGAATTTGAATGACAACGCAAAATGCACAAACATACACATTATAGGCATCCCAAAGGGTGAAGAGAAGGGAAGGGGACAGACAGAAGAGGTGTTGGAGGAAATAATGCCTGAAAACTTTCACCCCTTTTGAGGGAGATGCATGTACATGTCCAGGAAGTACAGCACCCTCCAAACAGTGGAAATCCCAACAGGGCTACTCCAAGAAATATACTTGTCAAACTGTCCAGTGCTCAAGACAAAAGAAAATACTGAAAGCAGCAAGACAAAAGAGAACCATTACATACAAGGGAAGCTGAATAAGATTAAGTGCTTATTTCTCATCTGAAACCATGGAGGGAAGAAAGCAGTGGTATGACATAGTTAAGATTCTAAATGAAAATAACTTCCAGCCAAGAATTCTCTATCCAGCAAAGCTGGCATTCAAAAATGATGGAGAGTTCAAAATATTCACAGATAAACAGAAATTAAGAGAGCATGCCAATAAGAAACCTATCCTTCAAGAAATACTAAAGAGAGTTCTGCAGGTTGAAAGGAAAAAAAGGGGGAAAAGAGTTGGAGGAGAATGTAAGGACAACTAAAAGACAAAAAGAGAAATAAAACAACATATGACATGCATTAACCCAATGAAAATATGGCTAATGTAAGTAATTCCTTGAGAATAATAACACTGAATGTTAATAGATTAAACTCAATAGTCAAGAGACACAGACTGGCAGAATGGATAAGGAAATATGACCCATCTATATTGTTTACAAGAAACTCACCTTAGACCCAGGGATTCAAGGAAGCTGAAAGTGAATGGCTGGAAAACAAACTTACAAGCAAATACTAAACAAAAAAAGGGCAGGAGTAGTGATATTAATATTGGACAAAATAGACATTAATTGCAAAACTATTATAAGAGACAAAGGCGGACATTATATATGAGTAAAATGGGTAATCTGACAAGAAATAAAACAATCATAAGCATTTATGCACCTTACTGGGGCACCTCAAAATATATGAGGCAAATACTGGGAAAATTAAATGGAGAAATAGATGCCTGTGGCAGTTTGATATAGTTATGAATTCCAAAAATAGATATTGAATTATGTTTGTAAACCGGTCTGCTCCTCTGGGCATGATTAAATTATGATTATGGTTTTGATAGGGCCACATCATTAGGCATTCAGTCCCCGCCCCTGGGAGAGTGGGGACTCAGAGATAAAAGACATGGCAAAGAACAGAGCTGAGTTTTAATGCTGGAGCCTAAAGAGGAGCTTCATTGTGAGGAAGGAGATAAGGACCTGGGAAAAAAGATGAGCTGTTCAGCTGACAGTTCATAGCTGGCCTTGTGGAAAGAGGCAAAGCCTAGTGAACTTCATAGTCTACAGCTGACCTTGTGGAGTAAGAGCACAGCAGCTAAGCCCAGAGAGAAACAGAGCTCTGGGAAGAGAGAGACAAAAGAAGCCTGAACGGTTGGCAGATATTGGAAGCCATCTTGCTCCAACATGTGGCAATAGACTTTGGTGCGGTAAGTAACTTACACTTTAGGGCCTGGTAAATGTAAGCTTCTACACCAAATAAATACCCTTTATAAAAACCAATCAATTTCTTGTATTTTGTACACCACCTCCTTGGCTAACTAATACAATGCCTCTACAATTATAGTGAGGTAGTTTGGTGCACGATTATCACCATTAGACAGAACGTTTCTACTGAAATTCAATAATGAAACAAAGACTCTGAGTGAATACATTAGAGGATCAGGACCTAATAGACATATTCAGAACACTACACTCAAATACAATCAGATATACATTCTTATCAAGTGCATATGGATCATTCTCAAAGACAGACCACATGCTAGGTGATAGAAAAATTCTCAATGAATTCAGAAAGATTGAAATTATACAAAGTAATTTCTCTGACCACAATGGAATGAAGGGGGAAATCAGTGAGGGCCAGAGAACCAGGTTAATCACAAAGGTATGGAAATTAAACAACATACTCTTAGACAAACAGTGGGTCAAAGAGGAAATCTAAAAAGAAATCAGTAACAACCTTGAAACAAATTAAAATGACAATATATCATATCAAAACCTATGGGATGCAGAAAAAGCTGAACTGAGAGGTAAACTCATATAGCCATCAATGAATATATCAAAGAAGATGAAAGAGCTAAAATCAAAGACCTAATTGCACACCTGGATGGATTAGAAAAATAACAACAAACTAACCCCAAAGGAAGGAGAAATATAACAAAACTTAGAGCAAAACTAAATGAAATAGAAAATAAGAAATCACTGGAAAAATTAAGAAAACCAAAAGATGTTTCTTCAAGTAGATCAATAAATTTGACAAACCATTAGCTAGACTAACAAAGAAAAAAACGAGAGAAGATGCAAATACACAAAATAGGAAATGAGGAAGGGGATATAACCACTGACCCCACAGAAATAAAAGGTATCATAAGAGGATACATTGAAAAATTATATGCCAACAAGATGGCTAATTTAGTGGAAATGGACAAATTCCTAGAAACACACAATCAGCCTACATTATTGAAAGAATAAATTGATGAACTCAACAGACCAATCACAAGGAATGAGACAGAATCAGTCATCAAAAACCTCCCAACTTAGAAGAGCCCAGGACCAGACGGCTTCACAGGTGAATTCTTCCAAACATTCCTGAAAGAACTAACACCAATCCTACTTAAATTCTTCCAAAAAAAGAAGTAAAAGGAACATTGCCTAACTCACTCTAGATGCCAACATTATCCTAATACCAAAGGCAAACAAAGACACCACAAAAACGGAAAATTACAACCCAATCTCTCTAATAACCTAGATCCTAAAATCCTCAACAAAATACTTGCTAATTGTATTCAACAACACATCAAATGAATTATACACCATAACCAAGTGGGTTTCATCACCAATATGCAAGGATGGTTCAACATAAGAGAATCAACCAATGTTATACACCACATAAACAGATCAAAAGAAAATAATCACATGATAATCTCTGTAGATGCAGAAAAAGCATTTGACCAAATACATCACCTTTTCATTATAAAAACACTACAAAAGAAAGGGATAGTAGGGAACTTTCTGGGCATAATAAAGAGTATATATGAAAAACCGTGGCTAACATCATATAAAAATGTGAAATACTAAAAGCACTTCTAAGATCAGGAACAAGAAAAGGATGCCCACTATTTCTGCTCCTATTCAAAATTGTGTTAAAACTACTTGCTCAAGCACTTAGGCAAGAAAAAGATATAAAATGCATGCAAATTGGAAAGGAAGAAGTAAAAATTTCACAATTTGCAGATGACATGATCCTATACATAGAAAGCCCTGAAAAATCTACAGCAAAGCTTCTAGGGTTTACAAATGAGTTCAGTAAGGCCACTGAATATAAGATTAATGTGTAAAAATCAGTAGCATTTCTGTATACAAATTATGAACAATATAAGGTGGAAATCAAGGGAAAAAATCATTTACAATAGCAACTAAAAGAACCAAATACCTAGCAATAAATTTAACTAAAGATGTAAAGGACTTATACACAGAAAACTACACACTGTTAAAGGAAATCAGAGAGGACTTAAATAAATGGAATAATATTTCCTGTTCATGGATAGGAAGACTAAACATCATTAAGATGTTTATGTACTGAAACTGGTTTACAGATTTAACGCAATCCCAATAAAAATTATCACAGCATATTTTACTGAATTGGAAAACTAACTATGAAATTTATTTGGAAGGGCAAAAGGCCCCAAATAGCCAAAGACATATTGAAAACAAAAAGTGAAATTGGAGGAATCACACCACCTAAGTTTAAAATATACTACAAAGCTGCAGTGGCAAAAACTGCATGGTATTGGCTCAAGGAAAGCCATAGTGAACTTGGAACGGAATTGAGAGTTCTGATATAGATCCTCACATATACAGGCATCTGATATTTAACAAGCCCACCAAGTACACTCAAATGGGAAAGAATGGCCTCTTCAAAAAATTGTGGTTGGAGAAATGGATATCCATTTCCAAAAGAATGAGAGAGGAATATCTCACACCTTATACAAAAATTAACTCAAGATGGATCAAAGATCTAAATATAAGAGCCAAGACCATAAAGACCTGGAAGATAATGTAGGGAAGCATGTACAGGACCTTGTAATAGGCAATGGTTTCAAGAACTTCCCACCCAAAATACAAACAGTGAAAGAAAATATAGATAAAAGGGACCCCCTCAAAATTAAAAACTTTTGCACTTCAACGGAGTTTGTCAAGAAAGTGAAAAGGCACTCTACCAAATGGTAGAAAATATTTTGTAACCATATATCTGATAGGGGCCTAATATCCTGCATATATAAAGAAATCCTACACCTCAAAAATAAAAAGGGAAACAACCTATTTTAAAAAATGGGCAAGTGATTTGAATAGACACTTCTCCAAAGAAAAAATATAAATGTTATCCAAGAAAAGATGCTCAACATCACTAGCAATTAGGGAAATGCAAATGAACACTACAATGTGATACCATATTACACCCATTAGACTGGCAGCTGTTAGGAAAAACAGAGGTCTAAAAGTGTTGGAGAGGATGTGGAAGAATGGGAACCCTCATTCACTGCTGGTGGGAATGTAGAATGGTGCAGACATTGTGAAGGACAGTTTTGGTGGTTCCTCAAAAAAGTAACTATAGAACTGCCATATGATCCAGCAATTCCACTGCTGGTTATATACCCAGAAGAACTGAAATCAAGGACATGAACAGATACAAGCACACCAATGTTCATAGTGGCATTATTCACTATTGCCAAAAGTTAGAACCAACCCAATGCCCATCAACAGTTGAATGGATAAACAAAATGTGGCATACAATGGAATATTATTCAGCTGTAAGCATGAATACAGTACTAACACATGGGATAACATGGATGAATCTTGAGAACTTTATATTGAGTGAAACAAGCCAGGTATTGAAGGACAAATATTACATGACCTCACAGATATGAATTAAGTAAATTGAGCAGACTCACAGAGCTATTGTCTGGAAGACAGTTTTACAGGAAATAGAAAGGGAGAAGATTGTGAGCCAATGGCCATATAGGCATAACCTATGATAAGGTGGAAGTGTGTAGTTGTCCAGTGAAGAGATATGACAAGGGTGTACTGATACTATTGGTTGGATGGTACTGGTTTGACAGGGGTTCTGGTGGGGAGTGTGGGTTGGATGGTCCATGGAACTGGGGGAAGTGTTGGGCAAGGAAGCAAGTGAACACAGGCTATTGATGGGTATGTGATTGAAACTACCATGTTGGGAAAGCTCTTTTTTCAATATGACAAGGATTACTGGTTTAGGGTGTTCAATGGGAGCATTCGGGACAGGCACACCTGGGGCAGACTTCTAGGGAGTGTGCGAGTGACCATATTGTCATAGTGTGTTGTATCAGTGGGTGGAGATCCAAGTAAAGAGCCAAAGGAAGTTGGACTCCCATATTGGGGAGGCCTACTATGCTCTCAAATAGAAGGGTGGAAGTCTCTCGAGAGCATGGGTGGTGCCATAGGGGAAGACAGACCAGCCTGTCAAGCCCTCAGTGTTGCAAGTAACTATGAATCTTGTCCTTCAAGGAAAGAAGCCTGGTGGACACCATAGGCCCCAAGGGGAGGGGAAGGAAAGAATCGAATAGATGGAACCAGGGGTATTTTGGGGGCAATGGAAGTGTTCTACATGATCTTGCCATGTTGGATATAGGCCATGTTAAATTTCATGAAAAATTTATAAAAGTGCATGGTCCAAAATGTAAACCAAAATGTAAATGATTGACCATGGTTAGTAGCTATGTTTAAATATTTGTACATCTGTTGTAACAAATGTATCAAACACATACAAAAAGGTTAGTAATATTGGAAGGGGGAAAGGGGGAAGCATGTTGGGTAAATGGGAGTCCACTGTATTCTGTATGTGATTTACTGTGACCTAAAACTTCTATGAAGACAAAACGAGAAAAAGTAAGCCAGTGGGGGAATAAATAGAAGAAAATGTCACTGTGCATACATGACAACAGATCTTACCATCATGAAAGGCAAAATGTCAAAAAAAGTTTTTTTTTAATATTTGATTATTTTTTAATATTCCAATTTTTATTTTATTTTATTTTTAGTTTTTTAAAATTTTCTATATTTTATTTTTTATGTTTAAAAACTATCATTATTATTTCATTTTCTTATTAATTGTATTTGGCTGTTTTATTAGCTTCATTTTTTGAAGAAGTTTTGGACCACAGAAGGGTTACAACCATGAGGGCAGGATCATTGGTGTGGGGTGTCAGTGATGGGGGATACATGGGAGGAAGTTAACCTGGGCATACACATAAGGCATATAAATGTGTTCACATATTCATGGGGCATTGTCCCAGTGGGTACACATTCACACAATAACCAAAAGAATATCAAATTCCCATCCTGGGGAGTTTGCCACCTTCTCTAATGGAACAGGAAAAAATTCCCCAGGTAGATGGGCAATGACTATGAAAGAGGATGGTCCATTGATAGACCCTTGATATTGATGACTATGCTTATGAGCCTTTGCTCTTGAAATTGAACATAGCCTAGTGTTGTAGGGTGCCTAAGTGTTACCTACTGGAAGCCTCTTTGTTGCTTCTCTCTAAGCTAAACTCAGCATATAAATGCAATAACTTTCCCCCAGCATGGGATATGACTCCCAGGGATGAGTCTCCCTGGCACTGAGGGATTGCTACCAAGTACCAACAAGCAACGCAACTGGAAAAAAAAAGGCATTGATCAAATAGGGGAAAATGTAAAGACAAATGAGTTTATATGGTAAGAGACTTCAAAGTGAGTCAGTAGGTCATTCCAGAGGTAACTATTATGCACATCTCAGCAGGATCTCATTTACAGCTAAATTATATACTAACCCAAATAGTGGGGCTCCTGAGACCTTTGGAGACATCCAGACACTATAGTCAGGGCAGATAGCTCAGAAATTTGGTCCCTTGCCAGTGGGCCCTACTTTGGAATTTATGGTCCCCAGGGTGACAGAGTTGGACTCAGTTGTGCTTTCCCTACACATGGCTCTTCTGTCCTTCTATTTGAACTTATAATTAGTGCTAAAGTTGGACAGACTTAAATCTTTGTGCTGTCCATGTGCCAGATGGGCCCTGAATATCAATGGAGTTGCAACACCTACTTTCCAGTTCACTGGACTCACCCAGGACAACTAACAAGGAGGAAATGATGGATAACCAACATACCAAGGAACCAAGTATCTACCACTGCAAGTAAAAGAGTGTCATCCATTGGTCCTATGGGATCGAAACCCTGTCAATTAAATGTGTTGTGTGAATCACCATTCCAGAATCCTCAAGATTGGAAAATGAACTGTGAACTAAAAAAGAAAATGAAAACACATGTTTATAATAAGTCTTGTACATGAATATCCATAATTTGTTTGCCCAATATACCCCAAATTTTTGTGTCCAAGAGGAACATGGAAACCATTTTGTGACATAATAATTCATTAATGTCAAAGTTAATGATAAAAACAGAGGAATTAGTCAATTGACCAAAATGGCAGTATGAGATGCTCCAGGAGAATCTTTGAACAACTCGCAAATTTTGTGAGTTGTCTTCCTCAGAACTCCAGAATAGAGTTACAGGGACTCAGTAGCTGGGCAAGCACTGAATCAAGAAAACACAACTGAAACATGGTAGGAAAAGTTCCTAGCACCCTGGCTGGCCCTTCCCCAACCACTTCCCAGGATAGTATGGAATCAGCCTGCACTGTCAACCCAGGTTTCCTGAATATTCAGAGGGAGTATAGGACCCCCTAAATGCATTTGGGGGTGCATCTATGCTTGTGACTATCAAGTGGCAGCCTGAAAACCATGAACCAGTACACTCTTCTCTGTCTAACCATCCAGAACTTGCCCTGGGCACAGAATCAGCTTCCACAGCTCTTAATCAGCATAAGAAACAATTAAATCAAAGTTGCCTGAGGCTAAGGGTTCCAGGATTCAAAGCACAGAGGAGGGAAGGAAAATCAATTTATTAGAGAGAAGAGGAACATTCAGATCCCTGAAAAGGGGAGAATTCCTAACAGCAAAGGAGCACAGGCCCAGGATAAAAAGTATGCTCAGAAAGACTGGAGAAGACCCTGTGCTTTTGCTTCAGGATAAACTGGGTAGGAGGGCTAAATTCTGAAGAAGACCAACCATCACAAAGCCAATTTGCAATGACAGTGAAATATTTTCTTCACATTGCTTTATTTGCTTTTTGCTACATCCTAGCATTCACGGAAATCTGTGTCATAAGGGATCAGAAACAATTAATTCCAGTTAATACACAAAAATAGTAAAATGTACAATGTGCAACAAAACATTACAAAACAAAGAAATAGGAAATGACCATTCCAAAGGAAGAAAATAAAACATAAGAAACAATCAATGAAGAAAACTAGATTTGGACATACCAAAGACTTAAAAAATGATCTTAAATATACTCAAACAGCTAAAGCAAAACATGGAGGAAAACTTAAATATCAGGAAAATGATGTATAAACAAAATGAGAATATAATAAAGGCATGGAAATTATCAAAAAGAACAAAACAGAGCTGAAGACCACAATAACTGAAATTAAATATTCCCTAGAACTGTTCAGTAGCTGATTGGTAGTGGCAGTGGAAAGAATCAATGAACTGGAAAACAAAACAATTAAAATTATTCAGGCTAAGAAGAAAGGAAAGGGATTGAAGAGAAGTGAACAAAGCCTAAGTAACCTCTGGGATACCATCAAGTATACTAATATACACATTATGGCAATCCCATAAGGAGAAGAAAGAGAAGAAGGGTCAGCAGGATATTTAAAGAAATAATGGCAGAAAACATCCCAAATTTAATGAAAAATATGAATATTTACATTTAGTAAATCCAATAAACACCAAAAAGGGTAAATTCAAAGAGATCCACACCAAATGCATTGTAATCAAGCTGTCATATGTCAAAGAAAAAGAGAACACTGAAAGTTGCAAGAAAGAAGCAATGCATCATGTAAAAGGGAGCCACAATAAGATTTGGTGCCATTTTTTTTTTTTTTTTTTATAAACCATGGAGGAAGAAGGCAGTGGGAAAAAAATATTTATAAAGTGGTGAAAGATAATAATTAACAGCCAAGCACTTTATATCCAGAGAAACTCTTTCAAAACACAGGGATAGATTAAGACGTTCCCAGATAAACAAAAGCTAGGGAGTTCCTCATCAATAGACTTGCCTTATAAGCAATGCTAAAGGGAATTGTTCAGACTGAAAGGAAAGATCACGAGACAGATGATCAAAGTAGAATAAAGACATAAAGATCTCTGTTAAACGTAACCACCTGGGTAATTATAAACTCCCAAACTAATGTATTGTATTTTTAGTATGTAACTCCACCTACAGGATACATCAGGCAAATGCATTTAAGTAATGATAACTATTGTTTTAGACCCGCAAGGTATAAAGATGTAATCTGTGAAAAGAAATTCATAAAAAGCTGGGATGGAGGAGTATTGTATGGTACTAAAATTATGTTGGTATCAAATCTAAAGTGATTTATGGATTTGGAATGTTAAATTAAACCCCATGATAATCACAAACAAAATATAAGAAAAATATACAAAATCGAAATGAGAACAGATTATAAATGATTCACTAGAAAAGATAAACTGAATACAAAAGGAAGTAGTAATAAAGAACGGAGAAACAAAAAAAGGTATGAGATTTACAAAAACAAATAGCACACAATGACAGAAAGTTGTTATTATCTGTAATTACTTTTAAAGTAAATGGTTAAATTCTCCAGTGAAAAGGCAAAATAGATTAAAAAATCATGACCAGACTACATACTGTTTACAAGAAAGGTCACCTTTAGACACAGGTGAGTTTAAAAATGAAAGGATGCAAAAATTACTCCAAGAAAAATAAATAAAAGAAAAAAACTTTTAAAAATTAATCCATGAATATAGTAACGAAAACAGAGCAGGGATCACTAAATTATCATTAGGCAAATTATACAAATTTAAATACTTTTAGAAAGAACAAGGAAGAAGGTCAATTATAAAAATACATGCGACTTGCTTGCAGCGCGCGGGAGAGGCGGGCCCCGGTGCATGCACTCCGACGCACAGCCACGGGCTCGCACCACTGGGAACCCTGCATCTCTTGGCGGCTGCGGCCAGGGCGCAGGGCTCAGCGCACGTCGGGGTGCAATGACTCCCGGAAAGGCGGCTGCTGCAGCTCCTGCGCGGCCTGCTCTTTTCCACTGCCCAAGCCCTCTTTGCCGTGGCTCTGGCGGACAGAACACGTGGGTTGCGCAATAGGCGCGATGTCTGGGGTCACAGCGGCTCCCAGTCCTCGTCCGCAGAGGCGCCGCTTTCCCCCGACATCGTGGAGCTAAGCGTGGGAGCCAAGGGTATGTGACTCCGCGCTGCACTGTGGTATCCTTTCCCAGCTTGCTGCACTGCGCATGTTCAGGCAGCACAGCCGCAGGAGCTGGACCAGAACAGCAAACCCGCTTCTTTCTGGATCAGGACAGCTTCCTCTTCCGCTATATGCAGGATTACCTGCAAGACTTGCAGCTGTGCTCTCCGACTGCTTCCCCGAGCAGCCCGCTCCAGCCCGAGGCGGGAGCTTGTGTGCCTCCTCCGGCGCCCCGGCAATCCCGCCCCGGGCCGCCGCCGCTGCATTCGCGGAGCGGGGTACACAAGGAAGGCTCGCTGGGTGACGAGCTGCTGCCACTCGGCTACGCGGGGCCCGGAGCAGCAAGAGGACGCCTCGGCTGGGGCGCGGTCGCCCACACTAGAGCTGACTGGCCAAAGCCGGTCCGGGGCGCGGCGGGCCGCTGCTCACAGCTTCCCAGGCCTTGGAAGGCAGCCGGCGCTCGCGCTACATCGCCATTGGCTGCCGCGGTTCCTACACTATCCCGCGGGACGTGCAGGCGGACGCCAAGTTCGGGCGGGTGGCGCGCCTCAGCGTGTGCGGCAAGACAGATGTCGTTGAGCAAAGAGGTGTTCACATACACTCTGAATGAGAGCCGGGACCCCGACCGCCCCTGGAGCGCTATACCTCGCGCTGTTACCTCAAGTATAACTTCCTGGAGCAGGCCTTCGACAAGCTGTCATAGTGGGGCTTGCCCATGGTTGTGTGCAGCTCCACTGGCACCTTCGCTTTCGCCAACAGTACTGACCAGAGCGAGGAAAAGCTCTGGACCAGCTACACAGATTACGTCTTGTGCAGGGAGTGAGCTCCCTAGACCCTCTCGCGACTCCAGCACCCTCTCCACCTTCTTACCTGCACGGGAGAGGATCCTCGCTTCCGTCCCTCCTGCCCTGCAACCTCTCCTCGCCCCCGTAGCTGGGGCCAGATCCCCTCCATCTCAAATTCTAGAACTTGCAGCCACAAACTCTCTCAGTTTCTTCGTTTTCTTCGGATCTCTCTAACCGAGAGAGCCCAGGCGTACTCCTATTCCAGGCTTCCTCCATTCCTTGCCTCAAACCACCCCTCCCCCAGATTAACTTTCAGTCTTGATGGAGTGGGGCAGTGTTGCAACGAACTCATTGAATTGTTCAGAACTTGATTGCACTGTGTCTAGTGTGTAGAAGATTCCTTGAAACCTTCTCGACTCTTTCGAGGTTTAGGAGACCATAATTGGTAACCCTGGGAATAGTTACAGTGTTTTCAAAGGTCGTTACAGTCTTTTGACCCTCTTTAAAGGTGGATGTTTAGAAGGTTGAAGGAAAGACGTTGGTCCTAGAATTAGGATTTTATGGAGGCAATTCAGTGACTGTAAATGAATAACATTTTGAAAGGTTACAGGTAGAAGGAGAAGAATCTAGTGCTGGCACCACTAGTGAAGGATCCTATCTTTTTCAAACAGTATAAAAGGCCTTCTCCAATGGCTTACACTTGCAGAATGTGACATTCCTGCCTGCCTGACACTTTCTCCTTGGCTCATTGCTGGAAGTCACTTGGTTTGACTTTAGTTGACATGGCAGCCATTACTGACAAGAGGGAGAAAAAGTCCCGCCACCGAAGAAGGCAAGTATGCCTAGGTCACCAAGCACTATGGGGAGTTTCCTAGACAGTGACTTTAAAAGAGAGCTGGGTAGTAATGCAACTCATGGGTATTAGGAAAGCCCATATTCTTGAGATGAATGGCAGTAGAACCTTTTTTAGCCCGTTAGATTTGGTAGCAGGAGGGAGGCTGGGAGGGAGGAATAGGATAGGAAGGGTGGGAAGGTAGGAGCAGACATGCTCATTTTTATTCTTTTTAATTTTTAAAAAATTTTTCTTGTCTTTTTGTGAAATTTTTCATACCCATTTATTTGAAATTTGGAAATTTGTGCCATCCATTTGGGTGCATGTGTTTTTTCTTTTAAATACCAAATAGTTCACGAATACATGCAAAGCATTTTATAAAATTAATTACAGACCTACTTTTAACTGGCACTTACTGAATTGTTTTGAGGCCTGATAGAAATTGGCCATACTTATATAACCTAACCAAAGAGTTTCCCAGTAATGTTTTAGTTTTTGAACTTTACCTTCTTTTTGAATATAAGTCCTGGTTTTAAAAATCTATTTACTTGAACAAAACTTGCTTCATTTTGGTTACTTAGATAAGATCTTTTATTAAAAATCATGTTTTCCTAAACCCAGCATATGTGCTACAGCTGAGCAAACCTGAAAACCTGAAAATATCCCTTTGCATTCTTCTTTCACAGAATTTGTTTGAAGGTACGGTGTAATATTTTTGAGGGACAGAGCTGCCAAAAACAGAAGCACCAAGGGCTGCCCATGTGTAGATAGCTTTAAATGGAATATTTTTAAATGATGGCAGATAAGTACTTAAAAGTAGGCCGGATAATTAAATAGTGTTTTAGGTAAATGCAACAGAAACAAAAGGAGACCTGGTTGCCTTATGCTTTTACTCTAACATGGAATAAATTCTCACTGCATGTCCTGTCTACACCATAAGTGGGGGGAAACAAATCCTTATCTTTCATGCTGTGAGGTGTCCTTTGGATATTCTGTGATAATGGACAAGCCTTTCTATTTTATTTTATTTTAGCATCTTTCTCCGAATCATGTTTTTAAAGATTTTATAAGAGCTGCTTTCAGTGTGTAAATTAGTGCTATTGTTTCCTTCTTTTTAAAAATGAATCTTGTACTGTATCTTACTGTGTCCATAACAGATGTTAAGACTCAAAACAATTTTATTTTTGGACTCATGTGATCAATCTGTATGTATCATATATGAACATTTTACATGAATCAGTTACTTTTTAAATTGATTTACTAATGCTATAAAATTCCCTGTCTTTACCACAGTAACTTGCATCGGATGGTGTATAGACTAAAGCAAAATATTTTGATGAGTTTCTTTTTCTTATATCTTGTCTATGGGGAAAATGTGCTAGGGGAAAAATACATAATTATAAAACAGAGTTAACAACATACTTTTTTGCTTGGATATTAGTTGTATACAAATCTACTAACCTCTTTGTGTGTGTTTGGGAAAGAGAAATATTTGAGGTCTTTCATTGGAGTGGCATTTTAAAAAAATAAAGTTAGCTTATTATATAAACACTGTAACAGTAAGGGAAGTGGATGCAAAAATCCAGAAAGTTGTTTTTATGTAACTCATCAGAACTTATACATGTTTCAAGCCTGAAATAAATGATCTAAGAATGATTATATATATATATGCATAAACATCCAGAGCCCCAAAACATTTAAGCAAACATTCACAAATATGATAGGAGTAATAGGTGATTCAATATTAATAGTAGGAGACTTTAGTATAGCACTTTCAATAATAGCTAGAACATGCAGACCAAAGACCAATAAGGAAATAGAGGGCCCAAACAATACTATATACCAACAAGACCTAACAGACATATATATATATATATGTATATAACATATATGTATATATAAAGAAATATGTGATGCAAAATTTGTTTGAAAACAATACAATATATATTCTTCTCAATTGCACAAGGATCATTCTCTAGGATAGGCCATATGATATATCACAAAGTAAGACAGTCACAATAAATTTTAAGAGACTGAAATCATACTAAGTATCTTATCCAACTAAAAACCAATAACAGGAGAACTGGGAAATCACAAATATGTGGACATTGAATGATACACACTCTTAAAGAACCAACTTGTGAAAGAAGAATACACAAGGAAAGAGGAAATATCTTGAGGTGAATGAAAATGAAAACATGAAAAACAAAACTTATGGAATGCAATAAAGACATTGCTCACAGGGAAATATATAGCTGTGAATGCTTATATTGTAAAAGACTGAAGATCTCCAAACAGTAAACTAACTTCACACATTTTTGCAAACAGGGTTGGATTCCTCTCTTGGCCTGAGGAGAAGTCACAAGTCCAGACCTCAGCTTCCACTATTTTCCTTCTGAAGTGGTTTCTCCTTCAACTTCTTTTCCTGTCCCTTTTAGTCCAGGCTGACAGTGGTTTCATCCATTCAGGTCTCACAAAAAGCTTGTTGATTTAGCATGTAGGAAACAAGTGTCCAAGACATATAAGAATTTCCACAAGTCCTTCCTGGATGACTACTTTTCCAATCCCTACTTACAATCTCCAAAAGAGGGCATTATCCTCTTTTGGCTTGTTTTTCAGAAGCTTGGGATTTCCCAAGCCATCAATTTCTGGTTTCTTTGTTCCTAGCAGTTTGTCAGCATATATATTTCTTTCCACATATTTCTATAACCTGCAAAGAGAAGCCATGCTGCACTTTCCACATTTAATTTGGGTCCTAGAAATAATCTCTCGGTGACAGGGAGGCTCACCCCATGAGTCATGTCTCATGCTAGGGGGAAAGTAGGGTGTTTATATGCTGAGTTTAGCTTAGAGAGAGGCCACATTTGAGCAACAAAGAAGCTTACAAGAGGTACCTCTTAGGCAATCTGTAGTACTAGGCTAAGAGTCAATTTCAAAAGTAAAGGTTCATAAATACAATCATCAATATCAAGGGCCTGGTTTAATGATCTTTCTTCCTTCACTAGGCATTGCCCTTGTACATGGAAGATTCTTGCCATCCTATGATAGAATGTATCAGAATTACCAAGGATGGGAATTCAATATTCTTTCAGGCATTGTGCGGGTCTTCACACACTGAGACAACGTCCCATGGAAACTTGAATATATTCATATGTCTTAGATGCATGCCCCAGGTGCATCCTTCCCATACATGTCACCATCTCCGATACACCACACCAGTGATCCTCCTCTGCCATAGCTGTGACCCTTCTGTGATCCAAAAACCTCTCCAAAATGAAGCCAACAAAGTAGAATTAATAAGATAATGAAATAATATTTTTAAAAATACAAATTTAAAAATTGAAATAATATAAAAAATTTTTAGACCTTGTGTCTTTCATCACTGTAGGATCTGTTGTCTAGCATGTACAGTGACATTTTCTTCCATATACTGCCTCAGTATCTTTTTTTTTTTCACTTTTTCTTCAAAGAAACTTTAGGTTACAGAAAATTCATAAAGAAAATATAAAGGATTCCCATATATCTAACACATCCCCTTTTGCACTTACTTATATTAATAACAATTTACATGCAGATGGTACATTTGCTACAATTAATGTACAAATATTGAAGCATTAGTACTAAACATGATCAGTGGATTACATTATGGTTTATATTTTGGGCCATACCCTTTTATAGGTTTTGATGAAATTTAAAATGGCCTGTATCCATTATTGCAAGATCATGCAGAACAATTCTAATGCCCTAAAAATGCCCTGTGTTCTATCTATTCTATTCTTCCCTCCTCCTCCCCTAAGAACCTATGGTAACCACTAAGTTTCTATTTTTGTAGAATAAGATCCATAGTTATTTACAATAATATTAAAGGCTAGACATAGTGGTCTGTTTTATTTTATTAGGCACTGCATATGTTCTCAAAGGATTCTTGTCCCTCTGAGAACATAACAAGATGCCCCAGGATAGGAGTTTAATATTTTCTTGATTATTGTGTGGGTCTCCACCAACTGAAATTACACACTATGACAAGATGAACACTTACATATTCCATAGAAGCATGTCCCAGGTTCTCCTTACTCTGTATATCCTCCCAAACCCTATACCCTATAACAGTAACCCTACCTTGCCATATTTGTTAAAAGAACATTTCCAACATAGTAGTTTTAACCACAGATCTGCAAATCCCCAGAGTTTCCCTGCTCCATCCCCCAACATTCCTGCCAGTTCCATGGATAGTCCGCCCCAACCCCCCAATTAACTTACCCTCAGACCAGCACCACCAAACCCAATCACATCACTGTACTGCTATCACACACATCCATGCCCAACCACACAATTCCACCTTATCATAGACTTTGACCATATGGGCATTGGCTCATCACCCTCTATTCCCTTTCTGTCTCCTGTATACCTATTTTCCAGTCTCAAGCTCTGTGAGACTGCTCAATTTGCTTCAGTCATATCAGTGTGGTCATTTAATATTTGTCATTCAGTGCCTGGTTTACTTCACTCAACATAAGGTCTCCAGGATTCATTCATGTTATCCTATGTGTTAATACTACATTCCTTCTTATAATTGAGTAATATTCCATTGTATGTATATACAACAGTTTGCTTGTCCATTCATCTGTTGATGGACATTTGGGTTTCTTCCTACTTTTGGTAATAGTGAATAATGCTGTTGTGAACATTGATGTGCATATATATATTTGTGTCCCTGCTTTCAATTCTTCTGGGCATATATGCAGCAGTGGTATTGCTGAATCATATGGCAGATCTATTGTAAGCTTCCTGAGGAACTGCCAAACTGTTCTCCACAATGGCTGCACAATTCTACATTCCCACCAGCAGTGGATAAATGTTCCCTTTCATCAACATTCTCTCCAACACTTGTAGACCTCTGTTTTTTTAACAGCCACCAGTTTAATGGGTGTAGGATGATATTTCACTGTAGTTTTGATTTGCATTCCCCTAATAGCTGGTGATGTTGAACATCTTTTCATGTGCTTTTTAACCATTTATATTTCTTCTATGGAGAAGTGTCTATTCAAATATCTTGCCCATTTTTTAATGGGTTGTTTGTTATTTTATTTTCAAGATGTAGGATTTATATGCTGAATATTAGGCCCCTATCAGAGAGATGGTTACCAAATATTTTCTCCCATTGAGTAGGCTGCTTTTTCAGTTTCTTGACAGATTCCGTTGACCTGCAAAAGTTTTTAGTTTTCAGATGTCCCATTTATCTACTTTTTCTTTCATTGCTTGCACTTTGGATGTAAAGTTTATAAAACCATTTCTTACTGCAAGTTCTCGTAGATGTTTCCTTACATTATCTTCTAGGAGTTTTATGGTCTTGGCTCTTATATTTAGATCTTTGTTCCATCTTGAGTAAATTTTTTGTATAGTGTGTGAGATGGTGATCCTCTCTCATTCTTTTGAATATGGATATCCAGTTCTCCAAGCAGCATTTGTTGAAAAAGCCATTCAATCCCAGTTGAATGGGCTTGGTGGCCTTGTCAAATATCAGTTGACTGTATAAGCAAGGATCTATATCAGAACTCTCAGTTTTGTTAGATTGGTCGGTATATCTATCCTTGCACCAATACCATGCATTTTTGACCACTTTAGCTTTGTAGCATATTTTACATTCAGGTAGTGTGAGTCCTTCAGTTTCATTTTTTTTTCAATATGTCTTTGGTTATTTGGGACCCCTTGCCCTTCCAAATAAATTTCATAACTAACTTTTCCAATTCAGTAAAAAAAAAAATGCCATTGAAATTTTATTGGGACTCATTAAATCTGTAAATCAAATTTTGTAGTACAGACACCTTAAAATTGTTTAGTCTTCCAATCCATAAACAGGGGATATTATTCCATTTATTTAGGTTTTTTAAATTTTCCTTTTGTGTAGTTTTCTGAATACAATTCCTTTATATTTTTAGTTACGTTTAATACTAGGTATTTGATTCTTTAAGTTGTTTTTGTAAATATAATTTTTTTCTTGATTTCCTCCTCAGATTTCTCATTACTGGTGTACAGAAATGCTACTGATTTTTGCATGTTATCTTATATCCTACCCCTTTACTGAGTTCATTTATCAACTCTAGAAACTTTTTTGTAGATTTCTCAGGGCTTTCTACATATATGATCAAGTCATCCACAAATAGTGAAATTTTTACTTTGTCCTTCCCAATTTGGATGCCTTTTATATCATTTTTTTTTCCTAAGTACTTGAGTAAGTACTTCTATCATGATGTTAAATAAGAGTAGTTACAGTGGGCATCTTTGTCTTGTTCCAGATCTTAGAGGGAAAGCTTTTAGCATTTTGCCATTAAATATGATGTTAGTTGTGGGTTGTTCATATATATATCCTTTATCATGTTGAGGAAGTTTCCTTCTATTCCAATCTTTTGTGTTTTTTTAATCAAGAAAGGATGCTGTATTTTGTTGAATGTTTTTCCTGCATCAATAGAGATGATCATGTGATTTTTTTTTTCAATCTGTTAATGTGATATATTACATTGATTCACTTTCTTATATTGAACCATTCATACACACCAGGGATGAAACCCACTTGATCATGGTGTATAATTAATTTGGTGTGTTGTTTAATATGATTAGCAAATATTTTTTTGGGATTTTAGCATCCAGGTTCATTAGAGAGATTGGTCAATTGTTTTCAATACCTGTGGTGTCTTTATGTGACTTTGGTATTAGGGTGATGTTGGAATCATAGAATGACTTAGGCAATATTCCCTCCAGTTCTATGTTTTGGAAGAGTTTAAACAGGGTTGTTGTTAGTTCTTTCCGGAATGATTGGTAGAAGTCACTCGTGAAGTCATCTGGTCCTGGGTTCCTTTTTGTTGGGAGGTTTTTGATGGTTAATTTAATCTTCTTATTTGTGATTAGTCTGTTGAGTTCATCAATTTCTTCTTTCATCAAGGTAGGTTGCTTGTATGTTTCTAGAAATGTCTCCATTTCATCTAAGTTTTCCATTTTGTCGGCATATAATTTTTCATAGTATCCTCTTATAATACGGTTTATTTCTGTGGGAACTATGGTGATATACCCTTCCTCATATCTTATTTTGTTTTGGCATCTTTATTCGTTTTTCTTTGTTAGTCTAGCTAGGAGTTTGCCAATTTTAGTAATCTTCTCAAGGAACCATCTTTTGGTTTTGTTAACTTTTTCTTGTGCTTTCTTATTTTCAATTTCATTTAGCTCTGCTCTAATCTTTGGTCTTTCCTTCTTTCTACTTCTTTGGGGTTAGTTTGTTGTTCTTTTTCTTATTCCTCCATGGTGCAGTTAGGCCTTTGATTTTATCTCTTTCTTTTTTTTTAATATAGGCATTTATGGATATGAATTTCCCTCTCACTACACCTTTTGCTGCATCCCATAGCTTTGAAAACATTATATTGTAATTTTCATTAGTTTCAAGATAGTTACTGGTTTCTATGGCAATTTCCTCCTTGACTCACTGATTATCTAAGAATGTGTTGTTTAACTTTTATATTTTTGTAGCTAATCTGGTTCTCTTACCCTTACATATTTCCAGTTTCATTCCATTGTGGTCAGAAAAAATTCCTTTGTATAATTTCAGACTTTCTGAATTCATTGAGACTTGTTTCATGACCTAGTATGTGGTCTATCCTAGAGAATGATCCATGTGCACTTGAGAAGAATGTGTACCCCACTGTATTTGGGTGTAATATTCTGTATATGTCTATTAGGTCTAGATCCCCTAATGTATTATTTAAGGTCTCTATTTATTTTTTGACCTTCTGCCAAGAGGTTCTGTCTAGTGGTGATAAAGGTATATTAAAATCTCCCACTATAATTGTAGCATCATTTATTTCTCCACTTAGATTTTCCAATGTTTGCCTCATATATTTTGAGGCACCCTAATTATATGCATAAATGATTGAGTGTTCTTTCTTCTTGATAGATTGCCCATTTTATAATTATGTATAGTGTCCTTCTTTGTCTCTTCTAATAGTTTTGCATTTAAAGTGTATTTCATCTGATATTAGTATAGCTACTTTAGCCCTTTTTTGGTTACTGTTTGCATGTAAAATCATTTTCCAACCATTTACTTGCAACTTCCTTGTGTGCCTGTCTCTAAGTTTAGTTTCTTCTAGACAGCATATAGATGGACATATTTCCTTATCCATTCTGCCATCCAGTGTCTCTTGATTGGAGAGTTTAATCTATCACATTGAATGTTATTACTGTCAAGGTATTATTTGCATTAGCCATATTTTCTTTAAGATTATATATGTCATATGTTGTTTTTATTTCTCTTTTTTATCTTTTTATCCAACCTTCTTTCTCCTGTTTTTTTTTTTTTTTTTTTCATTTCAACCTGCAGAACTCCCTTGTATATCATGGATGTCTTTTCTTTTGCTGATTTCAGTAATCTCTCTTTGCCTGAACACTGAACTATTTGATAAGTATACTTTTGGGGTAAGCCTGTTAGGATTTATACTGTTTAGGGTATGCTCCACTTCCTGGACATATACATCTATGTCCCTAAAAATAGCTGTGTAATTTTCAGCCATTATTCCTGCCAACATTTCTTCTCTCCCTTTCCATTTTCTTCTCCCTCCGTGATGCCTATAATGCATATGTTTGTGTTTAATGTTGTCATTCAAATCCATGAGTTCTTGTTGGATTTTTTTTTCCTCTTTTTATCTATCTGTTCTACTATAGATCTCATTTTGGATGTTATGTCTTCAATGTCACTGATTATTTCCTCTGCCTGGTCAAATCTGCTATTATATGCTTCCATTGTACTTTTATTTCTTGCACTGTGCCATTCATCATCATCAGATCCGTTATCTTTTTAAGTATGTTTAAAATTTCTTCTGTATGTTCCCCCATTGTCTTCTAAATATCCTTTATCTCTTCTTTCACTTCATTAAGTCTATTCATAGTATTTATTTGGACATCTCTGATTAGTTGTTCCATGTTCTGCTTCTTCTCCCATTTTTTAGTTTGTTTGTTAGACTGGGCCATGTCTTCCTGTTTTTTAGTATGGCTTGTAATTTTTTGTTGGTGTCTAGGCATCTGTTTATCTCAATAGGCTTATTCAGTTGGTTAGATTCTCTCTCCACTCTAAGGTTTTATTTTTTTTTTTCCTGTGATAAGTTCCTTTTTGACACTGGTTCCCCTTATTCTATATTCTTGAAGTTGTCAGTGTTCCCTTGAAAAATAATATCAGGACCAGAGAAAAGGAAAGAGATAAGAAGAAGAAGAAGAAAAAGAATAATAGTAATAATAATGAAAAGGATAGAACAGAAACCATACAAGAGCTAAAAAATACATAAGTAATACAAGTAAAAAAACATTAAAAATACAAAGGAATAAGATTTTAAAAGGTGGAATAGAACAATCTGAAACAGGAAACAAAAGAGAGAAAAAAATAGAATGAATTAAAAGGCCAGGAAGATGAGAAGAGAAGAATAGAAAGAGAGAGAAAATGAGAGAGAGACTGAAGAACAAACAAGAATATATGGAATGAAAGAAAAGCAAGAGAAGAAAGAAGATGGAAAAATGTAGGAAAGAAATTAAATAAAGTAGGTAGAAAAAATAAGTAAAAGAAAAAAGGAAACAACAAAAGAGAAAAGACAGCCAACAAGAAACAAAACAACAAAAAAAGCAACCTAGGAATAACAGCCTTCCCTCTTAGACCCTTAGGGAGCTTTTCAGGCTGCTGATATTCATCAGTCAATCACCCTGCATCCTCACTTCCACAAGTGATGTACCTTCTTTAGCAAATAAAATAAAAAAAGAACTGACAAAAAATAACATAAAAAAAAACTAAAAGAAAAGAAAAATTTCAATCTTTACGTTCCCTGTCATGAGGTGCAGGCTGGGTGCCTGAAAACCCAGTGGATCACTCTCTGGATCCCTTCTCTTAAGAAGTACTGGGAATCAAAACAGGGAACTCACTCTGTGCAAGGCAGGAATTCCTACACCAAACAACAACCAATCCACAGGTTAAGTAGGCTTTTGAAAGCTTATCTGGCTCTTCCCACCCTGGTTTCCTCAGGCAAGTTGGGCTTCTAACAGTTTGCCAGAGCCAGGCTGGTAAGGCTCCTGCCTCTGCCTCCTCATTGACCTAGTTCTTCTCTCCCCAAGGGTAGCTGGGTGGGACAGTCTGCCTGATCAGATCCCCCCTCCTCTCTCACCAAGGTCACTTCAGTGCTGGTTGGGGTCTTTTCTGAGATTTCAAAGGGGTTCAACTGGCCAAACTCACTGAAAAGCAACCACTCTCTCCCCTCCACCAGACTCCTCTTCCTCCCAGGGAAATTTCTTCCCCACTTAGTTGGCTGCAGTGAACAAAGGGTTTTACCAAGGCTATTTGCCTTGAGTGTGGGGTATATTCTCAGTCACAGGGGTGAGCAACTCATGGTTTTCCTCTGGCCCCTTTATCTCTCTGTCCTTTTCTCTCTTGGATGATGTGCAGCACTTTCATGTCCTACACAATGGTTTCTTAGACTTTACACCCATAGCACAAGCAACAACAACAAAAATATATATAAATGTGACCTCATCAAAATAAAATAAAAATAAAAAAAACAACTTTTGTGCCTTAATGTACTTTATCATGAAAATAAGATAATCAACACAAAGGGAGATAATATTTGGAAAACATGTATTGAGGTTAGTTTAATATCCAGAATATTTAAGCCAATTGAACAACAAACCCAAAACTTTGAATAAACTCTCTGAAAAAGATATGCAAAAATACAAATGGCCAGAAAGTACATGAAAAGATGCTCAACATCATTGGCCAGTAGGGAAATGCAAATCAAACCCACAATGAGGTATAGTTTCACACTCATTAGAGTGTCCACTATTAAAAAATAATAAAACAGAAAATAGCAAATGTTAGAGAGGATGTGAAGAATTAAGAACCCTCATTCATTGCTGTTGGTACTGTAAAATGGTAAATCTCCTCTGTGGAAGACAGTTTGGTGATTCCTCCAAAAGCTAAGTATAGAACTACCATATTTTTAAGCAGTACAAATAATAGGTATACCCAAAAGAATTAAAAGCAGGGATTCAAACAGATATTTGTACATTGATGTTTGTAGCATCATTATTCACAGTCCAAAGATGGAAACAAGGGTAGTGCCCATCAATCAATGAATGGATGAATAAAATGTGGTATATAATTACAGTACAATGAAATATTATTAAGTTGTGAAGAGGAATGAAGTCTTGATACATGAGACAACATGTATGAACCTTGAAGACATCACGTTGACTGAATTAAGTCAGAAACAAAATGCCAAATATTGTATGATCTCACTGATTTGAAATAACTAAAATGAGCAAATTCATAGAGAAAGAATCTAGAATATATGTTACCAGAGAGGAGGATAGAAAATGTGAAGTTAAGGCTGAAAATGTACAGAGAGTTCCTATTTGGAATGATAGAAATGTTTGCTGATGGATGGTGATAATATTAGCACAATATTGTGACCTCAATTAACAGCACTGAAATATGTATCTAAATTTGTAATTATAATGGGAAATGTTAGATTGTATATATGGTAACAGAAAAATTTTAAAAAATATATATCTGTTGAACTACACTACAGGGTGAACCCTAAGATTAAATCATGAACTTTAGGTAATAGTATAATTATAAATATAATATAAAATGTGTTGTCATCAAATGTAACAAATTTTTCACAGCTATGCAAGTTTTGAGAGACTTTGTGTATAGCAATCCTTTATTTTATGTGTAATTGCTCTGTAAACCCACAACATCCCCAATAAAGAAAAAAATTAAGAAATAGATGAATATTAAAAAGGTTATACAAATGTATACCTGTAAATATAAGCATATAAATAAATCTGTGCAATGTAATGTTATTAGATAAAATACACCTCTGTGTTCCAGAGTTATGAAGGATAGTACAAAAAAACAAGATCTAGTTTTTCAGAAAAATATAAAATTCCTAAACAGAGCTTCAAAACATGTAAAGCTTGAGAGAATTAAAAGGAGGAATAGAATTTAAAAATGTTATTGAATAATTGTCAGAGATAATGTTATAATTTGCTGAAATGTAGGGCAAATAAGTCATGTTTACTTTCTGTTTTTTGTTTGTTTGGTTGGTTGGTTTTTACTATTAAAGTTATTTACTGGAATCCTAATAATAAAGGTTAACCAAAAATTTACTCATAAAAATTTTGTGAGTTTTTCTTTCTTTGAATATTACTTGTATTGTAGTACAGTTAAAAGCTATTTTTAAAAAACTTTATTTCAATGCTAGGAAGATGCATTAAAACAATTGTATTAAAACTATTGTTGTATATTATATAACTAGCTCTTTGTTTTTCTGATATTAAATATTAGTAGTACTACTATATTATGAGCATGACCTCTTGACTCAATTGATCTTGGTAGAATCACAAAATCAACAATATCTAATGATTGTGACTCTGGATAAGTTACTTAACTTCCTGTACCCTTTTTCTCATCTAAAAAATGAGAAAAATAGTTTTTACACTAGTAAAAACTATGGTATAATATTTTAATCTGGAAAAAATGTGTTAAAGAAGGGACCTATTTATAACACTGTTTTGTTCATTCTATTATGTAACGTATGAATTTTCCACCATAAAAAATCTAAATGTTGATTTATGCCAAATTTATATTTGGTAGTCAAACTAAGATATTTTTCTTTCATATTTGGCAAACTATTTTTTATTATAAATTTCTAGAATTACTAATTTATTTTTTAAGAAAAAAGCCAGATCATTTCTATAAACAAAAACTGTTATGAAATCATTCATGCTAAGTATCACATTGGTTTCTCAACAGTTTACAACACTTGAACTCTGTGGGAAGTAGGAATAATACAAATGTGCCTGACTTCATCCTGATGGGATTGACAGATTCTGAAGAGATCTGGTGGATCCTCTTTATGTTATTTCTCCTAATATACCTTATTCCACTGCTGGGTAATGCAGGGATGAGTCTGATAATTCCACTGGATCTCCAGCTTCACACCCCCATGTACTTTTTCCTCAGTCACCTGTCATTCCTTGACCTCTGTTACTCAACGATCATCACACCTAAAACATTAGAGAGCTTATTGACTTCCAACAAGTCTATTTCATTCATCAGCTGCTTCACCCAGATGTATTTTTTTTGTCTTCTTGGGTGTCACTGAATTTTTCTTTCTCTCTTCAATGGCCTATGACCACTATTTGGCCCTCTGGAATCCTCTTGTTATGTCCATGAGACTCTGCAGTACTCTCATCACTGGGTCTTATATGATTGGTTTTACTGAATCATTAGTTATTGTTCTTTACATGAACAGTTTACATTTCCACAACTCTAATATAGTATATCACTTTTTCTGTGACTTAACACCAATTTTAGCCCTGTCCTGCACTGACACTTGTGACACTGAAATCAGGATATTCATTTTTGCTAGTTTCAGTGTAGTAGTGTCTCTTACCACAATCTCTGTGTCTTATGGGTCCATTCTGTTTTACTATCCTGAAACTTAATTCCTCTTCAGGGAAGCACAAAGCCTTTTCTACTTTTGCCTCCCACCTCCTGGGAGTCACCATCTTTTACAGCACCATGATGTTTACTTATTTAAAACCAAAGAACTCTTATTCCTTGGGAAAAGATCAGGTGGCTTCTGTATTTTATACTATGATGATCCCTATGCTGAACCCCCTCATTTATAGTCTTAGGAACAAAGAAGTGAAAAAATTCCTTCATTAGAGTCATGCAGAAGAGACAGCTCCCAGCAAACAAAATGACCATGATGTTGAACATTTAACTGTATCTTTTCTTTCTTTCCTATTTGGGTATTTATTCTCTAAATCCAATAGCATCCTTTAATTAGTTTGAATCTCTGTGGAACCATCCTCTATTTGATGACACATGATCTCTAACATTTCCAAGAATATGTTATTAGAAATCCACATAGTAATTAGAAGGCATCAAATATGTCTTAGATTCGTGTTTTAAATGTATGTGTATTTTTGTTTTTTTGACCCAGTACCTTGAACACGGGGAAGCAGGCACTCTCAACCTTGAACTACATATGCTCCCTGTACATGTTTTTAAGGGCAACTAATGTGCAAAAATGGCAACAAAAATGTAGTTCCTATGCTTCAAATTGTATCCTGGAAACCCCAATGCATATTCCAATTTCAGAGAATTGTATTATAAAAAGCACTTTCAGAAATCATTTATTCTGTAGAGGAAAAAATATAGCAAGTCTTAAAGATTGTTGTTTTGGACTGAGAAATCCAAAGTTTAGTTTGTAGATCTGCCAGTTTTTTCATTGTACAGCCCTTAGTAATTCATTGAAAGTTTAAATCTAGTCTCCTTAACTGTACAAGCAAAATAATTCTTCATTCATAGAGTTACATTAAAGATTAAACAAGATTATGAATAGAAATGATTTAATGCACCACAAATAAATTTTGACCAGGATCATCAAAATGCTTATATTCTAAAATTTTGAATACACAATAGCTTTTTGTTATGAACTTGTTTACTGTTGTTTTATAAATATTTTTGGCTAATCTTATTCATAAATAAACAGCTAAAAAGGACAAACAGAAATTCAATATTTGGTGGAAGAGCAAAGTAAAATATTGCAATAAGATGAAATTATAGAAGAAATATGTTAACATTGAAGAGATTTGTTCATGGTCTTCTAAACCATTTATATTTATATACATTAGATATATAGATATAGATAGAAATCTACCATTTTTTGTAATTTTCTGTTTGTTTTTTGCAGGCTTTGTTTTCCACTCATCACTATAAACTTTGATAATTCCTTTGTCATTTCAACTTGAGAGATGAACATGTTCTATGAATGAGAATAATCAAGAATCTCATCTTCCAATGCTTTAAACACTGATGTTTTGTAAATTTATGAGGCTATATATCTGCATGCACTTACACCTCTTTTGTGTCTGTTAACTATTTGAAAACACTGCCATTCTGTGGTGCATCAACAAATTAAGTAATTACTAATTCTTTGTATAATTTTGGCATGATTAAAATAAACATAATTGCCTTTTTCCTGGTTTCTGTAAGTTCATGATCTTTAGAAAGATGTAAATATTTTTAGTTAAATTTTATGTTCATTTGTTATAAAAACTTTAATAGAAAAAAATTGTAATGCTAAGAATTAAAAATGAATTCAAATTTTGTAACATTCCATAATTTTATCCAGGTAGCTTGCTAATATTTCATTTTTTTGCAAATACATATGCATAAACTGGAATACCATTTTAATTTTCTCTGATATTCAATGTAGAGTTAGGAAAGAATGTTTTCTTCATTTTCCTATATGTGATTATTTATATTTAAACATAATCAATGGTTATTAGATATATTTTCCCCTTCAAGTGATTTGTATTATTTTAATTTATATTAAACTTTTAATTGTAAAATATTTGTTCATTTTCTAGATTAAATGATTTTTGACATAATAAAGTTCAGAATATTTTAGGATTAGAATTTTAATGAATTCTAACTAATCATGGTTTATTAATTTATACAAATAATTTAAATGTTCACTATTTTCAATTCATTCTGAATTTAAACAAAAACTTTAACTTATCATAGTAACAATATAAATTTCTCTATTAAGATTTAATTTTGCTCTTAAATCTGTATAGAATTCATGTTTCTTGCTATTCCTTTTTGTTTTGTTTGCAATTAGCTATGTCTTTGTTTAACATTTATTTTTAAATAATATACTTTTTAATCTAAACTCCAATATTGTATACGCATTGCAGCTTTTATTATATTTATAGACTCTTTATGTTTTCTAGTCTTTTTTATGAGCTGTGCTACCTTGTTTTCATTTATTTACATTTCCATGATTTAGAAATTATATCCTGCGGTTTGTTGGACAATGATGGTGAACATATTCTATAATTTTTCAAAGAGTAAATTCAGGAATTGCTTATGTTTAATTAAATTCAGAATACCCTGTCCTCATAATATATTCTGTAAAGCATTTATGGTGCTATAAAATAAATGTAATATAACCACTGGACAATGTGAGCACACTAGAACTTTACATTGTCAATCTATTTGACCTATTTATAACAGCACATATGTTTTATGTAAAATGTGGTCTCAAGTATTTTTAACATTAAATCTTTTTGTTCATAGTGGTATATCAAATTTCTCTGTATTACAAATGTTGAACTTCTTTAAAATGATAAAGAAAATAAGACTGGAACAGAGCATGACAAATAGGATCATAGTTTTTGTTTGAAAATGATTATTGTTATATAATGGTAAAATAAATGATATTTTACTGAGTTCCAGTAAAATATTCAAAAGGCTGTGTATATAATTAACATAGTTTATTTCCACAAGATAACACTCAGGTACATGCTTACAATATCTAAAATTTTATCTCAGCTAATGGAAAACTACTCTCCTACTTGTTCAAGCAAATATTTAAGACTCATTCTGGAATTTTCTCTGTGTCACACATCTCACATGGTTTTCATCAGCATACTATATTGATTCTTTGTGCTGAATATATTTGGAGAGTGACTATATCTCAACATCTCTTCTGCTAGAATTTTGGCCAAAAGAACCATCATCTCAGTCTTTCATTTATTGTCAGCCTTCTAGATTGTCTCACTGTTTTCTGCTTTGAGTGTAATCTCAATATGAGGCCAGAATGATACTGCTAAAATGTAAGTTGTACTATGTCCCTTACTTCATAAAAACTACAAGACTTCCCATCACAGTAAGAGGAAAAATAAAAAAAATTTACAAGAGTCCACAGGTCCAACATGGTCTTGCTCCTACTTCTTCTATGAACTCATCATTTACAATTGCCTCTGTCACAATCACTTTGGAGGGCCACAGGGACCTCTTCCAACTTTCCTATTCACATTCAATTTGATGCTGCCTGGAACATTTCCAATTTATCTTCTTCTTCATGAAATTCCCTCCCCCCAGGTAGCTACATAGTGTTTCTTCATCCTTTTCCTCCTACATCTATCACTTACACCCTATTAAAAAACCCCAACCCTCCTCAATGCCGCATTGGTTTTCCATAGGAGTTACCCACTTCATATATATTTTGCTTGTGACTTTTGTTTCTTCTGTTTTCCTATGCATTGAAAGCTCTATGAGCACAAGATTTTTGTCAGTTATGCTAAAAATGCTATATACCCAGTACACAGAAGATTGCCTCAATAAGGGTATTTGAAGGGCTGAATTTTGTATATAATGAAACTATGGCACCCAGAGGTTTCATAATTTTGTTTATGGTCAGGAAACTTGTTTAAAGACAAGCTCCAATTAGAATCCAGTCTGAGTTTAGAGCTCACATTTTAATCACCACTTTTTCATAAGACATTTTTCCTACAAAATTATACTACACTTAGCAGAGTTGAAAACATATAATAAATTACTTTATTATATTAAAAAGTATTTTGAAAATACTGTGGTTTTTTAGAAGAGTACATTACTGCCAGACCTCACTAGAGGTGTTAATAGAAGATAGTGTAATTTTGGAGATAGTTGCTAAATGTTCTCAAATATGCATGTAGAGTCCTATTTACAGAAAGAAAGATCTCTGGAAAGGAAAGAATGAGTTAGCAGGTGATGTGATTGGATTAGGGAGAGAACTTTTATTGTTTAGGTAAAGGCTAGTGGGTATAAGAAAGGGCTTCAGAAACAGAAGGGAAAGTATGATCCTTGGGTGTAACAGTGCAGACTTTAGTTGAGTAGGCTTTGTGGGTGGCTCTTTCACTGAGGTAATTCTGGGTCCCAGGGTTCTTCTATGTTGTTGCTCAACATTTACAAAGATGTCCTCTTCTGCAGGATTAAAGAGGTTTTACAGAGCATTCTGTCCACATTCCAATCTTTTTTTCAGCTGTACTGACTCTACTGGTGAATTTGTTGAAGTTTTGTTTCTTATATTGTATTTTTTGTGTGCTTTTTATAATTTTGTTTCTGGCCTTTCCTTGAACACTACTTTATATTATCTTTCACCGATAAAATTTCCTATGTATATGTATATATTGTTTATCCTCTCAATTAGACATTTTAAGTTAGTATTTGTCAAAACTCTTTCTCTTTAGTTAAAGACCACTAGGAACATCTGTGGTTCAAAAAGTCAGCTTTATTTCTCAATGCAGTGAGGCATGTTTTGTATACAAGAAACACAGATATAGAAAATAAATCAAAAGATAATGTCAGATATTTGTGCACTCTGGGGAAAGTACACCAGCCTCTTTCTAACTATGATCTGGTTTTCATGACACAGAAAATACAAAATTTGGTTAATGCCATCAGAATAATTCACAGTGTGTCAAGGTATTATAATAGCTCAAAGAGAATGACCTCACTTTTTATCAAGGTAACAAATCAAATGGTGACAGCATGTAAAACATATATTACTGATGGAGGAATGAACCATGTAGGGGATCAGGAAACACCAGGTGTACTAAAGAAAATTCAGGATTGCATTTTTCTCTTCAGAGAATATCAGATATCTTTTCACAAAACAAGGAAACAGATTTTGGAATCCTCAGGGGGAAAATCCTACAAGGTTTCTGAAAAGTATATATTTGGAAAATTTGAAGCTTTCTGTAAAAGACTGGAGAAGATTACAGAAATTATAATAATTGTGCAAACATATTTTGCCTTGAATAATTCCATAGAAGGAATAGATATTATGGCAATAAAATTCAAAAAGATGTATCATATTTATCAAGGTGTTAAGAAAAAGCAATATGACATTCGGGATCCATGAAGGACAGAATTTGAAACAGATTTCTTAAACTTCATGTAAAAAATCAATGGTTTAGAGATACAGATACAGGGTTTTATAAACAGTACTTTTGGAAAAATTTTATCTTCTCTGCAGACTCTTTAGCTTCTTCAAAGAATTCAGAGTTGAACATTCCCTGTCTTCAATTAGAAATACACCACACAATTGAGCATACTCTTCAGTGTTATGTGGCTGAACTTGAAGCTACAAAGAAGCCTAATCATTCTGATAAAGATGATCCCCCTCTTGCTTGCAATATGCCTCCTATCACAGGAAAATTACTTTGGGTGAGGAAACTCCATTGCTAGAAAAGTGAACCCACCAACTATTTCTTTAAAAATTCAAAAATTGTGTAAAGTTTGGAAGGCAAATCCAACATTTGTTAGTATAACAAAATTTCCAACATGCTGATGGAATTTGAGGTGATCTATCACACAGCCTAGGTCAGAGAGATTTCACAGTTAGAGTACACATTACAAGCCACACTTTTTTGTGTGAAATCCAGAATCAGAACAGTTGCTGATTAATTTTGATCTGAAAATTATGGAAGTTGTTAGGGAATCTAAGTGTATTATAAAGATGAAGCTGGATGTACCAGAACAGGCAAAGAAATTGCTAAAATTGGAAAGTAAATTGAAAGAAAACTATATTTGCAGGGTCTTGCTGTAGTATTATGATGAACTATGCCAGGAAGTTCCTTCTGTGCTTGTTAACTTGATGACCCCTAAAATTAAAAAGGTAGAATCTCTGTTGAGACAAGGGCTCACAAATTAACATGATCATCTTTAACACTGGAAAGCTTCTTTCAAGAAGTTGGTTTAGTTTTGGATATGTTCAATCAACTCTTAAAGAAGGTCAGTGATTTGTATGAAATGCTTATTGATGCAGTTCTAAAGAGATGGTCAAAATGGTGTTAATTTCCCTGCCTGAAAGTGGTGCTACCAGAGTAGAAGATTTGTTGACCTTCAAGGAAATATACACAAAAGAATGAGCTGAGGTTTTAAACCACAAGAATAAGCATGTGGAAGAAGTGTAGATATCTTATATCATTATTTCAGAAAATGTATGAAATTAAAAATGGGACAATCAAAACAATTTCCAGAACAGCAAAATCATGTTGTTTTGGAAGTGAAACAGAGGAGGGGGAAAGCACTAATTACGAGGCTAATATTGTGAGTGATGTTGAGGTTAATAATAAAGAAGGTGAATTTTAAAAGGAATGTAAAGAGGTCTTTGTCTTTTTTGTGTCATCAATTATGAGACAATCTTCAAAAAGCTATGTGATTATCTTCAGAGACAATTAAAAGAAGAATATTTGTTGTAAGGCATTATAGGCAAAAGCAGTCAGATGATATTATTTCCTTTATAAAACTGAAGTCTATCTTGCAATTCCTAATTTGGTAGTGGTTCCTAGTTTGGATGATATTCAACAAACCATTAACCATATTACCCTGTTAACCCTGGAGGTCAGCAGAGGAATGTCTCACTGGGGGCAACAGCAGACACATCACATCACATCTACACTTGTCAGTCAAAGCCATACCTCTACTTATGTGTTCCATTTAAGCATAAGAAAACACTTGAAGAAAGACACTAAGAATGCTGAAAAAAATCTCAGGTTAATAGAATCTTTGAAAAACAATTAGTCAATAGTTTATTTTTTCCATATGCAAAGCAAATATTTATTAACATTATCCTATTGTTGGAAATTTAGATTGTTTCCAATTTTTCACCATTGTGAATAAGGTGTTATTGAACGTCCACGGTAAAAAAAATATATAATAGAACCTCAGAGCCGTTATAACTTATCTCATCCACTTAGATGGTGGGAAGGAAATAATGGGGTAAATATTCATTGTAATGAACCAAAGAAGGCAAAATGCATGTCCTAATTCTCTTTCTCTCTATCCCCAAAATTTGTCTCTCTATCTCTCTCTGTCTCTTACAATATACCATGGACTATACTGTGGAAACTTTTTAAAATTACATAATTTTACACCCTGCTTCTTTAAATTTAATACAATCTTGTGATGTGAATCTGTTTATCCACATCTCATAATTACAACCACTAAGGAAAGGTATTTTAGGTATATTGTAGCAAATATAGGCCTAGCACTCAGATTTGTGCTTCTCACTATAACATTTTTGGATTAAAGAACCCAAAAATTAATATGTGTTTGAAAATTTTAAAATAATTTAATATAAGAACAAGATGTGGAAAACTGTTCAAATTTTACTTGAAAACATATGTTTAAACTTTCAGATTTTTTAAAAGACTCATTTAACCAACATATGAATGATACAATTTATTCATTTAATTTACATTAGCTTCCCTGAGTAGGTTTTTTCATTTGTTTTGCTTGTTATTTGTTTTTGTTTTTTCAGGAGCTACTGGGAACCAAACCTGGGACCTTCTATGTGGGAGGCAGGTGCTAAAGCACTTGAGCCACATCTGCTCTATAAGCAAATTTTTAATATGTATCAATAGGTAGTCTACTAAAGGAGTCCATTACATAATATATCTTGACTAACACACTAAAGAAATTTCAGCAAAATTATAACTTTAACTTTCACTTCATTGGTATGTCAGAAAAGACAATTGTGAGGATTAATAGCCTCTATAACCCTGGAATAAAATGTCCAGTTTAATACCTATTGACAGAGTGAGCTTGGAAAAGCAATTTCATCTTTCAAAAAAAAAATTAATAGTGAGCTAAATTTTCAGGCATGTCTGATTCAACTTTATGAACTGGCATCATTGCAGAATGCTTATTTCTGAGCTGCATTGAAATATTTATATTAATTTAAATTTTTGATATTATGTGAAGGATGCATAAAATTGAAAATTCATGCCCATATTTTAATTATCTAAAATAAATCAATGGGAATTTATAACATCAATTTTTTAATCAAATCATTGAGAAATGAAGAACCTTACACCAAAAGTTTAGTATTCTTTATATTTGTCATAAAGTAAATATATAATAAATATCATTCTATTGAGAATAAATCCAGGAAATCCCAATATTCTATAACTTAAGTAACTAAAATAATTCATCTTTATTAACACATTCTGCTTATGGACATGCCAATGAAATAAAAGTATGTTTCACTTAAACTCTCCTGAAACTTTTGGCAATATAATTTTCTGGCAATTCTTGGTGACTGATTTTGGTAAAGTAGTAACTTGATTTACAAATGAAGATATATTTTAGCAAGTGATGTCCCAACACAGAAATTCTCTACAGCATTCTAAGGAAATGTAAACATGTTACAGAATACATGGAATTTAACCATTTCATCCAGACTGATGTTATTCCTACTAACTAATATTTCAGGACTATTAAACTGATTGTGTGCATGTGTGGCTAATTTTACTTTAAGAGATGATAGGAGCTAGAAAAATAGGAAGGAATTAAAAAAAAAACTTTATCCATATGAAAGATTCAAATAAAACCATTTGCTCAACTCTCATATAGACAAATCCTAAAGTAACAAAGGTACATGAGAACAGTTTTACAAACAGTAAAATATTGTATAGAAGAAGAAAAACTTTTCTTCTTACCTCTAGAACTGAATTGACCACTAAATTATCATACACTCTGAAGATCATAATTTTGGATACTTTTGTCAGCTAAATAATTTAAAGTCCACAGGGGAATACCAAGCATAAAACACAATAACTATCTTCTGCAACAGAAAACAAAATGAGATTTCCTCCCCATATAACCCCATGGAATATTTCGGGAACAGTGAGCTACATGATACAAATGACTACTTGTAAGCATTTTAGCTCTTACTAAAAAATGAACCCTCAGTGGAAAAACTACATGGTAATGTAATGGAAATGTAATCTCATAATTATCTACTAGTACATAGTCCTAGATCTGATATGTATTACCTATGTAGTAATAGGTCAATAGCTTAAATTCCTTGAAATCCAGTTTCCTCTTACTGGAAATATAACCTCATTAATTACTCAAAAGTTTGATAAGTATATATGCAATAAACTAATATGGAAGCATAACCTATGACAATTTATAAATATTTAATAAAAATTACCATGCTTCTTATTTAAATTTTAATGTGCTATACTTCAAAGTGGCATGAGAGATAATTTCAGCTCATCTAGAATCTCATAGAGAGGGCAAATGTTGGATAAGAAGTATTAATAATAAAAGTAGAAAAATAATATAATATTCTCTGGGATAGAACATTAGACTATTAGAGGTCTGGTGGAGTTAAAATCTCATGTTTTGAGGTTTATATAGTTTTTCCATGTCTTGGGCATGAGATATATTAATCATTTAGACTATTACCTGGCTATCTACATAAGACTCTTAAAATAATTTTGAAAAACAAATGGATGCCTGGGCCCCTAACAAATGAAGTTCTAATTTAGTAGATGGATAAGATTAAGATATCCCTTTTCATGTGAAAGCTAATCTATTGCACCTGCCCCCATCTTACAGTCAGAAATGAGGGAGAATGCCTAGTTGATGTCTAAGTATTTTAGAACAAACTTATTTTTCATTTGGGTGTGCTCCTTTGACCCATTTATTGAGTAACCCAAAAAGCTGCTAATTTTGAGTGGGGATTGGTAAAAGAGGATGCTGTGCAACAAGTCAGACTGCCATGCTTTGTCATTTAGGCCATAAAGATTCATTTTATCTAATGGTGTTAGAATCATCAGTACCAAACAGAAATACTGTTTGGCACCTTTTTCAGGGCTCTAAATATAATCACTGTGCAGACGTGGGATTTTGAGACATCTGCCATCCTTTGCAGATAATTACTCTCCTTTTGAAAAATGACTTTTAGTCTGCTTAGTAGAGACTGAATGCTTAACTTTGAGCTACCCAATATCATGATAACTGAGCTGCCTATCATGAAATATCTGACTCAAAACCATTAAGTTGGGCATGCACTGTATCACTTCACCATGAAATGGAAGTGGCTTATACAAGATCAGGCTCTAGCCAGCCCTGAAGGCACAAATACATTACTGAAGAAGTGGCTCAGATGCCCATGGCCTCCTTTCCTTCCACCTTATCTTCTCTCCCAGCCTGCAGCTATAGCTCCTTAAGGAGTTTCTTAAAAGAAGTGAAAACTTGGCACTTGCTTACAGAGGGTTTGACACAATAAAAAGATACTGCCCAAATGTGAATTGCTGCAACACTACAACACCTTTCTGAAACATCCCTGAAAGACGGTCATGGAGGGTATTCTGCCAAGTGGGAAGATCCTAAAGCCAGTATACCTGGTAGTTTATTTTGTTTGGGAGGAGAAGTGCATATGCACCTCATGGGCTGTGGCCAGTAACTTGGTTGGGTAGTTCGGGTTTGAAAGAATGTGATTGGAAAATTGGAGACTAATTGGGTTGTGGGAAAAGGATGTTTAAATTTTCTGAATGGGTGAAAGACATGAACATATTTTCATCCCATGTCAATTCTCACCAGAATATTTTCTTAGCTGAGGAAGATATATTAATCAAGTGGACAGGATGACCTGTTCTGTGAATACCAGCCAACTTTCCCCCATCCACTCCTGTCATAGATCATAGGACTTAAAAGCAAAGTGTCCATGGTGGTAGGATGGAGGTTATGCATGGGCTCAGCAACCTGGACTTCTAATTAACAAGTTTGACCTGGCTACAACCATTGCTGTGTGTCCAATCTGCCAGCAGAAGATATGTATGACTACCAAGTTGAAAAGCAGTGGATTGTAATGTTTAGGTTCATGTTTCAACTTGAGATGATTATGGTGTCCAGTTGTTTGAATCAAGGTAGCACTTGCCTGATTTTCTCTGTGAGTGTATTTCACAGAAAAAAAATTGCATCCATAGTCATTTCATTGCTTCTATATCTCATTTCATCCACATTCAGCATAGGAGATTGTTGAAAGCAATGTGGCTAGTCTCTGCAGCCAAATAGTTGGAGGTATTAAATAATAGAAATGAAAATATGAGCAAACAGAAAGAATTTTTGCTTCTATGTCAACCCAACAGTTTCTACTGGCAAATTCAACTTGACTATCATGGGAATTTCCAACTCATAGCCTGCCCTGCAGAGCCCAGCCTTGGCAACCCCCATGGTCATGTTGTGATCCAATTTCTATATCAAATCCTTTTACATTTATTATGTCATTTCTGTCAAAACCCTCTTAGTTTGCCAGACATCTATGACAATTTTCAGTATCAATATAGAGATCATAAAAAAAATAGAAACAGCTTTCTTGCTTTCCTCAAAGAGCATAATAATATTCCTAAAAACACCAAGTTACTCCAGAAACCATTGTTTTGAAATTAAAATATTAGTATACAGTATAATGTGCTGAGTCTGGCATTGATATTATTGTCATTAACATAATTTAAATTGAAATCATGAGTCAAGAATTGTTACTGGAGCTAATTTGATAATCATGATGACGGGGGCTCTCCACTCACTTCAAATGAAGAATGCATTATTGCTCTACCATGTTGTTCTTAACGTCAATGAAATGAGAAGAATTTATGAGTATCTCTTCCTTATGAGATACAACATTGGCAGCTTGAATGTAATTTGTTATTATTCCCAAATTATCTGAGACCAGGAAATGAGGCCACTGGGTCTTTGTTAATTATCCAGGGCACCTTTGAATTCCCTATTGAGAAGCATTCTTTTATATACAATTTCCCTGTTTTCCTGGTTATTTTTGTACTCCCTTTCTCAAATATCTTAACTTACATATATTATTTGTTGTATACTTTAATCTCCCAACTATTATTTCACTATTCAGCATTTTCCACTGTAGTTCCTTCCATGTTTTATGTCTGAGGATGAAGGAAGATTTCTATAACATTCCCTAGAGTGTTTTTAAAAGATTCAGAAATAATACAAAATTAAGAATACTTGTTACTTTTATTTTATTTCTTTCTTTTAATCTCACAACTTAACTGAGTTCATCCTGGCTTAATTCCTTATCCCATAATTATCATCAGTCCTCAACCCTCCTTCACTTCAATTCTCCTTCATATATAGGCCACCTCTTCTATAAGGATGAAAAGACATACATCTTCACAAAGCAAATGTAATGTATGTTTTAATGAACATGCATATGTTGTTACAGATTTCACTTTGAAATCTAAGGTTTTCATTCAGCTAGGTTATTGAGATCCATAAATGTATAATACATATACACCAATTCTCTACTGCCCTCTCTTCTCCACTAATATAATAATAATATTACTAAATTACTAAAATCTGGAACTATCCCCATTTACTAAATTCATTTTTTCTTGGGCATATGGTGCTAATTGTAAGGTAATTCCAGGAGGCATAAATGAAGAAATGAAGAAGGTGGGACAGTGAAGGGAGAAAAGAAAAAAAGCTAACAATGTGTACAATGGAGAACAAGTTACTGCTGTAACACTCAATATCTTGAAATTCTTTGATGTGTCCTGCAGAAATCTCCCTGGAATTGTCCCAAAGAAAGTAGGTAAAGCTGCATTAGACACAACAGCATGCCACATTAAAGGTGGCACAATGTGATAGGGAGTGGGAAGACCCAATATGTCTGTAACTGTGATATTTGTAATAGTAAGTTGATGGCAATGTCTAGATAAAATATCATTTAGTTTTAGGCTAATATATTCATCAGAGTGTAATAAGAGAATGCCTAATAACCTACTATTTTTTAATTAAATTTGCATATGTTTCCATATAGATAGTGAGGTTCAAATCTTAGAAGTGCCTTGAATATATTTGTAATGAGGAGCAAACTGAGTTTCATATCAGCAAAATTAAAGTTTCAGGGAATGCCAGTCTTTAGATGAATTATATCAAGTGAGTATATGCTAATTTTCAGTATTGGTGATCTTGTCAAGCCTTAAACATTCCATAGGTCTGGGATTAGGTCTCCCCTTTCCCTTCTCGTAATATACCTAAAAGTATTAAGGGAAGTATTCATCCTGATCAGTAATCCATGTTACAAATTTTACATATCACAGGTAAAGAGGGAAAACTGTTTGAGGATGGAAAAAAAGATGAGACATCCCCATACCTCTCCACAGGTCCCTGTTACATGGCACATGCAAGCCATGTAACTTACCCCATACGACATTGCCCAAGTAGTTGAAAATCTGGCATAATGGGATAAAATTACAGTGAAGAATCACATATAAAAAAGAGAATCTTCAAAGATCACCACAAGCTGCATAATGGTGATTTGATATTCATCCTCAAATTGTATACCATATACTGATGTCTCTGTACTGTAAACTTAGTGTTTCCTTAGTGAGGTAAAGTACTGTATTCTACCCAATAAGGAGTGTAATATTTATAAGCTCTCTTGGCATTTTTAGCTATGTTGGATGAGAGTGGTATGGGTATTTGTCCTTTCTGTTTTATAATTTTAATATAATTTTTGTACCTAGCTCTGTTGATACATAATTTGTGTACCAAGCTCTGTTGATACAAGTGCACCCAAAGAGTCACAGTTCTGATGTATTTTCAGAGTCATTCGAAATTCTTACTTCTTTTATACATTTCTCCCTTTTTTCCCCCTCTTTCTTTTAAATAGAAATAGGGTGATCTTAATCTGACCAATTTATCAATCTCAGGACTATTTGCAATATGAAATATTTAGAATAGGCAAATTCATAGAAATGATTAGAGGTTATCTTTTAAAGATTTTATTAATGATATATTGATATTGTTCAGGATTTTTTAAACTATCCATATGAAATGATAGGCCACAATGTTGTTTATACCTTTGTATAAAACTGGGTTATGCTGACCTCCTAGAATGAGTTGCAGACTGTTCCTCCTTGTGTATAATCCAGTAGAGTTTGTACAAAATATCTTCTTTGAAATAAAGGGAGAAGAATTGGGTACTTAATGATAGAGAAAATGCAAGTCTGGTTAAAATTTGTTAATTCAACATGTTTGATGTATACTTCAGAAAAGAGGGAATAATGATAATAGTAAAACATTCAAAATTAAGCAGAACCCCTGCTTTAGAGGTTCATTTCACTTTGATGAGTAAGCATATTTATAGTAGATTCCCAGATAATTTTAGATGGTACATTAAGAAGTTCATTTTAATATATTTTAAATTTCTTAGTTTATGCTATAAAATTATAACTAGGAAATTAAACCCATATTTTCAGACATATTATTTCTTGGTCAAAGCTTATGAAGAAATGCTTTCTAATCTTTCTTTCTCAAAGTAAACAAAATATAGCTTCAGGATCAGAACGTACATGGTATTCATTTAGGAAGGTAAATTCAAACAATTTGCCTAGGTCTTGTAAAAACATTCATGCACTGAACAAATTTTATCATAATTTCTAATTTAGTTTGATTGGCTATAAAGTATCAATTAATAATATATGTAATAGTGTATTTTGATGATAACAAAATTATATTTCTGTTACAAAAAAATTCTTCATTCTTTTTCTTGCTACCCCACCTTTGCTCTCCCATTCTCTTTCTCTCCCTCTTTCAGTGCCTCACCATTGTCTCTCTCTTTTTTCTTTTAGAAAAACCTTTTATTAATTTTATTAAGAGTAGACCAATAATCCAAGGATACTTTGACATTGTAAAGGAAAGAAAATAAAATGCTAGTTTTGCATTAAGATGCTGTCTGATAAGAAAACTCTTAAAAATCTTATAATCCTATCACACCTTAACCAGCTTTGACCTTGACAGATAAAATCCCTTTTCTGAAAACTTACAACTTTCTACATATATTCATATTGTCTTACATATTCCTGTTTCTCATTCTTTAACAACCTGTCATTTTATTTTTAAGCAAAACTGTTTTCCATTCCGTTAACAAAACATATCCTGCATACCTTACACATTTGTTATCGAAAAGATCTTGTAAACTGTCTTCAACCAACATCCTTCAAAACTCAATTTACATATTTTCATCATCTTAAGGATCTAGTTGATATAATGCTATATATATAAATTTGAAATCTTTATAATGTGTTTTTTTAAATAATTTAAAAAAATATATACTTAGATTACACAAATGTTACACAAAAATTGTAGGGATTCCCTTATACCCCACCTCTCACCCCTCCCACAACCTCCCACATAAACATCCTTCACTAGAGTGGCATATCACCTGCAATAGATATACACATCTTGGGGCCTTGCCACTAAGCATGGACCATAGTTCACACTGTAGACCACAGTCTCTCACACACAGTTCTACATATAATATGATGATATAAAATGGCCTATATCTTTCATTGCACTGTCACTCAGAATAATTCCCAAGTCCTGAAAAAGCCCCTGTATTACAACTGGTTTTCCCTCTCCCTGTGCCTAAAGCATCTGGTGGCCACTGGCTCCACATTAATGTTGTAATTACTTCCATTGCATGAATCATCGTATGTCTATAATGGAATATCAGTAAGTCCACTCTAGTCCACAGCTCTTCCCCCAATCCTGAGGAGTCTGAGATGGCCATGTCCACTCCACCTTCATGTAAGAGGGGGCTTATATCTCATGGATAAGTTGGATGGGGTTAACCTGTATTTAGCTGCAGACTCTCTCCATTCCCTGGGATGGCCGTTGTCCATCATCATCTCTCCACCAGATGTCTAGGGTGAGTCCATTGAGCTGTAGAGTAGGAGTTGCTGCTCCAAAAAGATTCCGGGCCCAGCTGGCACATGGACAGCCCAAAGACTCAGGTCTCTGCAAATACACCTACAAACTCCGGCAACACATACAGGGTTGAATAGAAGAGACAGATGGACTATGTGCAGGGAAGACATATTTGGGTCCAACTCTGTCACTCTCAAGAGCAAGCATTCCAAAATAGGGCTCACTGATAAGGCACAAAATTCTGGGGCTATCTGCCCTGATATAGGACCTGGGTGTCTCCAGAGCCCTCAGGAGCCCCTCTGTTTGGGGTGTATCCACATTGGAATATGGTCTTATTGAGGTATGCATAAGCATTACCTCTGGGATGACTTCCAGACTCACTTTGAAGTCTCTTACACATATGAACTCATTTGTCTTTATCTTTTCCCCCTTTTATTAGAGGTCTTTTTCCAGTTGTATTACCCATTGGCACCTGTTACTAATCCCTCATTGCCAGGGAGGATCATCCCCTGGAATCATGTCCCATGCAGAGAGGAAGGTAATGCATTCATATGCTGAGTTTGGCTTACGAAAGGCCACATTTGAGCAACAAGGAGGCTCTCAGGAGGCAACCCTTAGGCACTCCATAATAAAAGGCTAAGTTTCAATTTCAAGAGCAAAGACCATAAGACTAGTCATCAATAACAAGAGCTCAATGGTGGATCATTCTCCTTTGCCAGACACTGCACCTGCACTTGGGGGACTGTTGCTCCTTCCTTGGAGAATATGGCAGAGCTCTCCAGGATTGGATTTCAGTATACTCTCATTTATTGAGTGGTTCTCCACCCACTGTGACCATGTCCCGTGAGCTTTTGAACAATTTTATATACCTTTTACATACGTTCAGGTGAACTTCCTCCCATGCACTCCCCATCCCTGACACCCCCCACCGATGATCCTCTCCTGCCCCAGTCGTAACCCTTCTATGATCCAAAGCTTCTTTAAAGATTAATACAATTAATAGCCAAATACAATTAATATGAAAATGAAATAATAATGATGTTTAAATGTAAGAGATTAAATACATGGAAAATTTTTAAAAAACACTAAAAATAAAATAAAATGAAAGGATTGGGTTATTTAAAAAATAAGAAAAAAGTTTTAAAAATTAATTTTTTTCTTTTACATTTTGCCTTTTATCACTGCAATATCTGGTGTCCAGTCTGTACTGTGGCATCTTCCCCCTCTCACTCCCCATTGTCTCACTATTATTCATTTAATTTTCAAAGAAGTTTTAGGTCACAGCAAAGTCACACACCGAATACAAGACACTCTCATATGCCCAAACTCTTCCCCCTTTCCTCACCCTATATTAAAACCTTTTTGTATGTGGATGGTAGCATTGTTATAACTGATATACAGATAGTGAAACATAGCTACTAAAGATTGTCAATGGTTTACAGTATGGTTTACATTTTAGATCTTACACTTTTATAAATTTTGATGATGTTTACCATGTCCTGTGTCCATCACTGTAAGGTAACGGAAAAACATTTCCACTGACCACTAAATACTTGCTGTTTGGCCTAATATGTTCCTTCCTCCCCATCCCCCTGGGTCCAATGATGAACCCCTGGCTTGACTTATTGGATGACAAGATTCATAGTTACATGCAACAAGATGTCATGACACACTGGTTTGTCCTCCACTATTAGGAACCGCCCTTGCTCTTAAGAAATGACCACCTTTCTATTTCTGCTCTCCCCTCAGTATCCTGGGTATTCTAACCCCCCTTCCCAATCTACACACCTGTCAACCCTGCCCACCCAACACAATATATCACTACCCTCCTGTCCTATCCCTTCAATACACAACTACAGTCTATCACTTTACCATAGATTAAGTCCATTTGGGTGATAGCTCACAACTTTCACTTTTTTCTCTCTTTTTTGTACACGTATCTTTCAGACAATAGTTCTCAGAGACTGCTCAATTATATTAATTCATATCAGTGAGGTCATGCACTGTTCATCCTTCAATGCCTGGCTACCTTCACTCAACATAAGGTCTTCCAAATTCATCCATGTTATCCCGTGTGTTAGCACTTTATTCCGTCTAACAGCTGAGTAATATTCCATTGTATGTATGTACCACATTTTGTTTATCCATTCATTTGTTGATGGACACCTGGGTTGATTCCAACTTCGGGCAATAGTAAACAATGCTGCTATGAACATTGGTGTGCATATATGTGTTCATGTATTTGTTTTCAGTTCTTCTGGGTATATACCCAGCAGTGGAATTGCTGAATCATATGGAAGATCTATAGTTAGTTTTTTGAAGAACTGTCAAACTGTCCTCCACAGTGGCTGGACTATTCCACAATCCCACCAGCAGTCGATGAGGGATCCCATTCCTCCACATCCTCTCCAACACTTATAGTCTGCTGTTTTTTTAATAGCCGCCATTTGAATGGGTGTAAGATGGTATCTCAATATATTTTTGATTTGCGTTTCTCTAATAGCTAGAGATGTAGAGCATTTTTTCATGTGCTTTTTAGCCATTTGTATTTATTCTCTGGAGAAGTGTCTTTTCAGGTCTCTTGCCCATTTTTTAAATGGGCTATTAGTCTTTTTATTTTCAAGTTGTAGGATTTCATTATATATGCAGGATATTAGGCTCCTATCAGATATATGGTTGCCAAATATTTTCCCCTATTGGGTAGGCTGCCTTTTTATTTTCCTGATAACGTCCTTTGAGGTGCAAAAGTTTTTAATTTTGAGGACATCCCATTTATTTATTTTTTCTTTTCCTGCTCATGCTTTGGCTGTGAAGTTCATGAAACCATTTCCTATTACAAGGTCCTGTAGATGCTTCCCTACATTATCTCCCAAAGTCTTTATGGTCTTGGTTCTTATATTTAGATCTTTGTTCCATCTTGAGTTGATTTCCATATAAGGTGTGAGATGGTGTTCCTCTCTTATTCTTTTGGATATGGATATCCAGTTCCCCTGAACCCCTTATTGAAGAGGACATTCTATCCCAACTGAGTGGGCTTGGTGGCCTTGTTGAATACCAGACAGATATACCAGTCTATCCTTGTGCCATGTGGTTTTCACATGTTTTGTAGTATGTTTTAAAGTCAGGTAGTGTGATACCTCCAACTTCATTTTACTTTTTCAATATGTCTTTGGCAATTCGGGGCCTCTTACCCATCCAAATAAATTTTGTAGTTAGTTTTTCCAATTCCTTAAAAAATAGAGTGTAGATTTTTATTGGGATTGCATTAAATCTGTAGATTAGTTTGGGTAGGACAGACATCTTGATGATGTTTAGTCTTCCTATCCATGAACACGGAATATTCTTCCCTTTATTTAAGTCTTCTTTGATTTCCTTTAACAGTGTTGTGTAGTTTTCTTTATATAAATCCTTTACATCATTGGTTAAATTTATTCCTAGGTATTTGATTCTTTTAGTTACTATTGTAAATGGTATTTTTTTCTTGATTTTCTCCTCAGATTGTTCATTATTGATGTACAGAAATGCTACTGATTTTTGAGCTTTGTTCTCATGCCTGTGACATTACAGAACTCCTTTATAAGTTCTAGAAGCTTTGTTGTAGATTTCTCAGGGCTTTCTACATATAGGATCTTGTCATCTGTAAATAATGAAATTTTTACTTCTTTTCAAATTTGGGTGCATTTTATATCTTTTTCTTGCCTCAGTGCTTGAGCAAGTACTTCTAAGACAATGCCAAATAGGAGTGGTGATAGTGGGCATCCTTGTCTTGCTCCCGATCTCAGAAGGAAGGCTTTTAGGATTTCACCATTGAAGTTGATTTTAGCTTTGCGTTTTTCATATATACCCTTTATCATGTTCAGAAAGTTTCCTTCTATTTCTATCTTTTGCGGTGTTATTATCAGGAAAGGCTTCTGTATTTTGTCGAATGCTTTTTCTGCATCTATAGAGATCATGTGATTTTTTTCTTTCAATCTGTTTATGTGGTGTATTACATTGTTTGATTTTCATATATTGAATCATCAATGCCTACCTAGGATGAATCCCACTTGGTCATGGTGTATAATTCATTTAATATGTGGTTGAATGCAAGTAGAAAGTATTTTGTTGAAGATTTTAGCATCTAGGTTCATTAGAGAAATTGGTTTGTAATTTTCCTTTCTTGTGGTATCTTTGTTTGGCTTTGTTATTAGGGTAATGTTGGCATCATAGAATGAGTTAAGCTATGTTCCTTCTACTTCTATTTTTTGGAAGAGCTTAAGCAGAATTGGTGTTAGCTCTTTCTGGAAAGTTTGGTAGAATTTACCTGTGAAGCTGTTTGGTCCTGGGCTCTTCTTAGTTGGGAGGTTTTTGATGACTGAGTTTATCTCTTTACTTGTAATTGGAGTGTTGAGTTCATCAAGTTCTTCTTTTGTACATGTAGGCTGCTTTTGAGTTTCTAGGAATTTGTCTATTTCCTCTAAATTATCATTCTTGTTGTCATATAAATTTTCAAAATATCCTCTTATGATACTCTTTATTTCGGTGGGGTCAATAGTGGTATCCCCTTCTTCATTCCTTATTTTTTGTATTTACATCTGGTCTCTCTTTTTCTTTGTTAGTCTGGCTAAAGGTTTGTCAATTGTGTTGATCTTATCAAAGAACCACTTTTTGGTTTTCTTTATTTTTTCTAGTGCTTTCTTCTTTTCTATTTCATTTAGCTTGGCTCTAATCTTTGTTCTTTCTTTCTTTCTATTTCCTTTGGGGTTATTTTGTTGTTGTTTTTCTAATTCCACTGGGTGTGCAGTAAGGTCTTCAATTTTAGCTCTTTCTTCTTTTTTAATATTTCAGTTATGGCTATGAATTTCCCTCTTAGTACAGCTTTGGCTGCATCCCATAGGTTTTGATATGTTGTGTTGTCATTTTCATTTGATTAGAGGTAATTACTGATTTCTTTTAGCTTTCCTCCTTGACCCATCATTTGTCTAAGAGTGTGTAGTTTAGCTTCCATATCTTTGTGTCTAATCTGGTTCTCTGGCACTTAGTGATTTCCAATTTCATTCCATTGTGGTCAGAGAAATTACTTTGTATAATCTCAATCTTTCTGAATTCATTAAGAGTTGTTCTGTGGCCTAACATGTGGTCTATCTTGGAGTATGATCCATGTGCACTTGAGAAGAATATATATCCTGCTGTAATTGGGTGTAGCATTGTGTAAATGTCTATTAGGTCCAGGTCCTCCAATGTATTATTAAGAGTCTTTGTTTCTTTTTTGACTTTCTGTCTAGATATTCTGTCTAATGGTGATAATGGTGTATTTAAGTCCTCCACTATAATTGCAGAGGCATTTTTGTCTCCACTTAGTCTCTTCAGGGTTTGTCTCATATATTTTGTTTCACCCTGATTAGGTGCACAAATGCTTATGATTGTTCTTTCTTCTTGAAAGATTACCCCTTTTAGGAATATATGGTGTCCATCTTTGTCTCTTACAATAGTTTTGAATTTAAAATCTATTTTGTCTGATATTAGAATAGCTACTCCACCTTTTTTTGGTTGTTGTTTGCTTGTAAAATTGTTTTCCAGCCATTCACTTTCAGCTTCCTTGAATACCTGGGCCTAAGGTGGGTTTCTTGTAGACAGCATTTAGATGGGTTATATTTCTTTATCCATTCTGCCAATCTGTGTCTCTTCACTGGTGAGTTTAATCCATTAACATTCAGTGTTATTACTCTAAAGGAATTTCTTATATCAGCCATATATTCTTTGGGTTTATGTATGTCATATGTTGTTTTTATTTCTCTTTTTGTCTTTTTAGTTGTTCTTACACTCTTCTCCAACTCTCTCTCTCTCCTGTTTTTTCCTTTCAACCTGTAGATCTTCCTTTAGTATTTCTTGAAATGCAGGTTTCTTATTGGCATATTCTTTAATTTCTCTTTATCTGTGAATATTTTGAACTCTCCAACATTTTTGAATGCCAGCTTTGCTGAATAAAGAGTTCGTGGCTGGAAGTTTTTTCCTTTTAGTTCCTTGACTATGTCATACCACTGTCTTCTTGCCTCCATGGTTTCAGCTGAGAAATCAGCACTTATTCTTCTTCCATTGTAAGTGATGGTTCTCTTTTCTCTTGCTGCCTTGAGTATTTTCTCTTTGTCCTAAGCATTGGGCATTTTGATAATTATATGTCTTGGAGTAGGCCTGCTGGGATTTATACTGTTTGGGGTGCACTTTCTTTCCTGGACATGTACATCCATCTTCCTCAATAGGGTTGGGAAGTTTTCAGCCATTATTTATTTCAACACTCCTTCTGTTCCTTTTCCCTTCTCTTCTCCTTCTGGGATGCCTATAACGCGCTTGTTTGTGTGTTTTGTGTTGTCAGTTAAATCCCTAAGTCCCTGCTGGTTCTTTTTATCTATCTGTTTGATTTCAGATGTACTGTCTTCCACATCACTAATTCTTTCTTCTGCATGTTCAAATCTGATGTTATGTAAATCCAGTGTCTTTTTGATTTCTTGGATTGTGCCGTTCATCACCATCATATCCATTATCTTTTTACATATGTTTACAATTTCTTCAGTATGTTCTCCCAGTGTCTTCTTAATATCATCAATCTCTTCTTTCACTTCATTAAGTTGGTCCATGATATTTGTTTGGAAAGCTTTGATTAGTTGTTCAATGTTCTGCATCTCTTCTTGGTTTTTAGTTTGATCATTGGAATTGTCCATGTCTTCCTGTTTCTCAATAAGGTTTGTAATTTTTTGTTGCCCTCTGGTCATCATTTTATCTTTATGGATTTATTCAGTTGATTAGCTTCTCTCTCTGCTCTAGAGTTTTATTTAGCTGGTGGTTTTCTGTGTGTGTTAAGTTTTCTCTTTAACACTTTGTTCTTCTTGTATTTCCTTGTTTTTTTCTATGTTCCCTAAAGGAAAAAGATTCCAGCCAGAGTAGACAAAAGAGATAAGAAGGGAAAATGGATAATAGTAATATTGATAAATTTTAGAAGATTGGCTGTATCAGACTTAGTAAAATGAATATTTAACTCATGTAGGCAGTGTAGAGTCATATGGGGAAAAAAGTGGAGTACTTATAATGGAATGGGAAACCAAATAGTGAGAAATATATAGAATGATTTAAAAGGCCAAAATGATGAGGAGAGAGGGAAAGAGTAAAGAAAGGGCTGAAAGGAAAAAGTTAATAATAATAATAATAAAAAGAAAACAGAATAGACAAGATAGAAATCAACACCTGTGAAGTAGAGGACTAATGAAAAAAGGTGGAATTAAGAACCACAACAGAAAGCAGAAGGTGGAAAGGTGAAGGAAGGAAAAGAGATAACATTGTTAGACAAAATCACTATACACAAGAATGGAAAATCAAGGAAGAAGAAGCACAACAAAGAAGAAACAAGGTAGCAGCACCTAATTTAAAGGGGGGGCTTGGGAGGAAAGAGGAAGGAAAAGCATGAAACAAACAAACAAAGAAAAATCAAACAAACACAGAAGCATGCAGTCAAACAAAGCTAAGGAAGAACAGTATTCCTTTTTGGGGCCTTGTGGAGCCTCTCAGCCAGCATTCATCAATCAATTACCCTGCAGCCTTCTCTCTGCAGGTTTTGAGGCAGATTTTAGTGATTAAATTAAGTTAAAAAAAATTTTTGGAAGAAATAAGGGACACAAAAGAAGGCCTCTTCTGGACCAAACCCTCTGCCCAGGGGACCCTAAATATGCTTGTGGAAACTTATCAAACACTTCCCACTGACTGAGTGCTCCAAGGGAGCTGAGACTCTGACGTTCAGTGTGGGATTATAAAATTGGCTGGCTCTGTCCCCTCCCAAGTCAAGCCTCTGTGTCCCAAGGCTGTTAGGTAAATCAGGCTTCCTCATTAGATTCACCTCTCTCCTCAGCCCAGCACCACTTCTAGCTGGCTGGTTTGCCCCCAAAAAGCTGCAAGGTGCAGGCAGCTTTTTTGTCCAGGCAGCCAAACCAACAGAAAAAAACCCTCTCACCCTTTGCCAGGACCCTCCCACTCTCAGAGAGTACTCCCTTTCACTGGGTTGCTGGGAGGGTGGGGCTTAGCCGTCTGCATCCATGATTTCTAGCTGGGGAAAAAAACTCATGATTTTAAATTGAGCAGTCCACTTCATTGTTCACCTCCCTCCTGATTAATGTCTCCAAGGTTCTCGCTCTGCAGGCTCCCAGAAGAGACCACCTGAGCAGGATCCTGTCCTCAATCAGCCATCCTCCATGAGAGAAATGGTGAGTGCCATTCCACCTCTCTCTTACCATTTTCTCTTTACAACATTCTATGGAACACATTAAAAATATCTACTGTAGAGGATCAAAGACAAAAGAGGAATTGGGAAGATACCAAGAAGCACAGTGAAAGGAAGGAAAAATATGCAGGCCAACTTTGAAAATGATAACTTTTTTTGAGGTCATGCAATTGTAGATGTTTGTAAAATTCATATAACTAGCGTGTGGAAATGGTGGGTTTTTATGTATTTATATTAAAATAAGCCAACTTTAAAACTACCTACTATATAAGTTAATGTTTGATTCAGAATGAGAATAACTTTATAGGGAAGATAGTGAAAACAAGATAATATAAGGGAGTGTTCTGTGGTGTTCGTAATGCTCTGCTTCCTAGACATGGTCCTGTTTATAGTGTTATATTCAGGTAATGAAAATTTGGTAAGCTTTACACTAATGATATCTGGACTTGACTATGTGCGTATGATTCACAATAATTTTTGGCCACATCAAATAGACTCTTTCAAAAATATATATTTATTTTTATTTGTGGTGAAATATATGTAACATAAAAACCATTCTAACCATTTTAAGTGGACAATTCTTTGACATTAAGTACATTGACAATACTGTGACACTTTCAACATTATATATTTCCAGACTATTTTAACTACTCCAAACCAGAACTCCTAATCATTTAGCAATAACTCCCATTCCAATGTGCCCTCATCCCTGATAACCACTATTGTGATTTCTTTCCCTATGGATTTGCTTATTCTAAGTATTTAATATAAGAGAATCACACAATATTTATCCTTCTGTGTCTGGCTTATTTCACCCAACATGGTATCTTCAAGGTTCATCCATCTTGTAGCATGTACCAATGCTTCACTTGTTTTTTATGGCTCAATAATATTCTATGGAGTATATAGACCACATTTTGTGGATCCATTCATCTGTTGATAGTCACTTGGGTTGCTTAAGCCTTTTGGCTGTTAATTATAATGCTGAGATGGATATTGCTATACAAAAAGCTGTCCGAATCTTTGATTTCAGTTCTTTGGGGGCACAATAAAAAATTAAAAGTAGAGAAATGTTTATTTTGTTGTTCCTTTTCTATTGAAATTCCAATCAATTTTTTTTTTTAAGATTTTATTTATTTATTCATTTATCTCTCCCCTTGCTGCTTGTGCTCGCTGGGTCAGCTAACCACGCCGCGCGGGCGGGCTTGCCTTCACCAGGAGGCCCCAGGAACCGAACCCGGGGCCTCCCATATGGCAAACGGGAGCCCTACTGATTGAGCCACAGCCGCTTCCCTCAATTTTTTTTTTTAATCAGTGTAGTCAACTTCCTGATCCTTCTATTGTTGAAATAATGAATGAATTTTCTCCATGTATTCATTTCATATCTGAAAGAGTTAAGTTTTTCACATTTTGACAATTATAGGTTAGCACTTTTTAACTATGTCAGTTTTTCTCAAATTATTCTTTCCTATTTCAAATTGAGTTTTTTCCTATCAGTCCTTTGCAATTTTTAATTCCTTAACAGTGCTTGGTATGGTGTAATTTACTGAATTTTTTTTTACTTCCTTTTTTTTTAAAATTAATTTCTAAGTTCTTTGAATCATGTTTTCAAGTCCTCAAGATATAGCCATCTCATATCATATAAATATGATTGTCATGAAGCTTTCTGATTCTTATTTTATTTCATAGTATTTTAATATAATACATGAATATATTCATTTGCCTGGCATAAGATTTTATTTTATGCTTTAATGCTTGTAACTTTAGGAATATTATTTCTTCTTTTCATCATTTTGCACATTAAATACCATTATATGGAGTTAACTGTAATTGCTCTATTCTCCTATGTTAAATGTGATAAACATTTTGACTATCAGAAAGAGGTACAGATGTAGGTTAGGGATTGGTCAAAGTAGCTTTTCCAGTTTCATGCTCAGGGATCACTCTTGTGTTTTTATGATGGACTTAAAGTATTTTCTTACTTTGAGCTACTTTAACCCTCAGCCTTATGCTTGATTCATGAACACTTTCTATACAGAGTTCTTTGATTCCCACAGCTATACAAATCTTACTTTCCTAAGTGCTTCTCTGAACTTTAGACCTCATGTTTCTGTAACTGTACTTTGAGACCTATATCCCCCAGAACTCTTTCCCTTATTTGAAGCTTTTCTTCCAGTCTTTCTTTCCTTATCAATATTGTTCTGCCTACTTTGTCTCAGTTTCATTCAATTTTCTTCTTAGCATTTATTTCTCTTCTCTCTCCCAAATACAGTGTTTACTCAAATATCAAGTAATCTTTATTATCTGTTCATCTTTTAAAGTGAGTCACTGAAAGGAATTCTTTCTTAAAAAATATTTATTTTTTTCATTTATTGATTCCCTTTCCCACCTCCCATGATGGCTCCCTCATCTGTCTACTTGTTGTGTGCTCATCTTCTTTAGGAGGCAATGGGAACCGAAACTGGAACCTCTATGTAGAAGGTAAGTATACAACTGCTTGAGCCACTTCCACTCCCTGCTTGTTGTGTTGTCTGTTAGATGCATCATCTGATGGTTGCAGCATCTGATGGTTGCAGTGTCTGCTCCTTTGCAGTTGTTGCAGTGTCTGCTCTTTGTGACATCTGCTGTTTGTGGCATCTGCTAGTTATTGTGACTGCTTTTTGTGGCATCTGCAGTTTGCAAAATCTGCTTGATTGTGGCATCTGCTCATTGCAGCATCTATGGCATCTCCTCATTGCAGCATCTGCTGCTGGTGGTGTCTTGCCTGTTATGGCATCTGCTGGTTGAGGTGTGTGTTTTTTGTGGCATCTGCTCATCTTCTTTAGGAGGCACCAGGAACCAAACCTGGTACCTCCCATGTGGGATATGAGCATCCAATTGCTTGAGCCACATATGCTCCCGAAAGGAATTCTTAGTGTCATGTTTCATCCCTTGTTTCAGATTTGGTCCCAATGTTGCCTCATCATGGAGGTCCACTTCACGCTCTCTGAAATATGTAAACTCTCCAACACCACAAAGCCATTTTCTTGTTTTATCTTTTCTTGGCTTTGCTTCTCATGATGATATTTCCAGACTACACCATTTTTATTTGTTGTGTTTCATGTCTACAGATAGTTTCTCAAAAGTGTTATGGAGAAATAACTTACCAAGAGCATCTAGAGAATTAAAAAAGGAAAAATTCTGTAGGCTCTCTCTTGTCTATCAATTTTAAATGTCTCAGTTTGGGCGTGTGAGTGTATATGCCTGTGTGTGCACTAATTCATCTGTATAACTATGCATTAGTATTCTGAATTCACAAGATTACAATATTACAATGCTTTATGCTTTTGATGTCCTAATCTCCACATGCCTTTGTCATTTTGCAGTTCTGTTACCATTTGGAACAATATTCTTTGCAAAACCTAAAAAAAGTATAGCTTAAACACTCCAAACATAGCACTTCATAATTTAAACAATTTAGAAGGATACTGAATTTGGATAACTTTAAATGTATCTGCTAGATTCTGCATGAGATATACTGTGGTGTAACATTATTGCAGTTTTACATATTTATTAATTTGGTACAATAAAATATATGTGACACTGCCAGGAAGAAAAATTGTGCTTCAGAAAAATTAAGGGCTAATCCATGCCAGAACTTATCATACACATTTATATCTCATATCAATAGATTTCTTCTATAATGTTAAAACATATTTGTATGTATTTTCTAAAATATTTTAAGTGATAGAGCAAAGAATTTAATTAATTGAACTAATGTCAATGTGTAGTGTATCATTTTAGAAACATATATTTTTTGTATTGTATTGTTTTGAACCAGAAGATAATTGGAACATATGCCCCTTGGGGCATCTCCTGTGGCTTATAACAGGTAAGTGGATATAAACGAATCTATAAATAGCTACTTGAACATATTCATAGTATAAACTACATCTGACTGCTGTTTCACAAATAAATAGAATTTTCAGATAATTTTCAGACTATTTTAAGATACAGAAAATAAAATATTAACTTCAAATATGCTATGAAATCCCTGGTACTATATACCCTTGAGTTCTTGCCTATTGCTTAGGCAGCTAGAAATGGTCCAACAAAACCCACATAATGAGTGGGAAGGAGTTGGACTCCCATCTTTAGAAGGACTGATTTCTTCAGAAATAGACAGGCAGTTGTCTCTCAAGAGCAAGGGTGGTTCCTAATAGGGAAGAACCAACCAGTGTGTGAAGACCTCTTGTTGCATGTAACTATGAATCTTGTCATCCAATGACTCAAGCCAGGGGTCGTCATGGGTCCCAGGGTGATGGGGAGGGAGGAACAGATTAGGTCAAACAGGGGTATTTAGTGGTCACTGGAAATGTTCTTCATTACCTCACAGTGATGGACACAGGACATGGTAAATATCATCAAATTTATAAAAGTGTACAGTTTAAAATGTAAACCATACTGTAAACCATTGACAATGTTTAGTAGCTATGTTTCACTATTTGTATATCAGTTATAACAATGCTACCATCCACATATAAAAAGGTATTAATATGGGGGTTAGAAAACAAAGGGGACATTGGGTAATGAAAGTCTTTTGTATTCTGTGTGTGACTTTGCTGTGACATAAAACTTCTTTGAAAACAAAATGAAAAATAGTGAGACACTGGGAAATGAGAGGGGAAAGGTGCCATGGTACAGACACCAGATATTTCAGAGATAAAAGGCAAAATGTCAAAAAAAATTTTTAACTTTTAAAATATTTTTCATTTTTTAAATATCCAAACCTGTTAATTTAATTTTAGTTTTAGTTTTTTTTTTTAATTTTCATGTATTTTTTCTCTTACATTATTATTTCATTTTCCTATTAATTGTATTGGGCTATTGCATTGCCTTCATCTTTAAAGAAGCTTTGTATCACAGAAGGGTTACAACTGGGGTGGGAGAGGATCACTGGTGGGGCGTGTCAGGGATGGGGGCTTCATGGGAGGAAGTTCACCTGAACATACATAATAATGTATATAAAATTGTTCAAATGTTCATGGGGCATTGCCACAGTGGGTGGAGAATCACTAAATAAATGAAAGAATACTGAAATCCCATCCTGGAGAGCTCTGCCACATTCTCTAAGGGAGTAGCAACAGTCCTCCAAGTGCAGGGGCAGTGTCTGGCAAAGGAGGATGATCCACTAATGGGTCCTTGTTATTGATGACTAGCCTTATGAGTCTTTGCTCTTGAAATTGAAACTTAGCCTATAGTTATGCCATACCTAAGGGTTGGCTCCTGAGAGCCTCCTTGTTGCTCAAATGTGGTCTCTCTCTAAGCCAAACTCAGTATATGAATACATTACTTTCCCCCCAGTGTGGGACATAATTCCCAGGGATGAGCCTCCCTGGCATCAAGGGACTGCTCTCAAGTGCCAACTGGCAATGCGACTGAAAAAAGACCTTGAATAAAAGGGGGAAAAGGTAAAGACAAATGAGTTTATATGGCTAAGAGACTTCAAAGTGAGTCGGGAGAAATGCCAGAGGTAACGCTTACACACATCTCAGTAGGACCTCACAGACTTCCAAAGTGGCTGTCACCCCAAACAGAGAGGTTCTTGAGGGCTCTGGAGACACCCAGGTCCTATGTCAGGGCAAATAGCTCCTGAGTTTGGTGCCTTTCCAGTGGGCCCTACTTTGGAGTTTGGGCTCCTGAGAGTGAGAGTTGTACTCAAATATGTCTTCCCTGCACATGGTTCATCTGTCCCTTCTATTCAAACTTACACTTGGTGCTGGAGTGTGTAGGTGTACATCCAGAGACTGGAGTCTTTGGGCTGTCCATGTGCCTGCTGGGCCCAGAATCTCAGTGGAGCTGCAACTCCTACTCTACCACTCAATGGACTCACCTAGGACACCTGGTGCGGAGATGATGATGGACAATGGCCATCCCAGGGAATGGGGAGAGTCTGCAGGAGCAGGCAGGATAATCCCATCCATCTTATGCATGGGATATAAGACTCCTCTCACTTGGAGGTGGAGGGGACATCACCATCCCAGACTCCTCAGAATTGGGGGAAGAGCTGTGGACTAGAGTGGACTTAATGGTATTCTATTATAGACATATTGTGATTCAAGCAATGGAAAAAATTATAACATTAAGGTGGAGCCAGTGGCCACTGGATGCTCTGGGGGCAGGAAAAGGGAAAAGAAGTTGTAATACAGAGCCTTTTTTGGGACTTGGGAATTGTCCTGAGTGACAGTATAAAGACAGATATAGGCCATTCTCATCATATTACATGCAGAACTGTGTGGGAGAGAGTGTGGTCTACAGTGTGAACTGTGGTCCATGCTTAATGGCAAAGCCCCAGAATGTGTTTATCCGTTGCCAGTCATGTGCCACACTAATGAAGGATGTTTATGTGGGAGGTGTGGGAATTGGGGCATATGGGAATCCCTATATTTTTTTATGTAATATTTATGTAATCTAAGTATCTTTTAAAAATAAGAATTAAAATATATATATATTAAAATTTAATAAAAGATAGTGAAAAAAAGACACACCTGATTTATGTAGAGTTCTACATAAAAATTGGACCTCCACACTTACTGGAAAACAACATAGAAAAAATAAAATGTAAAGGTAATGTTTGTATGAGTCAATCAGTGTCTTCAATTTAGTTGGTTGCTTTCATTTTCCTTTAGTCCTTAGCATATCAGTCATAGTCCCTTTAAATTATTTGTCTGATAATTTGAACATTTCTGTCATATCTGCATCAAGTTCTGATACTTACCCTTATCTTTAGACTGTGCTTTGCCTTTTAGTTTGCTTTGTAATTTATTGTAAAAGCCAGGCATGCTGTATCAGCAAGGAGAAATAGAAGCAAATCAAATTTAGTGTGAAAGCCTCGGTTTATCTGGTTCAGAGTTTTGCTGAGTTTATTGTTTCCTGCAGCAATAAGTTTCAATGCAAAAAGCTTCTTTTGGTGTCCTTGGTTTTGTCCTGTCTGTTTTCTTTGGGTTTCATTAGAGACTTCTTCTTAAATTAGGTCAAAGTCTTGCAATTCTTTTTGATGTAACCCACTGCTTATTCCATATGCTAAAGAAAGGCTGTTGTGTTAGCAGTCATGAAAAGAGCATTTATCTCATTGGAAATCTCAGTCTTTGGTCTTGGAAATGACTGAAGACAGCTCATGTGGTTGTTGTGGACAGTCAGAAGTAACCCAAATGGCACTCTTGGGAGCATGGATGAACAAAGTTTTATTACATGCGGGCCCAGAGGAAAGTTCACTCTCCAAATTCTGAGCCCTGTTTCCTGATTTTCATAAGTTTATATAGGTACACTAAGGGGACAAATTCCTGTGCAAGTGTGCAGGCAGGGTTACAAAGGCAGAGAAGCAAGGTTAGGTTATCTTTCTAAAGCAGAAGGCCATTAGGGAAAAAAAGAATCATCTATATAGAGTTGTAAATGTCAATTCAAAGGGGCAGCCTGGGGTGCTTATCTTCCTGATATGGATTCCATGGAGAAAAGGGGAGGAAGGAGGGGAGAGAGGGACCAAGGACTGAGGGGAGTTTATTTTTTTAAGGCTGTGGCTTTTTGCTGAGGTCGGAGTTGGGGTTCTGGCACTTCCCTTATCATTCCTCCCTTTTGATGCCTTTATAATTCTTTATGGAGCATCACTTGTTATCATGGGGATTCTTCTATAGTCAAGGGCTGATTTTTAACATGAGGCATTACTTGGTGTTTTAAGGTGTTTAAGCGGAAAGTGATGTATTGTGTTAGGTACCATAGAATGCATGGCCCAAAAGCTAAGAGGAAAAAGATTGAGGTTATTACTGGCATAAATGGCAAAATCCAGGAGAGAAGATACTGGAAGTAATTTCCATTGGCAGACGCCTGGTATAAACGTTTTAAATGGTCCTTGGCTCGTTTTTTAGCAGGGCTACTTTGTCCCTAAGTATTCCTGAGGAGTTTGCATAGAAACAACATTCTTCCCCCAGGGCCTGCCAGATCTCCCCTGAACTTGGGGTGAGCAAGTCCAATCTTCGCCTGTTTTGCAAAACCACTTCTGCCAACGAGTCTATCTGGTCTTGCAACTCTTTGAGAGCCCGTGATATTTCTTCAAAGTCATTTGATGTTTCCCATGCTAGTGTTTGTAAGCCCTCCTGACCAACTGTGATAGAAGCCCCCACTACTGCTGCACTCCCTAATACTCCTAGTCCTAAGAGTATTGGAATTGCCTGTATTGCTTGATTGGCTCAGGAGAGCTCTCCAGGCAATTCATCTCCATACACCAAAAACGATGGTACTGGCCAAGCCAGGTAGCAGATGCCCTGGCCATCCTGGGGTAGGCACCGGTAGGTGTTGGTGCCACAGACCCATATGGTGGAGTTTGCGGTGCATCAGTCAGGCTCATTGAGTGGACGGTTGGTGTCACAGTTGGCCCTTTCAAGAGGGAGGATGGTTGAAGGAGACCTGGTAGTTATGTTTTTACAGTTAGCCAGTTTTCCTGGGGGTTAGGTTATGCAGACAGGGAGGGGCCTGGTTTCTGCTGCAGAGCTGTCATGGGTCAGGGGAGTTATGTTCCATGGGACAGGTACAGGGAAGATGGTAGTATGGAGGAAGTGCATAGCCAACAGGAGGTAGCTATATCGGGTTGAGATTTATTTAGGAGTTGGTGGAAATTTCGAACCTGGTTCAAAAGAACATTGCAGGGAGCTTTTTTAACTTTGGCTTTTAACGTCTGGGTGGCTTTACTGATATGTTTCATCAGGGTTTTCTCTGGGAGTTGGGTTACCAGGATCAGTTGGACCAGTACGAGATCTCCTGGGTCTGGCCCCGATGGGTTGTATGTTCCGATTCCTGGTTTCAGTCCTGCCTGGGCCTTTAAAAAGGCATTTTCTATCCAGTGGTTATGTTTAATAAGGCAAGTTTTAAGGGGTCACAGATTTCTATGCCACACCCTGCCAGGCTGGGGATTTTTTGTAGGAGAAGTCGGTGGGATCCCCTTCCAAGGAGTGGTGGCACCTACAAGCACCTACAAGCAAGCCCCAAGAGCAGCAGAATCCTCCACTTTTTTGGGTGTCTCGACAGAGGTATTTGTCATAACTCCCACAGCTGCGACGCCTACACCCTCTCCTGGGGGCAGAAATGGGGGTGCGGGGTATGGAGCAACCAGCAAGGTGTAAGGAGCATGATCTTGGATTGCCCTGCAAGCGTGAAATATTACAGAGACTGAAGTTGCACCTACTGAGAATGGGACTGAAGCATTCAGCATGGATTGTTTGCCCCAGCTTTGACTAACTTGCAGCTGCCATAGATTTGGGGGCAGGTATTGGCTCTTAGGGAAGAGGCAAGGAAGTAAAGGACAAGCAAGTTAAGGCACAGAAGCATCCTATTATACACCAGTAAGAAATTGCAATTAGGGCTCTATTCACAACAGTCCAGTCTGCAGGGGTCACAACAGCAAGTCCAACTCCAAATACCAAGGTGAGCAGGCCATATAAGCACAGGATCCACCAGTAGCAGGAGTCCATTCAGCCAGCATTTGATGAGGTAGGTGCTCGAGGATCCCGGGTGACTCACACTCTCAAGGGGTGGTTGGGTACGGGTTGGGCTGTCCATCTGTCCTGTTCTTTATCGAGATGTGCCTTCTTGACCCTGAAATGATGGATCTAAGGGACGATGCCTGCAATTTTAAAAGCAGTAGGAGTTACAAGGATCACAGTATGTGGACCTGTCCAGTAAGGCTGAAGGGGTTCTTTTTTCCAGTCTTTGACCAGACTAAGTTCCCTGGCCGATGGGGGTGCACCAGGTGTCCAAGGGGGATGAGATTCCAGGGCAAGACAGTTTTATGTATTTCAGCTAGAGTTTTCCCTAGCTGCTGGAGAATGGAATCTTGGCTAGCCTCCCCCAGAAGTGTGAGATTTCCTCTGAAGGCCTGGATACTTGGGAGTGGCTGCCCAAATAGAATTTCAAAGGATGAATAGCCAGTGGGTGCTGGGGTGCACCTAACTCAAAGAAGGGTCAAGGGATGTATGTCTACTCATGGGAGGCCAGTTTCCTGGCAGAATTTGGCTAGGGTGGCTTTGAGGGTTTGATTCATGTGTTCAAATTTCCCTGAGCTCTAGGGCCTGTAAGCGGTATGGAGTTTCAACTTGATTCCTAACATTTTTGCTAGCTCCTGGACTATGGTAGCCACAAAGGCTGGGCCATTGTTACTTCCAATTGACAGTGGCAATCTGTTTTGTGGAATGATTTCTTTAAATAAAGCCTTAGTCACTTCTCTTGCCTTCTCAGTGCAAGTGGGGAAGTCTTCGACCCAACCTGAAAAGGTGCATATCATTACCAACAGATATTTGTACCCCTGACTTGGTGTCACTTCCATGAAGTCTACTGTGATATCTTCAAAGGGCGCTATCCCCATGTGCTGGACAAGTACCGGAGTACGGAGGCCCCTCAAGGGGTTGTTTTTGTTACAAACTTGGTACTGGCTGCTGATGGTGACACAGAGAGAAGTTAGCCGGGCTATGTAAGCGGTATCTCCAAAGCAAGACTTCTAGTGCAGTTTTTCCTAGGTGGGTGAGTTGGTGGTATCGCTGGATGAGGGCATGAGTGGCTCCTTTTGGTACAAATATCCGGTTATCCAGGAGCAGCCAAATTCCTTTAGGGGTTCAGCTTCCCCCTTCTCTTTCAGCCCATGCCTGTTCTTCCCGGGTGTAGCTTAGTTGATCAGTCTCTTGTCCTAAGAGGGACAGCTACAGTGTTAATTCCAGGACTCGTATTCCATGGGTTCCTTCAACTGCTTGCCCAGCTGCTTTGTCAGCTAAACTGTTTCCTTGATCGACCATATCCATTCCTTTCTGATGTCCCTGGCAGTGGATGTTGGCGACTTTGTCTGGTTTCCAGATTGCTTCTAACAGTTGGAGAATTTCTTCTTTGTTTTTTATTTCCTTTCCCCCTGAGATTAGGAGAACTTTTTCTTTATAAATTGCCCCATAGATATTAACGGTAGCAAATGCATACTTAGAGTCAGTGTAAATGTTTACTGCTTGCCCGGAGGCCAGATGCAGGGCTCAGAACAGCTCCCAGAGCTCTGCCAGTTGCACAGACCATCCCCGCGATAGAAACGCTGCTTCCACCACCCATTCGGTAGTGGTGACTGCATACCCAGCAAGCTTTTCCCCGATTTTAAGAAGACTACTCCCATCTGTAGAGTGTCTGATCTGGGAAGTGAGCAGTTTCTCTTGGAGGTCAGGGTTATTGGCGTAAACTTCTTCTGTCACTTCAACACAGTCATGTTCAGGAGCCCCTTCCTCATCTGGCAAAAAGGTGGCAGGGTTTAGATTGTGAATCTTTTCTATTGTCACTCTGGGGTTTTCACAGAGTAAACCTTGATAATGTGCGAGCCAGGGATTTGATATCCACCGATGTCTGTGTGAGTTCATTAGGGCAGTGACTGCGTGTGGCACCATAACACGAATTGCCTGTCTGAGAGTTAATTTGTTGGCTTCTTTGACAAGGGTCACGGTTGTTGCCAAGGTTTTTAGTCAGGGCAGCCACCCTGCAGCCACAGAGTCCAGCTGCTTGGAGAGGTAAGCAATAGGTCTTTGCCAGGGGCTTACTGTTTGTGTGAGAACCCCCAATGCTACTCTGTTCTTTTCATGCACAAACATGTTAAAGTTTTGAGTTACATCTGGGAGCTCCAAGGCAGGAGCTCAGCCAAGTTGTCTTTTGATGTTTTGAAAGGCTCCCTGTTGATCTTCTCCCCAGGCAAGAGGCGCTTTTTCCATACCTGCCAGAACTTCATAAAGGGGCTTGGCCATGGCTGCAAACCCAGGAATCCAGATGCAGCAGAACCCTGCAGCCCCAAGGAACTTGCGAAGCTTTCTATTTGTGTTCGGAGTAGGGATGGTGCAGATCACTTTCTTCCATTCGAGTCTGAGCATCTGGTGCCCTTGTGTGATGCTGAACCCCAGGTTACTTGACTTGCTGTTTACAGAATTGGGCCTTTCTCTGAGACACTTTGTACCCAGTCTGTGTTAGAAGTTGTAGGAGAGTCTGGGTCCCTCTCCAGCGGTCCTCTATTTCACTGGCAAGTAGGAAGTCATCTACATATTGTAAGAGAGCACACCTGTAGTCTTCCCAGGGGTAGGTGGCCAAATCTGCTGCCAAGTCTTCCCCGAAAAGGGTAAGGGAGTTTTTGAAGCCCTGCGGGAGCCGGGTCCAAATTAGCTGAGTTTTCTGCCAGGTTTTGGGATCTTCCCATTCAAAGGCAAACAGGCTGGCTCCAGGGTCCAGCCACAGGCAGAAGAAGGCATCTTTCAGATCCAGGCAAGTGGACCAGGCAGCTTCAGGTGGCAGTTGTCCTAACAAAGTGTATGGGTTAGGAACAACCTGATGTAAGGTGAGAGTGGTGATATTAATGGCTCGTAAATCCTGCACTGGTCGATATCTGGTCCCATCTGGCTTTTTTACTGGCAATAATGGGGTTTTCCAAGTAACTGGCTTTCAATTAGGAGCCCCTGTTTCTTCAGGCAATCTATCTGTTCGGCTATGCCCAATTGTGCTTCATGGGGGATTGGATACTGCCTCTGCCAGACTGGGACCACTCCAGGCTTCAGGTCAATGATGATGCGTGCATGGTTCCATGCCATTACTGGTGGGTTTTTTTTCTACCCAAACCTGGGGGAAAAGTTCCAGCAGTTTTTCTGGATTCTGACCTGAACCTTCTTCTGCATGAAGTCTCCATTCTTCGCTTAGGGGCACGGTGACAAGGAGAGTGAGGCCAGTCCCGAGATTTAAGCTTGCTGGCCCTTCAGGTTTGAAGGTAATCTGGGCTCCCAGTTTGATTAAGAGGTCCCTACCAATCAAGGGAACTGGACATTCAGGCAGGTACCGAAATTCATGAGTTACTTTGTGGCCACTGAGCTGGCAAGTTCTTGACTGGCAAAAAGGCTGTTGGCTTGACTGGTCCCCAGTTGCTCCTATGATATTAGTGGTTTTGCCGCTAAAGGGGTCGACCGGGGCTGTGACCACAGTATGTTCAGTGCCAGTGTCCACCATGAAAGTCGATTGATTGGCTCCCAAATTGTAGTTTGACCATGGGTTTGTGGGGGCCAAGTTCCAGTAAGCCTGGTCACCTCTATTCAGGGTTGAGCCCTGCAAGCCCGAGCAGATGGTCTTGGGACTCAGGTCAGTATTTCCCTTTAGGGATGTTTCCTCTATGTGCCTGAGTCTTTTGGGGGCACTCATTTTTCAGTGTCCACTTTCTTTGCAGTAAACACATTGGTCTCTGGCCAGCGGCACTCTTCTGGTGTTTTTCGCCCCTTTTCGAGGTGGTCCTTTTCATCTGGTGGGGTCAGGAATTCCTAAGGCTGCTGTTGTAGGGAGGCTTGATGTTTTATTTGCTTCTTGGCTTCTCATTTGGCGGCTTCATTTCAATTGACGAATACTTTGTTGGTGACTTCCAGTAGTTGAGAGATGTTTATGCCCGTGAACCCTTCTAATTTTTGGTGCTTTCTTTTTTTTTTTTTTTTTTTTTTTTTTTTTTAA